>VDFB02000007.1:169080274-169112184 GCA_007258455.2 Sequoia sempervirens
TATCTATATTATTTCAAAAATATGTAAGAATAGAATCTGTATCAAATTGAATGTAGTTTCTAAACTACTAGGTTTGTTTAAAAAAAAATCTATTTGGTGAAAATTTGAAAATTTGAAATGTAGTAATACTTAAATTTTAGGGAAAAAATAAGTAGGTGTCTATTTGACCATGCTAACCACAATAAAATGATAATATTTTTTAATAAGATTTAGATATAAGTAGAGGAATCATGTCTCGATGTGATGCATATTTTTTTGTAATTTTTTTCCAAGTAAATAATTAATTATGATTTTTTTATTACAACTTTTAAAAAATATTAAAACTCGTATGTTTGGCCACCTTAACTTGGTCAAAACTTTATGAAATTCATTTTTTATTTTTTTAATCCTATATTTTGTGAAGCATAGAATGTGATGAATATTCTGGATTCAAAAAATGTGATATCGTTTGAAAGCTATAGATGTTTTTCAATCAATCTATCAATCAGGACTTTAGTCATAATTCAAATAGAAAATGAATAATAATTACTTATTAAATTCAAAGTAAGAAACAATTTATATTGGTGGAAAGTTGAGAATCTCCTTTAAAAACCCTTTTTGTTTCATCAATTTTGGTTAAAAAAATGTCATCAGCCACATACCCATCATATTGCCACTTTTTGGCCCATCATGATCCTGCACATACCCAAGTGAGATACAGTAGTCTAGGTAGGGTGGGAGGGAGTGAGACCTAAGAGAGAGAGAGACTTGAGAGGGAAAGAGAGTTATCTAGTTAGGCTAGGGGAGAGACCTAAGAGAGAGGGAGAGTAGTTATGGTGGGAGGGAGAAACTTGAGAGAGGTAGAGGGGGTGTGAGAGATTCAAGAGAGAAAGGGTGGAAGGGATAGAGCAAGGGAGAGACTTGAGAGAGAGCGGGTGGGAGGAATAGAGGAAGGGAGAGACTTGAGAGAGAGTGGGTGGGACAGATAGAGGGACAAAGAGACCTAAGAGGGAGATTTGTCCTATACATTAAACCCTCAACCCTATACCTTAAACCCTAAGGATGGAAGACAAGGTAGAGAGTGTAGGAGAGACCTAGAGAGGGTTGAGAGAGAATGGGTACATATTGGTTAAGAGGGAAGAAGGTAGAGAGCATATGAAAGGTGAAACCTCAACTATCCATCTATGATCATAAACCACAAAATCTTAGCATTATCAAAGTGGTCGAGAAAAGAGATGGAAAGGTTAGTTTTTGGTCAAAGCAGCTCATTTAGTGAGTGCCAAATTTGGTGCTCACCAAATGAGCTACTTTGGATGAGTGAATGCACAAGATTTTCCAAATTTCCTCATCTTTTTTTCTATACTCACTGTCATGTCTGCACAACTTTCAATGCAAGTTTATAAAAAATTGTGACGGCATTAACCTCCCTCTTAGATATCTAAATATATAAAAATTTATTTTTATCAAGTTAAGGTTTTGATCCATAACTTCTCTTGTAAATGCCTCTGTTTTTAGTCAAAAACCAACATGTGCTAGTTTTGGGATAGATTTTTAATCCTTCATCAAGACATGAAACAAATTAATTTTTTTTAAGCTAGGCTCCATTCTACACATGATAAAAAAAATTGATTTTCAATTAGTTTTCAAAAAATCTAGGGGGGAGCATGCTCAACTTTCAACTTTTCAGGATGTGCCCATTTTAAGAATTCATAAGATATTTTATATTCATTAAAAAAAATAGCCAAAAGAAGGAGGTTAAACTACATGGTGTTAACTAATTTCTCACCGTTCATATTTTAATTCTTAAAAAAAGTTACTGAAAAAAGGGGGGCCCTCAGACGCTAGGCTATTTTTTTATCAAAACAGGACATGTTTTGGGCCCCCCCTTTTTGAGACCCTTAATCTTCATTAATTTCAAAATGAACTAGTAGCTTAGAAACTAGACTCAAATCACTTCAACTCTTATTCTTGTTGCATCTTGAAATTTCGAGTGTAACTATCTTCATTTTCTTGTGAAAATCAGCTTTTGCTGCTTTAAAAAAAAAGTGGCATCTTAAGAGCCTTTTTTGTGTCACAAATCCATGCACTTACCCGTTTAAACTTTTCCACAACTAACTCAAGGTCAAATAACATCTAGCAAACCCATTAATCCTAATTCAACACAAATATCCTCTCAAACTCCCATCGATCTTCTCTAAGAACCAACATACTACCCATTGCGATCAACTACCTTTTTTCAATATGCTTTCCTCATAAAAAAGAAATTTTAAAATCCTAAGCCACCTGAAAATGGATTTGCATCTTGGGTCAGGGGGGCTGGCTCAATTGGCTAAAGCATCCTATTATACGCAAGATATCATGAGGTCTATTCTCCCCACTTACCCAAGGTACCAAAGGGTGTGTCATGCCAGCATCATCGGTCACATGAAAAATGTTTACCATGTACACTACAGTTTATAAGGGGGGCTACTTAATTCTTGCAATCTAAAAAAATGGATTTGAATCTTTCTTTCAAAGCAATGAGCATTATATTGTAAATTTAATATATATAATTATTAAATACCAAGGAAAATAATTAGGCCTCCATGAGAAAATAATAATAGAGCTTATTCTTTATCCAAATCAAGGATTTCAAGGCATCAAACACAATTCTCCTAATGAGAATAATAAGGATGTTAATGTTATCAAAGCTATAGTAACTTATCCTGTAGACAATGAAAAATGTCCTAAGCCTGCAAGTGTCATTTTTCTTCATCTTTGTCCTTCGATAAATGAATAATTTTAGTTATTCAACTATGTTTGATCATATTCCTCTATTAATTAAATAATTTTTAATAATTATTTAATTAATTCACTTTCTAATCTTTAGTCTATCTTGATCGATTAAATAAACTCATTGCATCACTAATTTCTCCCTCTTCTTCAATAGTTAAATAAATTATTAAAATTATTTAACTATCCCATGCCACCTCCCCTATTAAATAATTAATCTAAATTAATTATTTAAGGTCTAGTTTTCATCTCTCCATTTAATTAAATTGATAAATTTAATTAAATGTTCCTCTTTTCATTTTCTCCAAATAAATAATTTGAATAAATTATTTATTTTCCACTTGTGCATTTCCTCCACTCTCCATTTTTGAATAAATAATTTAAAATAAATTATTTATGCACCACCTAGTCAAAGATGCTCTGTCATAATCCCCTGACATAACATTCATTTATGTCATAGCCTGCATATCTTGCATGTCTGTCATAGCTGTCAGGTGTCATAGCCATCAACGTCATAGCTTTTCCATGCATGGCATATTTTTGGTGCATCAATTCTAGACCGTTGATCTTGGCATCTTTTCTAAGACTTAATCTCAACCATCCATTTCATAACCTCCCTCTCATGCATTCCCATCCATTGATCTTGGAATCTTTCTAGAAGATTAATCTCAGCCATCCATTCAAAAGGTTGTCTATAAAAACAACCTTCCTTCTCCATTTTCATTTTAACAACTAATTATCTCCAACTTTCTTGCTACTATTTGCAGGTTTTTTACAAATACATCAACAAATCTAAGGGAAAACTTGCATAACAAGAAGAAGGAGAGAAAGAAAAGTGATTCAAGTTCAATGGGGCGTGCTTTATTTCATTGTTTTCATTTTGCTCCTTTCATATGATTGTTTTCTCTTGTTTGGATGAGGTTAATAGTTTAGAAGTGTTGGCTGTCACTTTGTCTATGCTATTTGATTTCTAACCCCATCTCACATATCCCACCACCAAAATGGGTACCTTACATCATTCCTCAAATAAACTACTACCACTTATTTTAAAGAACCTACTACCCTCATCACCAATCCTTTCATCAAACCAATTACTAACCTTAATTAGCCATGTCCTCTATCCATTAACCTAGACCCATGAAGTCACAAATCATGTAATCTATTCTATAATTATGAATCTATTGCCACCTCCATAGGACTTTAAGATTGTATCTCCCTTAAGGAACATGGATCATATCTCCAAATTCCTAAAACTCCTACGCCCAAATGATCTCATTCTCAAACATTTCAAACACCAAAGACCCAAAGCTATACATAAATTAAAAATTATCATATGCCTAAGCCCATGATCGCATCTAAAATCATCAAATCCCAATAGCCAAAAACCCAAACTCTAAAGCTCATATGGGTTCCAAAATCTAGTCTCCAAAATCCAAGAACCTCAAAGAAAAAAATACATGAATCCAAGGCCAAAATATAGTGACCTATGATCCCAAAAGCTCAAAAATTAGAAATCCAATTAGATCCCAAATTTTTGCAACCTAAATACAAGCAATCCAAATATTCAAGTAGAGATCCAACAAGTTGAACCACAAAATTCATTTGGGTCCCAAAATCTATCAATATGGATACCTACTTAAAAATCCAAAATCCCACTATTCATAAGTATAAAAAAGGTGATCTCCTAAACCACCAAGGCCCAAAACCCAAAACCCAAAATCCATCATCACATCCAAAAAAAGAATTCATCTTAAAACTCAATATGGTTTGTGAACTCATTGGTCCTCAAATATTTACATATGTCTTTATATTCTCATCCTTCCATTCACCTCTTTTACCTACCCCAATCTATTATCCCACATATAACCAGATCACTTCATACCCCTTTCATTCAAAATTTTGCATAGCCTACCTCCCACTTAATTCTCCTTGGTAGTACCTTAGGAGAGGTCAATCTAGTAATTTTCAAAACTCATTAACAATATCCATAAAACATAAAAATAACAATGTGATCTAATGAAATGGCGATATATAGTTGAATATTATCATCTTACAACACAATCAAACACTTTATTTCAAAAAATACCAAAAATTATTTTAAAATATAAAAAATAGTAAAGAAACAAATCATCCTCCAACAAAAACCATTTCTATGGTGCCTTGGAGAAGTCATGATGATGACAACTGATTTTCAAGCATCATGTCTAACAAATAAATAAAAAATAAAAAATTCTAATCTTGAAAACCATTTCAATGGCCCTTTGGGAAAGTACCATGATCAAAAGGTGTGTATGGGAATCATGCATAAATTGACTACCTATGTGTACCCTACACTTAGTGGCAAGCTTCTTCCACCCACTAATCCCATCCATTTCCATCCCCACCCATTTGTAACTATCCTTCTTTCTTGATTTTAACCTTGATAATAATATAGAAAAGATATGAAAACATGTATTAACAATTCTTCAATGTGTTTAAGCATAGTGACATACTTAGAGTAAGAACATATTATTCCTATATAGTACAACCCTTGGAAATTGTATCTTATAACTCCTTCCCCTTTCCATCTCCAATCATAGATCCTCCCATTAATCATTTCCACCAATAATACCTTGGTTGTAGAACAAATTTTATCATTCATAATTTGAACATTGGTCAATCCTAAACATACCACATAGTACATCTAAGATGAATAGAAGATTCACAATCCCAAGTTTTAGATCAAACCATAAATATCGGGATCCCCTACCTATTATCCAATCCATATGGTTAATTAGCTTCAAATCTTATGTATTCATCCAATCCATCAAGTAAAAGCTCCTAATTATCCACACAACACACAAGCAACATTGCAAAATAATCTTGCTAAATCTAACCATGCAAGCTAGCACATATCTAGAGGCATTCGTAAGCTTCATCATTGATATTTCTAAAATCCAAACCTTGATAAAAGAACCAATCATTGTCATTGGGATATATCCTTCTCAATTCTCATGTTGTTCTCATAATATATTATTCATACATCAATAACATTATCATGATCGTCAATTCAATCAAATGTTGCCTTTTAGCTTGATTAGGGGTAAAATCCTTTTTGTCTTATCTTTTAATATTTTATACATCCACTATCTTGCTTGTGTGTGTCTTCTTGTTTTTCATTGTAGTAAAAATTCAAAACTTTAAAAAAATACATACCGTATTTGTTTTAGTTCCCACAACATATTTCCCTAGTGATTCCATATTTGTTTATACTACGTTGTGTCTTGAGGTTATGATTTTTGGTACAGTAGTCTTGTCCTTACTTTCATCTTTATTGTTGTTCTTGATACAATTATTATTTTTATCCATTTTTTGTTTATCTTTATTGTTGTTATTGATGCATCTTTGTGTCTTTATTTCATTTTTTATTTATTATTTTGATACACATATTGTGCATCATCATCTTGGTCAATTATATTATGATTCATAACATCTATACAAAATATAAATTATTGTTCAAACATATTAAAATCTCTTTGTAGATTCTTGGCATCTATTTATGTTCAAAGTATTCCAAAAATATCTCACTCCATTTCTACTTCTAGCATAATAATCCATAGTAAAATAACCTCATCTAATAACTCCATCATACTTTCCCAATTCATAGTTATTCATCCATTAACTAATTATATTTCCTCTATTTTAATAACACAAACCTACTTGAGATATTGAGGTGGCATCCCATAATCTATTTAAAGCTAATATAAAGACTCTCTAAGCATTAAAGCATCTGTCAAATCTAATCTCAACTAATCCTCACTTTGTTCTTGAGATGCACCCTTCCTATATCAACAACATTGTCAAATTAATCATTCATTAATATTTGACAGTTGGGTCATAGTCCATCACCAAGTGCTTATATCTACTTTCTTTGAAACAACATTAATTCCTATAGTCACAACACCATTTCAAAGAGGAGAAAAATGAAGACACTCCAATATTGCCAATGTAAATTTCCTACCAACACACCTAACAAACATCCATTAAAAAAAGTAATCCATAAATTAAATTATTAATTAATCCACTTATTAAATAATTGTTTAAATAATATTTTATTATTTAGTTAATTTAAGTAACCCATTATTATAAATATTTAAATTTTTAAAAAATTCAAATAATTATTATATATAATCAATTTAATCAAATTGCGATAAAATCAAACAAAATCTAATAATTAGTGAACTAAATGTTCAAAATGGTTGATAAATCTTTAAAAAGAAAAAATCATAAAATGAATCAATTAACTATTTATGAAAATAAATAAATAAAATTAAACAAATCATGCTAACTAACTAATAATAGTGATTTTATCCTTATGGACTCCACCAATCATTATCCACATCCTCAAAACCTATAAATTGAAATTGAATCCTCATCTTTCACAATTTTTAATTTCAATTGAGTAGATATATGTTGTCATGATGAGCAACATACATTATCAATACAAAGTTTATCTAGAATGATTTATCTGAGGTTTGTGTGTATGGTCTTTCGTTTTATTACAATTTCTAGTTATGTTATTTTAAGGTTGCATGCTTACAAATGGGTTCACAAGACAAGTTCATATTTTTGGCTCTTGTCATCTCTCCTCATCAAGATATTTTGAACACTCAACTATCCGAACAAGAGGAAAAATAATAATAATTTAATAAACTATTGAAAATGGTCAACACTTATCAAATTTAGATGGAATTCAAAACAAAATGATCAAAATTCACCTCCTATTAATTTTATTATTTTTACTACATTAATAATATCCATCAAATTATGATTATACTTTATCAAGTAAGAATATACTTTTTGATCAATTATTTCCTTTCTAATATTAACCAATATAATTATTTATCATTGTTTTTTCAGAGATCGCTTAATGCCTTAATACTTTGATTCTCCTAGGCTTGACCCAATTGACATGACCATTGAACGTCATACCATTTTATCTACTTATGTGAATATATATATATATATATATATATATATATATATATATATATATATATATATAATTAATTTATTTTATTTTGAAGGGATATTTGGAGATTTGTGCATTACGCCTCAAAAAAGTGCATGGGTTCATGGTCCTTACATAAAACCACAAACACTTTTATATATATATATATATATATATATATATATATATATATATATATATATATATATATATATATAATTATTTTATTTTATTTTGAAGGGATATTTGGAGATTTGTGCATTACGTTCTCACGAAAAAGTGCCGTGGGTTCATGGTCCTTCGCCATAAACCACAAACACTATGATTCGATGTACTGAACTCTTTGTTCACAGCTGCCATGGTATCCAGACACATTTCAATCAAAAGGCTTGAAGTGGAGTCGTAGAGATTCTTAGTCCTTTAAATTGAGGCCTTTAGTTCAATTGGCAATTAATTTGTAATTGACCCACCAAGCATTAGGTCACCAAGGAAACAGGAACCAACGTAATGAATTCTCGAAAAAATCATTCAAAGAATAACGTTAAGGCGGTGAACTTGCTTGTTGATCAAAATATGGTTAAAATCTTAAGGCATAGGTAAACCGCACACAATCATTCAGTTTTTACATGTCAACGTGGACTTGGGAGTCGGAATCTCCTTGAAATTTTAGTTGAACAGTGAATAAGCTTTACCGGGTTTAACATTTGCCGTCGCGAATCGAATATCTCTGACCGACATGACTGTTAAACAGTGTTTAAGACCAATATGACTGGGTTTTTATTCATTGAAGTTAAAAAAGGATGGACACAATTTTCCTATATGTCCATAGTGCCTTTACAAGTTGAACATGAGAGGCAACTTGAATCGAATCTCTCTTACGAATATGCCTGCAGTGGTTAAGACCTTGGCCCTATATATTGGCTTTAGTGCTGTTTGTGTTCAACCATACTTGTCTGTTCTTTGTTTCCCTCTCAGATAGAGCCAGGTTGCACAGATATTAGCTTCTCATAAGCGAGGTCTCTTTTAGCTAGACTGTAAGTTCAGTTTTCCATTTTCCTTTTTAAACTTTTCAGTAGTTTCTTATTGTGGGGTCTTCTTCATAGGGTTAACTCTCTCTGTTTTTTGGGGTTTTAGGTTCTGAGTTAAAATTGATCAGCTGGGCGGACAAGTTGCCATAGTTGTAGTTGGAGGGGTCCTTAAAATCTCATTGAAGGTGGCAATGGTATTTGGATGCTTCTCAGGGAGTGAGAATCATCAGCGCTCCAATCAAGTAAGGCCTTCTGGAAAACCGCTTCAAGGGGGAAGCAGAGGAAGATGGGAATGGTATTTGGATGATTCTAATGAGAATGAGGATGAAGTACCTCAGGAAAACCGCTCCAAGGGGGAAGCAGAGGAAGATGTGGACAGGGCCTCAGAGTTTTTCATCAACAGGTTCAATAGGGATCTGTAGTTGTAGAGATGCATGTCCGATACTCAATACAATGGATACCTTACAAGAGCTACATAAATATTTTCATGAATCTGTGATCATCTTTTAGAGTTACTGTGATATAATTGTTAGCCATTTGTTATGTTCTATAGAGTGAGTTTAAGAAAAACAGTTGTATGTGTATATATAAATTTGTCTACAATTAACTATATTTTCATATAAAAGGTGGGAAAAAGTGTGATATACACGCATCACTCTGTAAAAGCTTCACTTTCCAAATAGCATAAAAGTGCCACATATTTTCATGTTGAAGTTGAGATTATTCCTATGTGGAACAAGAGTTTGTAAGAAATCAAGACGTCATGTGAATATGAAAATAGTCATCTCATAAGCAGATTGCAGAAATGCGTAGGTTTCAACATCATCATAAAATTAAATAGATTTACCGTGCAAATATGTGATGACAAATATTATTCATTAGTGGTTGTTCCTAATGATTTCAACTTTGTTTCTCATGGGTTGCTCAAAAAATATATATATATCTTTGAAAGATTCTTATAGGTATGATATTTATTTATTGAAATGATCAATATGAGAATTGAAGCTTATTGAGATATTGTCAATTGCAAGTTGAATTTCCCTTTGGATTATTGAGACACTATCAGGTTCCAATATCTTCTAAGACATATATTATGTGTGAACAATTTACAATGAGCATAATTGATTAACGTCAAGCAAGGCTAGATTATTGGCTCATGGTATGTCATGATTATAACTTGAATTTTGCATAGCCTACCTCCCACTTAATTTTCTTTGATAGTACCCTAGGAGAGGTCAATCTAGTAATTTTCAAAATTCACAAAGAATATCCATCAAGCATACCATTAACAATGTGATCTAATTGAAATGGCCATATATAGTGGAATATTATCATCTTACAACATAATCAAACACTTTATTTTACAAAATACCAAAACATATTTAAAAATATAAAAAATAGTAAAGAAACAAATCATCCTCTAGTAAAACCATTTCTATGGTGCCTTGGATAAGGCACGATGATGACAACCTATTTGCAAGCATCATGTCTAACAAATAAACAAAAAAAAAAAGAAAAAGAAAAAAATTCCAATGTTGAAAACCATTTCAATGGCTCTTTGGGAAAGTATCATGATGAAAATATATTTATAGGTATCATGCATAAATCTACTACCTATATGTTCCCTACACTTGGTGGCAAGCTTCTTTCACCCACTAATCACATCCATCTTCATCCCCACCCATCTTTACGTATCCTTATTTCCTACTTTTGACCTTGATAAAAATGTAGACAAGATACGGAAACATGTATTGGCAATCCTTCAATGTGTCTAAGCATAATGGCATACATATAGGCATACTTAGAGTAAGAACATATCATTCCTATATAATATAGCCCTTGGAAATTGTATCCTATATATCCTTCCCCCTTTCCATCTCCAATCACATCCTTCCATCCATCATTTCCATCAATAATCTCTTGGTGCTAGAACAAATTCTCTCCTTCACATTTTGAACATTGGCCAATCCTAAGCATACCACATAGTACATCTAAGATGAACACAAGATTCATTATCATAAATTTTAGAGATCAAACGATAAATATTGGGATCCCCTACCTAGTATCCAATTCATGTGGTTAATTACCCTCAAATTGCATTCATCCAATCCATCAAGTCAAATTTCCTAATTATCTACACAACACACACAAAACATTGAAGAACAATCTTGCTAAATCTAACCATGCAAGCTACCACATATCTAAAGGCATCCATAAGCTTCATTCTTGGTATTTCTAAAATCCAAACCTTGTTAAAGGAAACCAATCATCGTCATCGGGATATATCCTTCCCAATTCTCATGTTGTTCTCATAATATGTTATTCCTACATCAACAACATTATCGTCATCATCAAATCAATCAAATGTTGCATTTTAGCTTGATCAGGAGTAAAGTCCTTTTTGGCTTGTCTTTTAATATTTTACATATGCTTTCTACTTATGTGTGTGTGTTTCTTCTTGTTTTTCTTTGTAGTAAAAATTTAAAACTTCAAAAAAAAAAAAAATCATGTTTGTTTTAGTTCCCACAACATTTTTCCCTGGTGATTTCATATTTCTTTATACTATGTTGTGTCATGAGGTAATGATTTTTGGGACATTAGTCTAGTCTTTACCATCACCTTCAATGTTGCTCTTAATGCAATTGTTGTTTTTTTATCCATTTGTGTGTTTATCTTTATTGTTATTATTCATGTAAGTTTGTGTCTTTATTTCATTTTATCTTTTGATTTATTATTTTGATACACATATGCTACATCATCACCATGATCCATTATATCATGATTCATAATATCTATGTACAAAATATAAATTATTGTTCAAACATATTAGAATCTCTTTCTAGATTCCTAGCATCCACCTATGCTCAAAGTACTCCAAAAATATCTCACTCCATTTCCACTTCTAACATCGTCATCCATAATAAAATAACCTCATCTAATAATTCCATCATACTTTCCCAATTCATAGCTATTGTTCCATTAACTAATTATATTTCCTCTATTTTAATAATATACAAAGCTACTCATATTCTTGAGGTGGCATCCCATAATTTATCTAATTCTAATATGAAGCCTCTCCAATCATTGAAGCATCTATCAAATCTAATCTCAACTAATCCTCACTTTGTTCTCAAGATGCATCCTTCCCATATCAACAATATTGTCCAATCAATCATTCATTAATCTTTGATAGTTGGGTCATATTCCATCACCGAGTGCTTATATCTACTTTCTTTGAAAAAACATTACTTCCTATAGTCACAACACCATTTCAAAGAGGAGAAAAATGAAGACACTCCAATTACAAATTTTCTACCAGCACACTTACCAAAAATCCATTAAAAAAAGTTATCCATAAATTTAATTTTAATTAATTGTTAATTATAAAATGAGCAGATAAACAGAATAAATAAAGAAAATAAAGAACAAAATAAGAGACAGGAATTTATAGTGGTTCGACAATTGCCTACATCCACTCTCAAGCAAGGAATAACTCTATTAATCAATCACTATCATCTAGTACATGGTCTGCCATATATTTATACAAAGCTCTTCGAATACAAAGAGATGAGAGAATACAAATGGACATGTGACCATTAGGCTTCACATCCCAACATTAATTTCCACTTATTAAATTGATTAAATAATATTTTCTTATTTAATTAATTTAAGTAATCCATTATTGCAAATATTTAAATTATTAAAAAATCTGAATGATCATTATCTATAATTAATTTAATCAAATCATAATAAAATAAAATAAAATAAACTAATAATCAATTAACTAATTGTTCAAAATGGTTAATAAATCTTCAAAAAGAAAAAATCATAAAATGAATCAATTAACTATATGAAAATAAATAAATAAATTTAAATAAATCATGCTTACTGACTAATAATAGTGAATTTATCCTTATCCACTCTAGTGATTATCATCCACACCCTCAAAACCTATAGATTGAAATTGAATCCTCATCTTTCACAATTTTTAATTTTGATTAAGCAAATAAATGTTGTCATAATGAGAAACATACATTATCAATACAAAGTTTATCTAAAATGATTTGGTTTGATTCCAATTCATATTAGTATTATTTTAAGGTTGCATGTTTAGAAATGGGTTCTATCTTTTAGGCAAGACAAGTTCCTACATTTGGCTCTTGTTGTCTCTTCTCAATAAGTCATTATGAACACTCAACTATTTAAACAAGGGGGAAAAGGTAATGACGATTAGAAACCTATTAAAGATGGTCAAGACTTATCAAATTGAAGTGGAATTCAAAACAAAATGATCAAAATCCACTTCTTATTAAATTTATTGTTTTTATTACATTAATAATATCCACCAAATTATGAATATACTTTTTGACAATTGTTTCTTTTCAATATCAACCAATATAATTATTTATCATTGTTTTCTTTTTAGAAGTCACTTAATATCTTAATATTTTGATTCTCCTAGACTTGATCCAATCCTTTTTAATATCAACCAATATAATTATTTATCATTGTTTACTTATGGAAGTCACTTAATACCTTAATACTTTGATTCTCCTAGACTTCCCAATTTACATGAGCATTGAACGTGATACCTTTTTATCTACTTGTATGGAAATAAAAAATAAAAAGTATATATATTATTTTGTTTTGAAGGGACAGAGGGAGGTTTGTGCATTACATTCTCTCTAGAAAGTGTGGTCGGTACATGGTCTTTTTCCGTTACCATTCAAACACTATGATTCGACGTACTGAACTCTGTTCACAGCCAACACGCTATTCAGACACGTTGCAGTTAAAAGGCTTGAAGCGGAGTCGTAGGGATTCCTAGTTCCTAGTTTGTAATTAACCGACCAAGCATTAAGTTATAATGGAATCTCGAAAAATTCATTCAAAACGACGACGGCAAGGTGGTGAACTTGCTTGTTGATCAAAATACCATTATAAATATAGCTAAAATCTGAAGGGACAGGTAAAACGTACACCACCATTCAGTTCTTACATGTCCACGTGGACTTGGGAATGGGAATCTCCTTGAAATTTTAGTTGAACAATGAATAGGAAGCTCGCTGGGTTTAACATTTGCCATCAGGAATCGAATATTTCTGACCAACATGACTGTTAAACAGTGTTTAAGACCAATGTGACTCAGTTTTTATTTATTGAAGTCAAAAAAGGATGGACACGGTTTCTCCTATATGTCAATAGTGCCTTTACGAGTTGAACATGAGAGGCAAATTGAATCGAATATCTCTGACGAATATGACTGTAAACAGTGGTTAAGACCTTGGCCCTATATATTGGATTTACTGCTGTTTGTATTCAACCATATTTGTTTGTTCTTTATTTCCCTGTCAGATCGAGCCAGGTTACACAGATATTAACTTCTCATAAGCGAGGTCTCTTTTAGCTAGACTGTAAGTTCTCCTTTTTAAACTTTTTAGTAGTTCCTTATTGTGGGATCTTGATCTTCATAGTGTTAACTATCTCTGATTTTTTGGGTTTTAGGATGTGAGTTTAAACTGATCAGGTGGGCGGACAAGTTGCCATAGTTTTTAGTTGGGCGGGTCCTTAAAATCTCATTGAAGATGGGGATGGTATTTGGATGCTTCTCAGGGAGTGAGAATTGTGAACGCTACAAACGAGTAAGGCCATATGAGCCTTCTGGGTCTGCACCTTCATTTTATTGTAATGAGAATGAGGATGAAGTACCCGAAAAAACCTACTTCATGGGGGAAGCAGAGGAAGATGTGGATAAGGACTCCGAGTCTTTCATCAACCGTGTTCACAAGGACCGGGAGTTGCAGGGATCCTTGTCTGATGATGAATTATGAAGATGTAGATAAGACCTCAAAGTTTGTCATCGACAACTTTAATAGGAATCTGAAGTTACAGGGATACCTTACAAGAGCTACATAAATGTTTTAAGGAATCAATGATTATCTTTTAAAGTTACTATGACATAATTGTTAGCCATTTGTTATGTTTTATTGTAAAACCCCGCTTCATATGTGATTAGTAAAACCCTAAATTATTTCATGTTTCCCTAAGTAGATGGTAAGATGTATTACAGATGATAAATAGTGTGATCGTGTAATAATATTCTTGCATTCCATTCTGACATTTTGTTTAATTGTCACTACCATGAAGGCGTTAAGAACTCATGAATTATGGAATACGAATTGAAAGTTTAAACGGAATTGTTGCATAGAGAAATCTTAGTATATTAAGCTTGCAAATTAATGTCGTACATGATTGGTTCTTACTATTGGATTGGCATTGTGCAAGAAAGTAAGGGAGCAAGTACGAGAGGGGAAAACCATTGAAAGCAAATCAAAAGACATCTTATGGTGGATATGAATTTGAACCTTTTGGGGCTTAGAAATGAATAAAGTTAATATGTGGTAAATTAGTATGGTAAGGGTTGATATTAAAACGATATTAGATTATGTGTTATATGGGTGCAAGTAGGGTTAGGGTTAGGAACCCTTATCCAATTGTGAAACTCGGATGGATCCTTAAGTGGGTCTTTTAAGAGGATTGTTGGTCAATTTCCTTGGTTGAGATGCAAAATAAACCCTCTAGGGTCTATACTATAGTGGCGGGGGTCAAGTAGGCATTCAATAGTACCCTAGGACATGATTTGACCTCTGAAAAGTCCTCATCATGGAGAGTGACGAGTTTTGAAGAGTGGATGGGATGGAAAGATGGAGGGGTTGTCCAAGTACATGTTTCTCCTTCAATAAGGAAAATACTCTCATTGATAGAGGTAGGTATACTCCACACCTCCCCATCCAAAAGTTGCAAGTTCAAACTCCTATATATGATGGAGAGGAGGAAGGAGAGGGGTGTTACCCACTTCTCCTCTTGGAGAACTTGAGTAGAGATGGTGTAAAGAATGAGAAGAGGAGAGGAGTCCACTTCATTGGAAAGATAGTGATCAAGATGTTTTGGCTTGGAGAGGAAAGATGGTTACAAGAGTCAGTCCCTTCAGAAAAGAGATAAGTTCCTCCTATTTCCATTTACCCTTGTTGATTAGTTGTAAGAAAGTGACATAATGTATGAGTTCATGGTTGAAAATAGAAAGTGGAGAACCTAGATGCAAGAAATTGGTCCTATGTTAGTTTTATCCCTTGTAAAAATGAGATAAGACTCCATTGATCATTGTGGAGAAAAAAGAATTCCTTGCTCGAGGGTATGACTAGAGCCCATGAGGCTCCATGACACCATTATGATAGGGTGGAGAGCAAGCCCGGTTCGGTTGTGTAACATTCTTTGTATTTTTTTGTTAAAAATTGTTTGTAACATGGAAAGCTGGTGTTTGATGAAACATAAGAGAAAATGGAAAAGGAGCAAGATTTCTTTCATTGAAATATTTTCATCTTAAAAAAAAGGAGAGTTTACAATCTTAAATCTTGAACTAAATATTACCTACTTTCCATTGGAATCCCCTCTAAAGAATTTTGTTGTATTATTTTGTAATAAAAGTGTTGATGATTTCATTTTGTGCACAAATCATAGATTTGATGGGAAATTTTTCACTAATAAATAAAATACTGAGTTTAACCTTTAGAAAACCTTCTTACTCCCTATTGAAATCTAGATAGAATGACTTTTATTTACCAATAAAATTTATTTCCAAATTAGACTGTATATTGTATAAATCTGTATAATTAAAATTTATGGAGAGTGCAATCTACCCAAGAATACCCTACACCATGCTTATGCTAGAGTGACATTAATTTACAAACGTAATCAAAAAGTATATCTGTCCAAACATTATATTCGAGGAGTGTTTACTATGAGATCTTTTGGAATTTAACACTTGTTGAATAAATACTTGAATCTGCCACATATATATACATAGAACTTGTTTTTGTATATTAATATATATCCTTTTGATTTACCTATATTGTCACAAAAGGATGCTCACATATTTTTGTCAAGTATCAAATATAAATTGCCTCATTGAAATTCAAAGAAATGAATAATAATTATAATAATGAATAAATGATATATAATAATCTTCAAATCTGGCTGTGAAATAGCTACGCCATCAATGCCAGAAAGTTTCTCAGCATACACCTATACAGAGTGAGTTAAACTTCCACATAGGTCTACAAAGCTATTTGCAAATGTGCCAAATCCTTCAAGTGCTTTACCAGCATCTCTTGGACCCTCATCACTGCAAGTCTCCTCAAATAAACAAAAAAGACATGATTAAGAAAATAGGAAATTTAAATTGTATTGTCGCCTGGAACTTTTCACTAGCCCTCAAGTAAACTAAGTGTTCTCCTTTACAACAACTCAAACTTGGGGAAAATTAGTTGCACCCACAGCCAACCATTCTCCATCTTTTGGTACACTCAACTCTGTATAAATCAATGTAGCGCAAATGTGTTTTTTTAACACATGCTTCTGTAGGATCCGTCCCATTCAATTTGTCAAGACTTCTTGTCTCCTCTCTTAGACCAAGCCTCAGTAGAAAAAGGTAAGAGTTTTGGTTGACAAAGTAGCAAGACCAGAATGAAATGAGACTACAATAGACAAGGCACTAAAATATCCAGCAACATAAGAAAAAAAAATGGAAGCAGAGGCGTTAATTATTAGATTAGCTTTCAATATAAGGGACCAGTCAATGTTTTGTAAGGCACCACCACCATTGTAATTTAGCAATGACTCACTCTTGTCAGCTCTCTCACACGAGGGAAATTTTTGTTTACATTATGAATTAATGCTTATGATTTAATGTTGGTTGGTGAAAACAAAAGGAAGATAGGAAACATCATTATTAAATACAATAAATTACTCAACAAAAGACTGGAATTTCCTCTCCTCCTGTCAAGTCAGCCTGTGAACCATGCTATGCAACTAGTTAACTTGTAGTTGAATGTATTTGTTACATTAATAGTCCCCATCAAATCGTGTGCACTTTATGGAAATTTTCACTGCAACCAATCAAGCTTCCATCAGGGTGGTTTCCCTGATTAGAAACATTTAATACCAAACCAAGATATCTTGCAATGCCCCACTTGTCAGTGGAAAGTAACTGGGAACTAAATTGTCAAGAAAAGACCAAACATCAATCTTAAGAGTAAGGATGTTGTGGACGGTGAAGGAGAAGCTAGGCGATAAAATAGCATGTACTGAATTTCAATGCACTAGAAATCTTTTAAGGATTTAAGCTAGTGAAAGTAACACTCCATTTGGTGAGTACCTCTTTATTTCCTTTAGGAATGAGGGGGCTACGAAAAAAAGACTGGGTAAGGATTCATTGCATTAATAGGACTGGGGCAGCATGTTTGGTAGCCTAATTAGAACTGTAGTTATTACCCCATAAAATATCAAAAATTAATCATTTGGTATGACAGACAGTGCTTTCATGTGAAGCATTTATCTAGCAACCCATTGATAGCCGTAGGACTCGACCATAGGATGATTGTTTGACATCATGGTTAAACTCCCTATTTCCTCATAGTTTAAGCAACATAGAGTGGGTGGTTCTAGATGACCATGGTAATGTCACAGAAGTTATTGGACTATGCCCTACTTCTCCATGACAAAACTTTAGAGCGAGACTGATGTATCTTATAAGGTGGACGATGCCTAAATCCAACAATAAAATCATATTCAACATACTACTCCTATTTGTGATTTTAGAAAGCCCTATCATTATGAGTTCTACATTTTATTCCCCATAAATAGGACGGGACTATCACCAAATCAACTTCTAAATCCTGCTATTTATATTTGAATAGTCTTATCGCAACGTTAAATAAAATATTTCTTACATATAACCTCAAGGTTGAGAGCCTTGTGCCCTATAGTTAAAGAACCATTTTCTTTTAAATCAACTTCCCTTCATCGTTATGCCAGCTATTCATCAAAAGAAGATAAGTGTTAATGCAACCCCCACCTCTTTTGGGGATAATTTTGGTGGGTAAGTAATTGACTGTGTAAGGCAGTTGATGTTGTTTAAATTAGATGCATGATTCGGTGTACATTAATAAGTAGTAAACCTTTATTTATCTCAATCACTTAAGCTCGGTTCTCTTACACGAATGAATTGGGATTAATTGCCAATAACTTTTTATGCAACCAATTCTATGCATATAATGATTTAATAATGAAACGTGAATTACTCATCAGCTATTAATAGAGTATTTTAAAGTCCACGTTAACTTCTTTTATTTATTATTATTATTTTGAAGGAATCGTTCTATGGAAAAATCAAATATAAAGGAAAGAAGATCCTCCAAAATAATTAGAAACGTATGACTTTTATAAAAGATAAAAAAATAAAACATTCAAGTAAATCTAAAAAGAGAAGAGGATTCTAAAAGTTAAGAGGAGGCCTACATGGCTTTTAGGGTTAGAAAAATAAATGAAAATATAAAAATATAAAGATTTTAAATGGATTTTAAAAATATTAGCATTTTAAACTATTTTCATGTTTTAAATTTTAAGTTTTTTTCCTTAGATTTAAGTTATTGTTTTATATATGTTTTGATATAAAAAGCAGCAAAAACAAGGGTGTTGTTCCATCAATACAAGGCACCAAAGGCCATCCAGAGTAAGCACATTAACAACATAGTGACAACAGAGAGAACCAAGCCATCACCCATAGCAAGTCATATCAAAAACCAAAAAGCAACAGTAAACATAAGATAAACAAAGTCCATCATGCAGGCATGATACGAAGCAGACGATTCCAAAGACCCCCAGGGGTCAAACCAGTGAAACAACATAAACATACTAAAAGTCATAGAGAAATTAAAAAAAGCAAAAAGAGACAGGCCTAATTCTTTTCCTTCATGCAAGGTTTGTCTTGAATAGCAGTCACCCAATTAGTCATGAGGAACTTGAGTAGCTCCTTAAAACCAACATCTTCTTTGCCATCGACCACAGAATTGTCCTTCTGTAGCAAGCATAAACTAGTAGCCGACCTATGCATGACCTTTAGGGAAAAGTGATTAATAAATAATTATATATATGTTATAGTTATGTAAGTAATTATTATTTAAAAAAAAATGTTAAATAATTCTTAGGAAGGTGTATTTTTGGGATAGGTTAAATGGATAAATGATTAATAATTTTTTGTATTAAAAGAAAAAGAAATTGACTGAGGAAATTACTTTATATTCTAGGGGTTTAATATTAATAAGTGGTTCCTCAACCTTCGTAAAATCTATTCTAGTTTAATATGAGAAGAGTCTCGAAAACCTATTCCTTTAGTAAACTTGTTTTGGGTAAATTAAGTTAATGCATAAGTATATGAGAGTGACAACTATTCACTACTCACTATTCACTACTATTCACTACTATATCGTGGGTAAATCTATATTGTGTATGAGAGTGACAACTATTCACTACTCCTTGGGCGAGTCTCCAAATTAGTTTGGATTTTTTTTTCCTTGATTGATCATCATATGGTTTGTTGGTAATAAAAAGTTCCTTAGAATATTAAAAAATAAATATTGCATGTTATAATGCGATAGACTTGCCTTGATAAATTAGGCATGACAAACGTGTCATCTTTGTAAGATGCTAGAGGCAAAGATTCAAGCTTAAGGATAAGTTTATCATCGGTAATGGTAGTAATCGTTTTAGCTCATTTGACCAATTATAGTGTCAATTAGCTTAACGCTTGATCTTGAAAAAAAATTGTCATATTTTCTAGTGTAAAATTTTGGGCATGACATTTATAATGTGAGGCTAAGAAAAACAGTTGTATGTACTGTGGTAAAATTGTTACCGTTTGTTATGTTTTATAATGTGAGGTTGAGAAAACAATTGTATGGACTGTAATAACATTGTTAGCCATTTGTTATGTTTTATAATGTAAGGTTAGAAAAAGCAGTTGTATGTACTGAGGTTTTTCTCATTGATGTAAAAGAATCTTGGATGCACATAGTGCCTTTAGAATTTTTCAATTGGACCCTCATTAAGGAAGAGTTAATAATGGTCTTTTTTTCATTATATAAAGATATAATTTATAGAGAAGATCATTAGTGTTTTATTCAGGTTATAGGGGAGAAGACCCAGTATCCGCCAAGGCTAACTTCGTGCAATCGTAGAATTCAAACCATACATAGAATAAAAAAGAAAAATTATGGGTTTTTTTCGCTCATGAGTTAAGTGCTTATAACTAAGGTTTTGGCTTGTGGGCAATTTAGTCGAGTGCGAAAGTGTTCAAAATGCGCGTGTAGTTCAAAAACTCACCTTTTAGAGGTGTTGTCCGATCATCACCACCTAACGTCCCAGTATCTTCCTACTACAACCACAAAAAAAAAAAAAAATCACCTAAATGTTTCACTATTAACATTTAATTAAAACTATTTTATCATTCAAATCTGCTCAAAATTCAATGGGTCTAATTCACGTTAGCACCTTATAAAATTATTTTGGCACCCATTAAAAATCACTCCTACATATTAATCTCCTAACATTAGCACTTTACACCAAACACATTAAACACCCCAATTGAACTTCATTTGGGGTCTGATTAATGCATATTACTAATGTTATTTTTGTGGGTATCCCAATCTTTTCCCTAATTTTACCACGCACTCTCTTTGGAAGGTTCTCGATAATGGAAGCTCTTGCAAATGGCAATGGCTCTCCATGGCTCCTGTTGGTTCACATGCCTTCAAGTAACAGCAAACATCATTCTCCTTTGAATATACAAACAATGGTATTGGTTAATCATTTTCTTCTAGATCTTTCATGACCTGTGAAGGGTTTATTCGATGATTGAAAAATTATTACTACTTGTTTATGAAATAAATCATTCCTATTACACACCTTTTCACCATGTGTTGTTTGATTTTGTCGGGTCATGGTGCTAGTGTTTTACACATGGGTTTTTTTGGGGTTAAATGATTTCCACTCCCTATTTTACCATGTGCTCATGGCTTGGTAAAGTCGATTGCATCATGATTTTGTCTGCAAAAATGATAGAGGAATTTCATGGGTTTGACCACATGTTTGCAAAAAATAATTTTTTGGTCTACATCAACCTTTTTATAAAAAACCCATGTGAATATGGGCATAAACGGACAAGCCCATTTATTATATGCCATTTTTGTGAAAACCCTTTTTTTTGTTTTTCCAAATACAGGTTTTTTTGGGGTTAAACAATTAAATACGGCTTGGTAAAGCCGATTGTCTCATGGTTTTGTCTCCAAAAATGATGAGGAATTTTGTGGGTTTGACCACATATCTACAAAATAAGATTTTTTGGTCTGCTTCAACCTTTTAATAGAAAACCCATGTCACTATGGGCATAAATCGGCAAGCCCATTTAAAATACACCATATTTATGAAAAGCCTTGCTTAGTTCTTTCCAAATTCATGTGCTTAAGGAATTAATCTCATGAAACCCTTGCCTAGAATATTTGGCATCTATCTGAAAATGCACTTCTATATTCCTATGAGTGAGGAATTATTATTATGAAACCCTTGGTTAATTTCTTGTGCACATTTCTGAAAACCCAAGTTTGTAATCGATCTACCTCTATTAAAATTAATATCCTATTGTTGTTGAATATAGCACAACTTCTTTCATTTACTGTACAATGTGCTTTGTACATTCTACTTATAGTTATTTTCATGAGTTGTACATTTAACATTTATATTTATGCACTGTCTTTTTTCTTTACTTTATAAGTAAATGAAGGTCTTTTTTGGTGACGGGTTTTTCCTTACAAACCCCATTTACAAATTCAAAAATTTGTGGGTTCATTTAATATTTTTGGTTTTGGGTGATCTCACATTATTGGTTTACAATTTTTGGCCAACTGGACATAGAACTGATTTTTTCTAAGTAAATCTTCACTTTCATCCACCTATAGTGGCTAAACCATGAGGAATTTGAAGATGATGCAAACTAGTGATTTGTGGCAGTCTGTCCTTAGATTCTAAATATAGGTTTTTCAAAAAAATTGGAATCAGATTGCACTTCTTTTTCCATCTCCTTTGAAAAATATTTTTTTCAGTAAACACCATTTTAAGGAGCAACGCTCACTGTATAACACATAATTTTTTTTCCATGGAGGATAAAATTCTATTTTTCTTAAATTTAGATTTGTAGCTACAATATCTAGTGCTTCCAATTGGTTTCATGGTGTTTTATTGAATATTTTTTCCTTAATCAAGTTTTGAAATCGAACCAATTACAATTCAGACATAGGCGGACCATATAACACATAACCATTTTTGTATGTATCAAAATTCATTTTTTTCTTGTTGGATCAAGGACTTCAATATCTTGTGCACTCATATGTTTCAATTTTATTTATAATATTCTATTTTTTCACATGTGTAGAACAAGGAGCTTGATTTTTGATGAAAAACCTACATTCACAAGAAATAAAAAAATAAATATAATAATTAAATTAAATTATTTAAAATTATACTTTTATGGAAGCTTATAATAAGGACTACATACTTACAAAAAATAAATTTTAAATTAATTCATTTGATCCCCCAAAAGGTAAATCAAGGGTGATTTTTTATCAGCATTTTGATAGGTGTAAAGGAGACTCCATTATAGGTATGGTTTAAAACTAGCGAGGTTCTATCCAAGGGGGTTTGATCTAAGGTAGTTTTATCAAACCCTCTTCAATCAAAATGCTTTAAATGGAACTTTTTAAGGCTTAAATCATTATATTTTCTAAAAAAATGTAATTTTACCAAAAATCAGAATCTCCTAGAAATTGTAAACTAGCTTTGTGGGATCACCCTTCTCTCAGCTTCCATTTTCATTATAGATGTATATACATCTATATATGATTGTGTTTGTCTATGTATATATATACCCACATAGACACTCTCATATATATATATATATATATATATATATATATATATATATATATATATATATATATATATATATATATATATATATATATATATATATGTTTGTATGTGTATATATATTATGTACATATATGTGTCTGTATGTATATATATTTGTATGTATGTATATATAAACACACAACTTATTCAATTTGTAAATGAATGTGTACAATGTTAGTTATAAATATTTTGTATGACTATGAAAGATATTTGCACAATTCTTAACCATTACACCTAAAAAATAGTGGATAATATGTTAGGAAAAAATATTTATCTTGAGCTTGTACACAATAAACACTTTCCCATTTTGTACAAAAAAGGGTAATTTACAAACATCTAAACATTCTATAAGATCTACAAACCAAATTCTCCTAAGTTTTGCAGCAATTCTTTCAACATCCTCCTTGTAATATATATATATATATATATATATATCATAGTTTAGTTTCCTAATGTGATCTTCATAGTATAAATTGTTGCTCCTTACTATACAAAATTGTTGCTTCTTATCATTTTCTGCTCTTCATAGAATCATTACTGGTATGTTTATCTCTTGTAATTCTTTTCACAAAATTGATTTAATTATTGTCATATGAATTCCTTTTTGATTTGTACATACTCCATTTTTTCTCTCTTAAACATTCATTTAACAATTGTAAATGAATGTGTATAATCTTATATATGTGTGTGTATGTAAATGTATATGTATATGTATTTGTATATATAACATTGTACACATTCATTTGCAAATTCAATAAGATGTGTGTTTGAATTTGTAAACATGAATGTGTACATTGTTGTTATATATATATATATATATATATATATATATATATATATATATATATATATATATATAAAACATTCTACACATTCATTTACAAATTATGTGTCTCTTGTCTCTTGTTCATTCAGCAAATCAATATATATATTTGTATGCATCCTTTGTCTATCCTTTCAAAATGCAAACAATGGTACTGGTTAATCATTTTCTTTTGCATATTATTGAATTTGTAAATGAACGTGTACAATGTTAGTTATCTATAACACAACTTATTGAATTTGCAAATGAATGTGTACAATGTTATATATATAACATTGGACACATTCATTTTAAAATTCAATAAGCTATGTGTTTGAATTTGTAACTGAAATCCATTGTTCAATATACAAAATGGCAGGGGAAAGGTAAACAAATTAACAAGATATGCATCGAAGTTTGCTAGGATGAAGAAATGGAGGAGCTATTTTGGCTTGTAGAGAGTGCAACAAAGTGTTATAGAAATCATGGCATTTTCCACGACTTTAAATTTATGGAATTTACTAAGAAATCACCAGTCAATTTATTTTCCATGGTCTCTAGAATACTTCTGATGGCATGCACTATAGGCCAAGAGAGTTATATATCATAGTTTAGTTTCCTAATGAATGTGTACAATGCTATATATATAACATTGTACACAATCATTTACAAATTCAATAAGTTGTGTGTTTCAATTTGTAAATTAATGTGTGTCTCTTGTCTCTTATTCATTCAACAAATCGCTATATATGTGTGTATCCTTTGCCTATTCTTTCAAAATGCAAACAATGGTACTAGTTAATTATTTTCTTTTACATCTTTCAGGACCCATGAAGGGTTTATTCATTGATTAAAAAATTATTACTACTTGTTTATGAAACAAATCAGTCCTCTTCAATGCATTTTCACCATATGTTGTTTGATTTTATTGGTTCATGGTGTTGGTTTTTTTCCCACATTGTACACATTCATTTACAAATTCAATAAGTTGTGTGTCCATGGTGTGAGGTAACAACAATCATTCTCCTTTCAAAGTGAAAACAATGGTACTCCTAATTCTTATTATGATGCAATTAAATTATATATGTATGTATGTATGTATGTACATGTATGTATGCACATGCATACATACATACATACATACATACATATATATATATATATATATATATATATATATATATGTATGTTTGTATGTATGTATGTATATATATACCTTCCATCACTGTGAGAACCTTCTAGAGAGTGTGTGGTAAAATTATCGAAAAGAATAGGATACCCAAAAAAAAACATTAGTCATATGCATTAATATGAACCGAAATGAAGTTTAATTGGGGTGTAATGTGTTTGGTGTTTGGTGCTAATGTTTGGAAATTAATGTGTAGGAGTGATTTTTAATGGGTGCAAAATAATTTTATAAGGTGCTAACATGAATTAGACCAATTGACTTTTGAGTGGATTTGAATGATAAAATAGTTTTAATTAAATGTTAATAGTGACACATTTAGGTGTTTTTTTTGTTTTGCAATGCATATCAGTGATTTTCTGCAATGTATATGTATGTATATGTTTTTATGAATACATGCATGTATGCTTATGTTTCTATGAATTTTTGCATGTATGCTTATGTTTTTATGACTATGCATTCATACAAACATGCAAAAAATAACATATATATAAGGCTCCCCAAATAAACATCGAATCCAAATATAATGCAGAATTTGATCATATCATCTCTAAAAACCTATGTAACTGGTAGCTACAAATTCAAATTTGAAACACAACAATCAAATTGAATGCATTAAATTGTCAGATTTCAATTTCTAAATAAGATGGAAATCAACCAACGACATTCATAATTATTCTCCTCTAGCAATATCCTCTCCATACTACAAGCCATTGAATGGCATCCTTTGCACATTCCTCATATATCCAAGGTTTATGAGAAACAATGAATATAAGTTGAATAAATCTTGGTATACAATTCTTTTAACATTTATATGTTTTTACATATATTTATGTTTTCCATATGGAACTTTTAATATTTTGAACTTGATTAATTATGTGATGTTGTACATGCATTATTTTAAAGGTCGTATGATTTTTATATGTTACTAGCCGCGGTTGTTACTACCCGTGGTTGTAAATATTTTCTTACAGGCATGAGAGAACAAGGAGAGGTGGAGCAGCAATGTTCATGGTGAGCAGTTCGGTAAATGTGTTTTTCAACACACCAAATAATTAAGGATTTTTTGTTCATATGGCTCTAAGTTTCAATTATTGTTCACTAACTAGTATGTCTTTTTATTTATTTCAATAACTATTATCCATCTTTGTTTGTTATATTATATTTGTTTGTTGTGGCATGCATGTCAAATTGCAAGATGACATTTGAGGTAAAGTCTTTCAAGACTTTACTTTGGTTGTGACCTAATAGAAATTGTGTTTACTTTGGTTGTGACCTAATAGAAATTGTGTTCATTTATAATGTTCATTTTTCTTATTCATTGTAAACTTACATTTACAATTTACAATTAGATTGATTTCCAAGCGTAGGTGTTGAAAAAATTATAATTTCAAATAGATTAATTTATGGATATGTTGCATATAGATGTATAGATATATGTATGCATATTGTAACATCACAAAAATGAGAAAGATTAAAAGAAATCACAAAGCCTATTAAATCTAATGCAATTTTAAATTCAAACAACAAAGAACAAAGGAAATAGCTAAAACATAAAACAATTTCACCAAAGATCGATGCAACTCCATGGATAACCTTTGTTGTCCTCCATTTCACCGTGTTGGTATTCTTGCCAGGTAAAAGCAAGAAGTCGAGTACATGAAGAGGGGAAATTTCGGGGCAACAAAAAAAATTCACAAAAAATGCGTACGCGTTACGGAACGGGTACCCGAACCGAAATCTGAATGCATATGTGCTCAGCTACGGGTACGCGAACCAAAAATGCATACGTGTTATGAAATGCATACGTGTTACAAACGCGTATGTGTTTTATAACGCGTACTCATTACAAATGCATACGCATTTATAACGCGTACGCGTTTTGGAAAAGTATTTATTTTTTTAAATAAACTGTTGGCTTTTCATTTTATCCACTATTTTTGGCGGCATGAGAGAAGACAATCTAGAGCGCGTACGCGTTTGTAAGTTGTTGCTTCGAGCGTATTTCAACTGCCACCTCCTCCCGTCAACACACTCGACCTCTGAGACCTCTAGGTTGGTTGAATTCTGCTATTTTTTGCTTTGTATCTTGTTTTTTTGTTTTTTAATTAGTATTTAAGTTTTGTTTCTTTAATGTGTTTTATTTCAATTTTTAATAGTTTTAAATTGCATTTAAAAAATAAAAAACGTCAACAAAATAAATAACGTTAAATTGTAAATTGAAAACCATAAAATCTAAACCTAAATTGGACACATTTAACTTAGAAATCTAAACCCTAAAATGTAAAACTAGAAACCTCTTAGAGACCTCTCTCCCCTTAGGTGAGTTAAAACTAGAAACCCTAATACAATTTTAGAGAAACCCTAATACAATTTTAGAGAAACCCTTACAAATATGACTATTTAGTAAACTTTCAAAGACATTTGAATGGGCTAAGAGTTAAAAAATTCAATAATTAGGTACACCAATATACATACATGCATACATACATACATACATACATATATAAATAGACGGAGGTATATGCAATACACACACATGTATATTTATACATTAATATACATCACCTACACTTAGTTATATTCATAGATATATCTATGTATATATATGTTTGCATATAACTTTACTCACATACATAGACATATATGTGCATATAAATATAAAATAACACCTACCCACATTGAAGATATGTTTTTATTTGCACAATATATAATGATTACCACCTAAAGCCAAATAAACTTTTATATCTAGAACACATTTTTTAATGATTGATAATGGAAATGCAAAGACTAAATTGTAGCCCAAATTTGATATGAAGGATTTGATAATATATTTACTTTTCCAAATTGAATTCATAAGAAAAGGTTATTGATGTGAGTAAGTGTGTGCGTTCTCACAATCTTCATGATCATGGTTGTTCTCTTAGACCTATCTCCCTCTCTCCAGTGATACTCTTCCTCTTGTCCTTGGAGGGTAACTCTATTCTGCATTCACCTCATGAAACCAAAAATGTAGTTAGTTCATTATTAAAGCATATGTGCATATATAAACTTATTTATATATTGACATAAATCTCTTAGAAACATTAAGAAATACATGTTCCATTTAATCATTATGAGTATTAAAGGCGTATTTGCAATAGTTCATATTATGTTAACTAGATCAAAATGTTAAATTGACATATTCTTAATTAACAATAATACATATTTTCAAGTCAAGATTGAAATGAAAATAAAAAATAATATAACCTAGAGGGTAAAAGAAAATGGGATGTAACAAGGGAAACTATCTCTTACATGCACCTCATCAAACTAACAAAATAGTTAGTCTGTCAAATCATATCATTAAATGTATAAATTTTTTATACTTTCCTTTGCTAACACACTATTCCTCCATTATTCCCCATTTGCACATTTTCTTAGGTTTCCTCTAAGTTCTTTTATATATTTCAGTTTTCAAGTTTTTCCTTACCCAAGTATCTTGTCAAGAAGTTCTCCAAACTTTTTGTTCCCTATTCAATATTTTTACTATGTTTAATTTCCTGAGATTTCATCTACCTTTGTGCCTCTTCATCGATTCTTGTGATTTTTGCTACCCTTAACCCCATAGTGTGCATAAGGTTATAAGTAGTTGGTTTGTGGCTACCTTAACTCTTAGTTAAATTATATGATTTAAATCATAGTCTTATTTCTAGGTAATTAAGTTAGTGTAGATGAACATTATTCTTAGGTATCTAAGTAAATTTAAGTGAAAACCAATGAATACGTAGGGTACATATGGGAACTAGTGTTTTGTTTATTATCAATAAATTTACAGAAAAATCATAAGAGCAATAGGGATGAGAAGATAAAAATTGAATAAAATTGACAACAATAATTCTCACTACATTCACTAGATTTGGTTATACCACCATATTCATGTGCATTTGTGAGACATAACCCTATGAAGAATTCAATAATACAAATCTCACCAATTTATTCAATGTACATTTATTTACATTTATTACAATCCTTTATTTATTACCAAGATAAGATAATCCTTTGCAAGACAACAAGCATGATCCTTTGATTCATCCAAAAATATCAAAATACACTAAATTTAGTAGAGTTCGACGTAGAAAATGTAGATGCATTCTATGATAAAAATTATTTCTAACCCTTACACAATTTTTAAAAAGAGATGTACATAGGAACTAGGTGTCCCAAAATTTAAGGATCTGAAAGAGTTTAGTTGAAACTTAACCCTAGGTGACTTGCTCTAATTGGAAAACTAATTGAAAATTAATTGAAAGCCAACTGAGAACTACAAGATGAGTGGGAAATCCCACACCATCTCAATATTTATCAACATCTATGTTGATTTATTACATTTATTTAAAAGAATAAAGAATGCGCAAAGTAATTTAACTAGTACCTAAAATACTTCGAGTCTATAAAGTTATTTGAAAAGATATTAATAAATTCATTTAAATCATTCATACTAGCCCGCCCCTTTTGATACTTAAACTTAATCCTCTAAGAAAATGTAGATTCTTCTAAGTTCCCTTGTAGTTCATCAAAATCAACCACCTCAAGATTCTTGGAATTTTTGAATATCTTTTTTTATTTTATCATTCTTGAACAATATAATTCTTGGATACTGACTCATGCAGTGAATCTGAAAATTATTTGATCATCTTAGTAGTTGAGGTTACCATTTATGTTGTCTCCTAGAATGTGCAAGAGAGGTCTTCAATGATTTTCAATATTTTTCATCACTTGTTCTACTAACCTTCTGTTTTTATTCAACTCTCATTTATAGTTCTTAAGTGACTATCGGTTTCTATTCAACTCTCATTTATAATATGAATTTTTAATGCTATGATTTTTTAATGTTATAAATTGAATGGTCTTCAAATGAAATATATTTTGAATTTGTGCATGTTCAATGTGATTTTTAAATAACTTTGAAATTGTGTGCATTATTTAATTAGTTTGTTGATATATATTTTTTAATTGTTTAACATGCAGTTGCCATATCATTTCTCGGATGGATCCACTTTTCACTTTAGAGGATTTCATGCCTAATCCAGAAATCCCTATAGATCCTGGTGCACATCCCACCCCACCACATGAGGATATGCCTCACTCACCTCCGCATTCTCCACCACCTAACCCCCCACCCCCTCCTCCATTTGACCAAAATCAACTAAGAGAGAATATTCGAGCCAACTTAGTTGTCATTCAAGGAAACATAGATCTCATAAAAAATGAGACTAGAATCCCTCCACATCTCGCACGGTTTGCATCTACGATGCAAACTATTGTCGATTCTATTTGATCTATCGATGCGGACCTAGATAGGTTCCATCAATGGAGAGAAGAGAGGAGACAATTCTATGTAGATGGGCTGTCATATAAAGAAATCAATGACCTAAAAATCACTAAACAAGCTATGTGCCAATATTTTGTGAACCCCCAAACAAACGAACCAATACCACCCACAAAAAAAAGAATTTCAATTTTATGGTGTAGGCACCCGCAGATAGCTGCAAATTTTTGGGAGAGATGGTGGATGGTGTTTGATACTCCACCACATGGCAACAGTGAGGTGCCCTTATATTTTTTGAGAAAGTTATGGGCTGAGTTTGAGTTGGGTAAAAAACCCAACTATTTTGATATGAGGTCATTTCAGGGAGCTGGGCGTGGCATGCCCCAACATAGACTAGGAGCACGTGTCGATCCTCAGCGACGTGCTCCAGTTGCTCCTCTTGTTCCTCCTCCTTCTCCTGGTATTCCCACTGCATTTCAGCAGCAAACCATGTTATCTACACTAGGAGCATTGAGTTCACTTTCAGGACATCTCACTCAGCAGACTACACACGCAGCCACTGAAGTGGCCAATACAGAGCATGGAGGCTCGGGCTATAGGGATACTCAGACATCCACTTTAGGTGAGGCACATGCATCTGGGGTGGGATCATACCTAAATTTAGTATATTATGAGGATCGTCCCACACAGGTATGTTCATCTTTTGAACTTAAATTTAATTCAAGTTTGAAATGTAAAAAATTCATGTAAATAATAACATCAAACTATATATAATATAATATTAATTCAATAATTTTGTGTTTGGTGTATAGACACATGATGACGTGATGCCCAGAACTCAATATCATCATCGTGTGTATATGTCGAGTGTTGTAGATTTGGGCTCACCTTTTCGACAGGTACTTGAACCAAAATATATTAAATAATTTGTGTGTCTATATATATATAATTTAATTTGAATTTGTACACATGTGTGAATTGAT
>VDFB02000007.1:169112284-169197036 GCA_007258455.2 Sequoia sempervirens
TGGATAGTGAGTCCTCTTCTGGGAAATGAACCCTTCATAGTGGGTGTCTGTATTTAGTTTTATAATCTCTTTATATTGTGAGTTAACCCTCATCGTGGTTTTTCCCTTATTGGGTTTTCCACATAAAAATCTGGTGTTCATTGTGTTGATTTTCTTTCTGTTATTTGTGATTCATGCTCTTACTTAATAATAGAATAGTGTGGTTATTGAATTGATAAGTTTTGAAGTCTTAAGTTTGAATTTTGTTACAACTAATTCACCAACCCCTCTCAGTTGTCCTACGCTTGTTTAAGACTGGCTAGCAGGGGCATGCCATTTAGTCCACATATCATATGGTTAGATAATTGTACATTGCAATTCATGAACTCTAGAATGTCTTACTGGTTGAGTAGGATGCATAGGATCAGTGGTGTTCAAAATATGTGGAACTTCTTAGAGGTTGGGTATGGAAAGGGGGAGCATGATGGAGCAGGTACATGTATCAAAAGATCCTTAGCACAAGAAGAGTTAAAGTACAAAAATGGTGTAAAGTTGATAGATGCATAATCAATTATCGAGTGGTGCAATCATGCAATGGGTCCAGGTAATGAAGGTAATTCTTAATTTCATATGTTTTTTTGGTTAGTATATGATACTAACATTGAAAAATATGAGGATTGTTGTACACTAATAGGATCAAGTGAGATACACTCTTTTAGAAGCTCCAATGCAAGTACATGGACTATCCATATGTAGAAGATGGCATGCTTTTGTTTTGCATGTACACTTCAAGCATGGAGTTATTGCGACTAAAAAGAGTGGGTTGATGAATGGTATGTAAGAATTCTAACACCACTTGACACTTATCAGCTCTTGATGGCTCTACAAATCACAAAGATGCAATCATCTGCTGAATTTGATCATGTATCAGACCTACTAGAACCAAGTAATATATCTTACTTTGTTTTTTTATTTTGATGTTCATTAAATACATCTAACAAGATGAACATATCAATGAAAGGAATGTTTATGTGGTTATTACATATGAAGAAAATGAAGAGGGAACAAAATATTAGTTGCACATCATTATATCGAGGCCAAAGAGAAATTGGAGGCCCTAGTTATAGATGGAGAAAACATAGAATATCCTACAAGTTTGATGGTTGTTACTAGAACATGACTTAGAAGGTACGTAGTTAAGAATGTTGTTGTTTGGTTATTTGAGGACTTTGACACACATCCGAAGATTCTTCACTACTTGAACCTTGTTGTCGTAGCCAATATTCATTTGATCAAATATAAGGGAAAACTTGTAAACAAGAACTTGGGGAAAGTGTGTGAGTCTGACCACGAGGCAATACTTGACACAATAAAGAGTAGAGCAGACTTGGATGGTTCCCTAGATTGATTTGTAACTATGCACATTGAATTTGTAAAGTCATGTTATTTATTACTATTTTCCTTCAAGCATAAGTTTGATTGTAGAAGGGTTTTCAATATTGCATTATTGTTAATTAACAAAATGACATTATATGTTGCTCTCTATTGTCTACCTTTAAGTTGGTATTCTCTATTGGTGTTTGATGTCATATGCATTTCAGACTATTAGGGATGCATTTGTGATTGTCTTTTCACCCATTTATTAATTAGATGTTTGCTTTAGTGAAGAGATATGCAAAACTAGTGAAGGAGAAAAAAGGGAAGGTCTTCATTAAAGATTATCAACTTAAGAAAAGAACACTGGTTGTTGGTGCAAGTGTTTAGTGGTATGAGAAACATCGATTTCTAGTGCATTATCTAGTTTTCAATCTTCTCTTTCTTTTCCATTTCCTATAGTTTTTGGATTCTTATATGCTACATGTTTTATGTTAATTATTTTTATATATTCATGAAATTTATACCTAAGATCATCAAGAGATGAGAAAGTAGTGAAATATGGGCCACATCACCATTCTAGGACCTTCAATTGATCTGCTTATAGCATGCATGAAGGTGATAATGGATCTAGTCAGAAGGTGTATCCTTGAAATTATTCAGTTATTGGTCTTTTAATGATTTTAATGTGATTTCATGTCTGAAATTGTTAGGATTTTGCAGGTTTTTTGTGGACCAAATTCCAGTGAGAGTACACAAGCACACCAAGGCTAATACCCATGTTTTTCCAAGGGAGAAAGGGACATACATGTTTTCGAGCATTTGGAATGAAAATAATTGGGCTACCTAAGGTGGATTGGAGAATTTTTTTTGGGAAATAACTCCTTTTGTTTCTTCTTGTACAATATATTTCATGATATGGGCTGAAAATGGGAGGATTAATTCCCTACATGTATTGCTACAAGTAATGGGAAATGGGAGGATTTTCAAGATGTTTTTCTGTCACTACTGTAATATTTGTTATTGTATTAATATATTTTTTTGAAAAAAAAAACTTATGAGAAATTATTACATGCAAATATGTATATTCCTTGATTTTTTTCTTCCTTTCCAATGGGGTCTATTTATCATATATGCAACTCTTGTTCTTATTCTTTTAATATATATATATAAGCTTGTGCACAATTCAAGTCAACAAAAATTTAGTCATGGTGTTACTTCCTTTTGGTATTCTTATTTAAAGCATAATGGTTTATGGTTTACATTTAAAGTTAGTTGTAATGGTTTATGGTTTACATTTAAAGGCTTATATTTCATATAAAGGTGTTGGTTTCAACCTTTTTCATGAAGAAAAAGAGGTTTCACAACTTCAATCTATTGAAATGGACAAACCACTAAAAAGCCATAACTAAAAAAAAGAAAGGCTTAGAGATGCCTTTATAGATAAATTAAACTTCTAAATTCACCCCTTGATTGAAACCTTCCTTGTTGCAATCTGAATTCTAACCCTACCACAAATCATTGCCAAAATCCTTTACAATAAGAAACTTGCTCAAAATTTCTGATTTGGAAAGCTTTTCTTTAACAAGAAAAATTGACCCTGACATCAAACTTCAGTAAACTACCTTCAAATGAGGAAATTACACCCTAAAAATCTTCTAAAATCTGCACAAAATCTGCATCCCTGCAATGACTGCAATGAAACCATGACCACTACTTACCTACATCTGATAGCTATCCCTACTCACAGTGATTGTGAAGAAAGCACTACCATAAACATGACTGCATTTGAACATCATGATATATGCATTGCATTGCTAACATGGTTGCATTCTTCACAAGATGCCACTATCCATAACCATAAATTTGAAGTTTTTTAGTAATGGATTCAATAGTGACTGAAGTTGTCTTGAAGGAAAAGCATGTGGATTTATGAAAAAATCTAAAACAATGCCTTCTATCATAAAAGGCATATTTTCTTGCCCTTCTATAAACCCTACAACTCCTTCCATCATCATTATTTGACATTAAAACTTGATCAACCCTCCCTTATTTGGTATGCTTCAAATTGAATCTAAGGTTTGCATTAGAAGCTTGTGAACTCACCTTTCCAATTAATATGTCACCACTATATATAAGTCTAAATCAATAAAAGGGAATCTATCATTGTCAAGATTATCTAATCTCAGGTTTTCAATGTTTGGCTTTCCAAAATCTATTGTAATCTTGGATGAATTTTAGATTCACTATCATCATGATCTATCTCTTTACATAATCTCATTCACCCTTCATAGACATCATGATGATAGATGGATTTCCTCCATTATGCATCATGCAGATCACCCTTCAATCACTATGCTCCTTGTTGTGGCTTTCTTCATTATGCATCAAACCCAGTTGTCAATGTGCTACAGTTTCAATAGGGACTTGGCATTAAATTTTCAACTTGAAACATGTTAATGCTCACTGCCAAGTCTTTAACTTCCATGAAAATGTAGGGTTTTCTTTTGAATGCCTCCTTGTGAACCACACTTACACATAATGACTGTACCTTGTTTCTTTGCATCCATGAAGGACACTCACATCAAGATTTGATAGTGTTGCTCCAAACAATCTATTGCCTCCTACCCTTAGAATGCCATCCTTATCTCATACTCTTACTAGTTATGAATCAAGAAATATTAAAATAATTCCTCCTATAGTCACTTTAGATCTGCTATCCAAGCTTGTATTTCAAAACATGGCATTGTCTTCTCATATCATTACACAAAGAAAATAGTGAGACCAATTACTGTACCTATATCAATGGGCTGCCCCTTTAAAAATTGTTGCACTTTCAGTGCCTAGGGTTTTAAAACCTTATGAATCAGAAATATCTTAAGAAAAAGGGTTTGTCCTTATGAAATATAAGGTTCAACAATCTGCACATACTATTTTCTCATGACTTCAAACAACACCCATTCGTCATTGCAAACATAGAGATGGTTTCCCTCCAAACTCAAAAATCAAAGATGAAACTTAATCCCTTTTCACTCATGCATGTGAATACCATGAAACAAGCCCCATGAAATAATTAAAACACCTTTTAAATGCTTTTTACATAAAATAAAAGACCTTTGACTTAAATACCTTATGTCGGTTGTCTGAGTATTTCCTTTTCCTCTATCTATAATTTGATGATCCTTTGCATACTTTATTGTGGTTATCCATTTATTATCATTTACCTCACATTATAGTCTTGACCTCCATGCATAGTGACATTTGCACCTTGTTGTCCCTACAAATTTTCTAATGGTGTGACTTTTCCATTCATTGTAGAGTATCCCCCCTTTCTTATTAGCATTGTCTTACAACTAGCACAACCTTTTATTGGTCTCCATGAAAATGTGTTTGTTAAAGTGAAGCTAAAACACCAAACTTAAGTGATGGAAGAGTGGTAGAGTCATTAAAAGTGTGTTTTTTTGCAATTAGAGTCAAAAGGTCAACGTAAAGGATTTCCAAATGAATGTTTCTAAGACACTTCATTTGAAGCAAGGAGATTTCCAAATTTTCCAAGGATTTGCATGCGTGGTAATAAATAGTTTTTCAATAATTTTTAGCTTATTTAGGTGAGACATTGGGTTGGTAACACAATTTAAGCATGTAATTAATCTTCATTGGCCAATCTACATTCACAATGGTTTACTCAAAATTAGTCATATGCTATTCCTTTGTGGTAGTTTTCAACTACTATTAATAAACATTAAAAACTAAAAGTTATAGTTTTGATGTAAAGGGTTTTATGATTGAAGTTATGACAGTCATTAGTCATGTTACCATGATGCTTAGAAACTTCTCGTCCAAGCCTATGGGATCATGGTGGGCCCCTCTACAATAACCTCTCTCGTTTTTGCTATCTTCAAGGCATTTTCGCATGGTGGTGACTTTTTACTTGAGGAAAAAGTTGTCAAATGCAAGCAGTATAAAGTTACAAAGTGGTGCAACTTTCATTCTACAACTCGTGTGAGAAAAAAAAATATTCCGTGTTTGGAAGGGTATGTTTATGCTAGGCATGGTCCTCTTTTACACTCAAACATGTCGAATCACTCAGATCTATATTCAAATGACTGAATCCCTTAAGAGTTCAAAGTGTAAAATGGCTACAATCTTTGACGAGTTGTTACTCAGGTACTGTGATGCTTAGAAACTTCTTGTATGAGCCTATGAGATTGTGTTGGGCCCCTTTCCTATGGTGGTGACTTTTCGTTTGAGAAAAATGTTGTAAAATGCAAGTAATGTAAAGTTGCAAAGTGGTGCAACTTTCGTTCTACAACTTATGTAACCAATTGAATTGTTCCAACGTGTCTAGATTGTTATGTTTACACTAGGAATGGTCCTCTTTCACATCCAAACATGTCAAATCTCTCCAAGCTATGTTCAACCGGTTGAATCTCTTAAGAGTCCAAAGTGCAAAATGACTGCAATCTTCAACGGGTTGTTACTCAGATACCGTGACACTTAGAAAATTCTCATCTGAGCCTATGGGATTTCCTTGGGACCCTTTACAATAAATTTTCTTTATTTTTACTATTTCAGAGGAATTTTCTCATGGCGACAACTTTTTGCTTGAGGAAAAAGTTGTCAAATGCAATAGTGTAAAGTTGCAAAGTGGTGCAACTTTCATTCTGCAACTCGTGTGACTAAATGAACTATTCCAACGTGTCTAGATGAGTATTTTTACACTAAGAATGGTCCTTTTTCACACCCAAACACACCAAATTTCTCTAAGCTACATTCAACTGATTGAATCCCTTAAGAGTCCAAAGTGAAAAATGACTGCAATCTTTGACGAAGTGTCACTTAGATACCATGACACTTAGAAACTTCTTTTCTGAGCCTATCAAATCGAGTTGGGCCCCTATGCAATAAACTCTCTTGGTTCTTTCTATCTCAAAGACATTTTCTTGGATGGTGAATTTTCGCTTGAAAAAGTTTTCAAATGCAAGTAGTGTACAAAGTTGCAAAGTGGTACAATCTTTCTTTTGTAACTCATGTGACCAAACAAAATATTCCAACAAATTTGGATGGGTATTTTTACACTACTCAATGTCCTCTTTCATACCCAAACATGTCAAATCGCTCTGAGCTACGTTCAACCGATTGAATCCCTTAAGAGTCCAAAGTGCAAAATGGTTGTAATATTCAAAATGTTGTTACTCAAATACTGTGATGCTTAGAAATTTTTCATCTGAGCCTATGGGATCGCGTTGGGCCCCTCTACAATAAAGTCTTAGGTTTTTCTATCTCGAAGGCATTTTTTCATGGTGGTGACTTCACTTGAGGAAAAAGTTGTTAAATGCAAGTTGTGTAAAGTTACAAAGTGGTGCAATTTTTGTTTTGCAACTCATGTGACCAAAAATACTATTTTAATGTGTTGGATGGGTATTTTTATGGTAGGCATGTTCCTCTTTTGCACCCAAACACACCAAATCACTTTGAGCTATGTTTAACTGATTGAACCCCTTAAGAGTCCAAAGTACAAAATGATTGCAATCTTCGATGGGTTGTTACATGGATATGATGATTCTTAGAAACTTCTCATATGAGCTTATGGGATCACATTGGGCCCCTCTACAGTAAGATCCCTCAGTTTTATCTATCTTGGAGGCCTTTTCCTATGGTGGCAACTTTTCGCTTGAGGAAAAAGTTGTCAAATACTAGTGTAAAGTTGCAAAGTGGTGCAACTTTCATTCTACAACTTGTGTGACCAAAAAGACTATTCCAACGTATCTAGATGGGAACGTTTACACTAGGAATGGTCATCTTTCACACCCAAACACAATGAATCGCTTAAAGCTATGCTCAATCAGCTAAATTGTTTAAGAGTCCAAAGTGTAAAATGGTTGCAATCTTCGACAGTTAGTTACTCTGATACTGTGATGTTTATAAACTTCTCATTTGAGCCTATGGGATCAAATTGGGCCCCTCTACAATAACCTCTTGGTTTTTTCTATCTTGGAGGCATTTTCTAGTGGTGGTGACTTTTTGCTTAAGGAAAAAGTTGTCGAATGCAAGTAGTGTAAAGTTACAAAGTGGTGAAACTTTCGTTCTACAACTCATGTGACCAAACAAACTATTCCAACACATATGGATGGGTACATTTATGCTAGGCATCATCCTCTTTCACACCCAAACAAGTTGAATTGCTCTGAGATATGTTCAACTGATTGAATCCCTTAAGAGTCCAAAATGGCTGCAATCTTTGACGAGTTGTTACTTAAATAGTGTGATGCTTAGAAACTTCTCGTTTGAGCCTATGGGATTACATTAGGACCCTATACAATAGATTCTCTCAATTTTCACTATCTTGGAGGCATTTTCTCATGGTGGTGAATTTTTGCTTGAGGAAAAGTTGTTAAATACAAACAGTGTAAAGTTGCAAAGTGGTGTAGGTTTCATTTTGCAACTCATGTGACCAAAAAAACTATTCCAACATATTCATATGGGTACATTTATGATAGGTATGGTCCTCTTTCACATCAAAACATGCCAAATCACTCTGAGCTATGTTCAACTAGCTCAATTCCTTAAGCTCGTCAAAAGTGCAAAATGGATCCAATCTTGGATGGGCTTTTACTCATATACCGTGACACTTAGAAACTTCACGTATGAGCCTATGGGATCATGTTGGGCCCTTATACAATAAATATTTTTTTTTGATATATTGAAGATTTTTTTCCATGGTGGTGACTTTTCGCTTGCAAAAAAAGTTGTCAAATGCAAGCAGTGTAAAGTTGCAAAATGGCGCAACTTCCATTCTGTAACTCATGTGACCAAATGAACTATTCCAACACATTTAGATGAATATGTTTACTCTAAGAATGGTCATATTTCACACCAAAATACACTGTATCACTCTGAGCTATGTTCAAATGACTGAAACCCCTTAAGAGTCCAAAGTGCAAAATGGATGCAATCTTCAACGGGTTGTTACTCGGATACCATGAAGCTTATAAAATTCTCTTCTAAGCCTAGGGGATCACATTGGGCCCCTTTACAATAACCTCTTTTTTTTGCTATCTTAGAGGTGTTCTCTCGTGATGGTGGGTTTTTGCTTGAGAAAAAAGTTGTCAAATGCAAGTAGTTTAAAGTTACAAAGTGGTGCAACTTTCATTCTGCAACTCATGTGACCAAAAATATTGTTTCAACACATTCAAATAGGTATGTTTATGCTAGTAATGGTCCTCTTTTGCACCCAAACATGTTGAATCACTCTGAGCTATGTTTAATCGACTGAATCCCTTAAGAGTCCATAGTGCAAAATGGTTGCAATATTCGACAGGCTATCACTAAGATATCAAGATACTTAGAAACTTCTCAATTGATCCTATGGGATCAAATTAGCCCCATTTAAAATAACCTCTCTCAATTTTTTTATCTCAAAGGTATTTTTTGGTGGTGACAACTTTTCGCTTGAGAAAAAAAGTTGTCAAATGCAAGCAGTGTAAAGTTGCAAAGTGGTGAAAATTTCATTTTGCAACTTGTGTGAACAAATTAATTTTTCAATGCATATAGATGGGTATTTTTATGTTGTACATAGTCATCTTTCACACCCAAACACACTGAATCGATTCGAGCTACGTTCAACTCGCTGAATCCCTTAAGAGTCTAAAGTGCAAAATGGCTGGAATCTTTGATGGGATGTTACTTGGATACTGTGATGCTTAGAAAATTCTCATTTGAGCCTATGGGATCATGTTGGGTCCCTCTACAATAACCTCTCTCAATTTTTTCTATCTTAGAGGCATTTTCCTATGGTGGCAACTTTTCGCTTGAGGAAAAAAATTGTCAAATGGAAGTAGTGTAATGTTGCAAAGTGGTGCAACTTTCATTCTATAACTCATGTGACCAAATGAACTATTACAAACATGTTCATATGGGTAAATTTATGATATTCATGGTCCTATTTTACACCCAAACACGCTGAATCGCTTAAGAGTCCAAAGTGCAAAATGACTACAATCTTCGAAGTGATGTTACTTCGATACCATGACTCTTAGAAATTTCTCATATGATCCTATGGGATTGCATTGGTACCCTCTACAATTAAATTTCTCATTTTTTTCTATCTCGGAGAAATTTTCTTGTGGTGGTGACTTTTTAGTTGAGGAAAATTTTTGTCAAATGCAAGTAGCGTAAAGTTGCAAAGTGGTGCAACTTTTATTCTGCAACTCATGTGACAAAACAGACTATTCCAACTCATCTAGATGGATACATTTATGCTAGGAATGGTCCTCTCTCATACCCAAAATTTTTGAATCGCTCTAAACTACGTTCAACCAACTGATTCCTTTAAGAGTCTGAACTACATTTGTTGTCAGCGAATAGTGCACCCTTGCTGAGATGCAAAACTCAACCTACTAGTGAAACATTGGATCTAAATATTCAATATCCATGACATATGATTCTTCATGCTCAAGAGTTATAAAAAAGGATTTAGTTATAGAACCATGTTTCCCAATGATTTGTCATTTTATTTCATGTATAGAAAATGGAAGGAGGCTTTTTAACTTATATAAATGATAAATATGGGAGAAATGTGATAACTGAACATGGGTGATGCATTCAGAAATCAAGCTTATATTGTTGTTCATACACGTCTAATATCTTCAGAATATCATTAAAACTAACATATGCATTGATTTCATTTAATGAGAAGTCAAGTGTTGCAACATGATACTAGTAGATGCAAATAATTTTTTTTGGTTGGATCAACAACTATCATGTGTTTTGATGTGTTCATACAAGTTCATAGAGGTATATATATGCCCATGAGGTTTGAAACATTCACTTTTTCTATAGATGCAAATGCAATGATTGTGAAGCTTTAGAATCAAAGCCATTAGTTGTTGGATGCTAGCCTCAACCATGAATTAAAAGCAATACATTTTTCTATGATATTTTTTTTATGGGAAGGAGCTCTTACAGTTCATTTAAAACATTTTGGTGTTAAAATCCTTGCCACTAGACAATAATAGAACTCAAGAAGCATGAAGCATACACAAAAATAAATGAAGTATACACATGAATCATGAAGAATACATGTGAACACATGAATTATACATTAGAAGAATGAATCATACATGTGAATAAGTGAAGCATACATGTGAATAAGTGAATAAAATGTAATGGGAGCATTGAAAATGATACAAACCACTAGGAATGGAGCTTATTTACACAATACACATTAGATGGAGCTTATTGAGCAATCGACAATAATTATTTAAGCATTAGATGTAAACAAAACTCATTCCTACAACATTCAAGCATACAATTTGCATAATACACATGATAACATCATTCAAGAATGGCAATAGTAAAATAAGATTTTCTTTAATCAAAAATCCGTAAGGCTATATAATGATATATGTTGATAAAAGTATATTCAATATATCCAAAAAAGCCATACAGGCTTACTACAAAAGAGCCATATGGACATAAAATGTCACATATATATCGATAGTACAAAACATATGTTCCAAAATGTCACATAGGCATACAACAAATGACCCTAATACATAGTCATTTCCCTCTAGGGGAAGGAAAAGGATCCTATTCTTCCTTCAACAATCATTTGGATGGAGTGCCTTTTGGTTCTCTTGTCTTTCAAAAATGCTCACTAGTCCTCCTCTCTTCACTCCTCTGAAGATGCAATTGATAAAATAAGAAGTATAGATGTTAATACATAGAAATTGAATTGTGGAATGGCATATAACAAAATATAGTCACTTATCACATACAAATAGTCATCATGCACATTTATAACATTACCATGTCCATGATATGGAGTGACAGCCACCTGTAGCAACCATTAAGATAAAAATTAAACTATGTATACAAGTATCATGAAATTTTTCAATAATAGACCATATAAGAGAAAATATAATGTCAAATCAAATAATTTGTTGCATACCTCTCTCAAAGGATCAGAAATGGCAATTGTTGCAACAACTCCATGGTCCATCTTGCCACCAACATCACTAGGGTTGTATGATGTCAAGATTTGAAAATGAAACAACATATTTGAAAGTCATATAAACAAGTTCAAGTAGTCCCTTTATAACTGTCATAAATGAACAACAAATGAAGATGAAAGGAGTAGCAATACAACTATCATAAATGAGCTAAAATTAAAAATATAAAAGTGCAACAACTTCATAAATAAAAATACAAAAAATTCATGCATCATGAGTGCAACAAATTTTGAAGGAAGCTAGTTAAGAATGGTGATACTGATAACAAAAATCAATAGAAGGTAAAGGTCAATGACAGTTGAAAGAACTTGAAGCACAATGTTAAGAAAAATTTGGGAAGTGATGGAATTCTATGCAATAGTACAATCACTATTGGTGGTAGTTACCTTGAATGAAAGAGAAAATGGTTGGCCTCAATTGAAACTACAATATAGTGTTTATAGATCATAAAATGGTGAAAGTACTAAGTCCACTAGGATAATCCAAACTCTTGCAAATGCCAAAGTTAAGTGTTCATTAAGATTCAAATTGCATATGTTGATGGAGTAATATTAATGAGGGCATGTTGTCAACATAGTGATAATCTGACAATGAAGCTCACATTAATGAAGTGAGGATTACTATGGTACTAATATCTTTCAAAGGGATAATGGAATATACAATGAATTAGGACGTGTCTAGGGTTTTACTATAGCACGTGAAGTTGGTTGTTGAGGTGTTCAATAGTAATGGAGAAGAGAACTTTGGTTAATAATGAGTGGAAGGAAATATTTCTTATAATGATACATGTGTATAGGATAAAATTTGGATGGAGGTGCTATAGCATAGAAGGGATAAAGAGACAAGACCAAGAGGGGATAATGGAACATATGGTGAAATAATAGAGGGCACAATGGGATGGAAGTCAAATGCGATCTAATGGAACATAGAATGGAATAGAAGAGATTAGTGGGATGTGTAGACATTGAAAAATGTCTTGAGTATGTGAGTGTAATTTTTATTGGTCCTCGTCCTTCGATAATTGAATAATTTTAATTATTTGATAATTCTTGATCATATTCCTCTATTAATTAAATAATTTTTAATTATTTAATTAAGTCACTTTCTAATATTTATTCGATCCTGATCAATTAAATAAATTAATTGTATCATTATTTCCCCCTCTTCTTCAATAATTAAAACAAATTACTATTTATTTAATTATTCCTTTATCACCTTTCATCTATAGGTAAATAATTATCATTAAATATTTATCTATTCATGGGTCTTTTAATTCTTCTATAGTTAAAATTGATTATCAAAATTATTTAACTATCCCAAGTTGTCATTTTCCCCATTAAATAATTAATCTAAGTTAATTATTTAATGTCCCTTTTTCCATTTCCCTCCCATTTAATTAAAATGGTTAAATAATCATTTTAATTAAATGCTCATTTTTCATTTTCTTCAAATAAATAATTTGAATGAATTATTTATCCTCCACTTGTCCATTTCCTCCATTTTTTCCTTTTTTTTTAATAAATTATTTATGCCTCCCTTTTGGTCAAAGATGCCTTGTTCATTAATCTCTATCATGGCCTTTATTTCTATCATAGCTATCAAGAATCATAGTCATCAGTGCCATAGCCTTCATTAACCACCTCTTTTAAGTGCATCAATTATGAGCCGTTGATCTTGGCATCTTTCTGGAAGCTCAATCTCGGCCATCTGTTTCATAACCTACCTCTCATGAATCCTCATTTGTCTATCTTGGAACCTTTCTAGAAGATCGATCTCAACCATCCATTCAAGTGGTTGTCTATAAAAGAAACCTTCCTCTCCCATTTTTTCTTTAACAACCATTTTTTGTCCAACTTTCTACTTACTATTTGTACGTATTTGCACAAGTCTACTTCAAAATATGAGGGAAAAGATTGCAAAAAGAGAAATGGGAGAGCAAGAGAAGTGATTCAAGTGTAAGCATGGGGAGTATTTTGGTTTGATGCTCTCATTATACTCATGTTTTGTTTGTTTTATCTTGTTTAGATGTGGTTTATAGCTTAGAGGTGTAGGATTTCACTTTATCTAGGCTAGGAATAATCTAACCGCATCTTATATTGGTGAACCCAATGTGAATAGTAGTTTTTGCAAAATTTTATATAGTCTTTTGTTATTTTTGCAAATTCTAGGTATGGAACGAGACAAATGATTAACACAATGACACATTTGCTAGGAAACGACACATTTGAAATAAGAAGTGATGCATTTGACTATAAATGATGCATTTGTTGAAGACCTTCATGGGTGGAAAATTTAATTTAAAAAAACACGACGCAATCCCTCTAGCGCGATGCAACACAACGATGCAATTGTTGTACGAAATGACGAATTTGCTTGCTCAGTATAAAGTTCCATTTTTACTACATTTTCAACCTTTCTTTTGAGTTTTTCGAGTATTGTAGTGCTTTCTGGTTACTAATATTATGTTTGTAGTGTGTGGCTTTGGAGTGGAGCTCCCAAAAATTGCTTCTTTTGAAGCAACAAAAAAATTGAGCTCATTTTATTTCAATTTCAACAATTTTCATTTTTCTTTTTAGATTTAATATTAGATTTAGATTTAATTTAACTTAGCTTAGATGCTAGATTAAATTTTGTTTTCTTTCTTATCTTAGTTTTCTTTTATTGCAAGGTTGATTTCACTAATTTGGCTTTTGGTGCAAGAAAGGTGAAAGCCTAAACATACGTTTGTCAAAGATTGAAAATTAAGGAAACTACTAATGACATTTGGTCTACGACATTTCTTGAAGATTTTATTTTTAAAACCTATTATCTTTTAGTATAGTGAACATTTCAATTGGGTCATAAAAAAACATCTGTCTTCTTTCACATAGATTTAACTAGGGGGTGAATGAATCATTATTTTTTGTGCTTGTAAGATGGTAGGTATTATGCTCTCACCTTGTGCAAACTTGGTGATCAGAAAACTAGACCAATCTATTTCTATGTTTACACATTAGAGGGCCTTCGACCCCACTTTGAAAGGTTGGAATGACCCAAGTGGTAATGGGATAAATCCAAGTCCTTCCAAACTACTATATAAATTTGTGATTGCAAGGAAAGTTTGCAATCAATGAGAAGTGGTACATGATAGCTCTCCCCCAATATCTTTATGATGTGAAAATCCCTTATTCTAAGGTTTGGGAGACCTCTTGAGGGAGTTTATTATAGTATGCCATGAATTGGGTGCCCTTACTAGAAAATTTTGTGTAGAAATCCAAAATATTTCTATTTGTTGGTACAAGAGGTCAAACCTCTGAATTCGTAACACATTTTTGCATTTCATTACAAAAATGGAAATTTTATTGAGATCCTTGTGGTCTTAGGGAATTAAAAACTTGGTATGCCCAAGAAGTGAGTGTTGTTGAGGGGATCTAGTGCTACCAAGTTCAAGGCTATTCGCTTTGAATAGGTGTGGATGGAGAAATCCAAGTGGGAACCCAACAAATATTGTCCTTTCCAACCATAGAATTTGTGCTTGTTATCTTGAAATCAAAACATTTTCACATCAAAACTAGACCAAAAACAAGTGCATGATAGTGTTTTCTATGTTTTCCAATCACATTTCATCAAGAATAGTCAAAATTCCATTAAAAACTAGTTCAAAAAAATCAAAATTACCAAGACAACATTCTAGAAAATTGCAATCATTAGACACAGAGCCACATATGATATTGTGAACCACAACTAAGAACTAGAAAACCACAATTGTCTTCCTACACCACATTTGCTAAAAAAAGGGCCACAATTATCTACTAAACAAAAACTTTCAAAATATTTGTCCAAAAATCTGATCAAATCATTTTCACATTGACCTTTGACCGATAAACCAAAGACTTGCAAGCTTCGTCACTTCATTCTAGCATCACCATTTAGGAAAAAATTACATTATAGATTACTTTTTCCATCATCTTTTCATTGCATGGATTGAAATTTGATCCATGGGCTACACTTTGACCTTCAAACTTTGAACATAGGAAGAACTTTGAGCTCTTGGGGAATCCTTGGTTTTATATTCTATTTGTCATTGACCATTATCCCTCACTTTGTTAGTCCTTTTCATTATCACTTTTATCACATTTGAGTCTTAAGCTTGTGTCCTAGCCTTGAATCAACCTTGTCAAAATTATCCTCTTGATTCCTACAAATGGTCAATGACACTTGGAATTATAACCTTTGGTTTGCATTAGCTTGATTGTCACCCTTTGTTTAAAATTTTAGGATTCCTTTACATCATTTAGACTCATATTACATCCTCTTTCAACATCTTTCCAAAATCTAGATTGCACTTTGCACCATTTATCCAAAAAACACAAAAAATAAGTTCATTCTACCTTAATTCTCAACATCATATAATTTCCCCTTAAATTTATCACTTAGTTAGCCTTTCATATCCCCTTGCATCCATTAGTTGCATCTTAATCTTAGTTTCATTATTACCTTAGTCTTCAATATAGCATCACCTAACTATTTTATCATTATCCTTGATCAACATTTAGCTTCATTATTATCATTCTTGCATGCTCATATTTGAAAATCCAAAAAGAAAAAAAATCCCAAAAACATAGCATAGTTTCATTGTCATCTTGCATTATATCTCAACTTGCAAAAGTCTCACATGGTTGAAACAAGGTCACAAGCCAAGAGAAAAGACATGTATTTTTCAAACCCTTTCATGACACTAACCTTGGAACAGATTCAAATAATTCTACACCTTCAAGAGACCAAACATGGGAAAACTTGAACATAGAAGAATTTAACAAGCAATTGACTCCTCAAGAAATTGAAAAATCCTATCAAGACCTAAGAGTTTTAATCATGATTGATCAGCTTGTTCATGCCAACCCTAATAGATACTTCTATGCACTAGCTAAAAAGGGGGCCAAAATACCTCAAGGATTTGATGTATCAAACATTATAGAGGAAGAAACTAAAAACCCATTTGCATTTAGCATGCCCTCATCATAACAAATGACAAACATACCCCTTGGGACAACAACACACATGAATACCACTACTACACACATCCCAAGCATCTCAACATTTGGAAATAAGGTAACCCATACTACAACACAAGGACAAAGTTTGACACTTGGAAGTTCCTCAAATGCCATGGGTAAGACCTTCACAAACCCTCTTTTCCAAAAAAACACAAATCAAGGTTCCATATCACAAGGTCACACAACTTTGTCCCAAAATGCAAATCAAGGTCTTATACCCGTGCACTTCAAAACAAAAATCAAGGTTCCTTATTCCAATTTCAAGGTGCCCCTTCATCAAGTTAAAACCCACCAACTAAATTAAGAAGGATTCATGTTATATCGTGAAGGACCTCAAATCAAAATACCAATCAAGGGGCTATTCCATCACTTCAAAACAACAATCAAGGGTCTATTCCATCACTCCAAAACAATGATCAAGGGTCTATTCCATCACTTCAAAACAACAATCAAAGGTTTATTCCATCACTCCAAAACACTAATCAAGGGTACCTTCTATCATTCCAAAATCCTAATCAAGGATCTATAGCTTCATTTAAAAATACCAATTAAGGACCTACAACCTCCTTTCAAAATGCAAATCAAGGAAAAAAATTTCAAAACCAAGGCATAAACCAAGGTTTTGCATCTCAATTCCAAAACTCCATACCACATACAAACATGACCTTTGGAACAAACCCAAATTCCAAATTCATCCATGATCAAAACAACACACACCAATATGGAAATCAAGGTCATATGTCACAAACTATCAATCCCAACTCAGATCCAACATATGACCTCAATACAAACATCATGACACCAAACCAAAACAATGCAACACTAGCCTTTGAATTTTTGATACAACAAGTGCAGACTCTTTAACAAGAGATGACAAATATGAAAATGGAAACCAACAAGAAGACCTATTATATGGAGGAACTATGCTCCTTTCCATTTGATCGAAACTTATACATGCCGCCCTTTTCCTAAGTATAAGGGGACATGAGATCGAATAGAACACATTCGAGAATTCAACACATCATGTATGGAAGTCTCATATGACCCTACCTATCTGATGAGACTATTCCCACGAAGCCTCATAGGACCAGCCTTAGATTGGTTTGCACACCTTCCACCAAAAATTAGAACATGGGGTGAACTAGCAGAAAAATTCATTAATCATTTTTCCTTCAACATTAAAAATGATGTCATCCTTGCAACATTGATCACAACCAAATAAGAAGGAGAATCACTTACCTCATTTTACCAAAGATGGCGAGGCTTGGTTAGAAAATTCCTATCACATTCTTGAAAGATAACTTGTCGTGCCATGTTTGTGGAAAACCTTAATAGAGAATTAATGAGTCAAATTCAAATCCAATGTTTCACAACCTTTGAGGAAATTATTGAGAAAGGTGTCCTTATTGAGAAAGGTCTTATTTCCAAAGGACTAGTCAAAGTAAACAAAAAAAATTGAAACCAAACAATGACAAGGGAAAATATTGGTCCCTAAACAAAAATGTCACAAATGACAGAGTTGTTGATGCAAAATTGGTAACCAAAGGTTGAAATATTCAACTTAAGGGTCCTTCTTCATCAAATGCATCCAATACACCAAACACCCAAACACAAGACCAAAACTAAATGCTAAACGTAGTCCAAAACAATCAACAACAAATAGGTCCTCCCCACATCAAAAGAACATACACCCCCTTGGGTGAACCTATCGAATCAATCATTAAATTACTTTTGTAATCAAATATCATCACACTACCAGACACCAAAACTATGAGCCTTCATTGATCAAGCCTAATTAGTGGAAACACGATGATTACTGTGAATACCATCACACAAAAGGACACAAAATAGTCAGATGTTGGACACTCAAGAATATCATTCAAGACCTCATTGAAGATGGAACCATTTCAATTGATAATTCACAAGCTAAGACAAATGTAGATCATACCATATTCAAGATCTTGTTGCAAGACCATGATAAAGGAAAAGCCTCCAATTCAGGAAATAACAATAATGCCAATTATGTAGTTGTCAAACATGATTACAACACTATAATCCTAAATGTGAGACCCCTTTATGATCACATTTCCACTAGCACCATAAACAAGCCAAAATTAGATTATGTTGTTGCCACCTGCAAAACCAAGATAACTATTCCAGGTTCTTCTACAAATCCCCAACCAAAAAGTTAATATAATCTCCTAGAGTAACTAGGGAAAACTCCTGTGCAAATTTCCATCTTGGAGCTCCTTCACACATCCCCACAACAAAAATCCATCCTTGACAAAGCATTGCAAGAAGCCTCCATACCTACCAACCTTGATGTCAACGAATTTTAGGCCATGGTTGGATAGCAAGCTATGCCACACCATGTCACCTTCTCTGAACAAGACTTTTCCACACCAAAATTTGATCATAATGACTCCTACACCTTGAAGTATTTGTTTATAAAAACAAGATTAGATGAGTCTTAGTAGATGGTGGAGTAGGTCTAAACATTTGATCACTAAAATTGGTGAAGGCATTGGGGTACTTTGAGAATTATATAGACCAAACCAAGAAAATTTTGATAAAAGCTTATGATGATGCTAAGCATTCTTTAGAAGGCATAATTTCACTTCTTGTGAGAGTTGGTCCAACAGTACAAAACACAATATTTCATGTCTTGAATCTAGATTTGCATTACAACCTTCTCCTTGGATGCCCATGGATTCATACCATAAGGGATATTCCTTCCACTTACCATTAATTCCTCAAGTTTCCACACAATGGCATTGAAATCACTATTCTAGGTGACCCTGATCCTTTTTAGTATTGTTCAAACCTAAAAGGAACTATTGAACATAAGTGCCCATAAATCGAGAGGCCTCCACTTCATCGACCACTCCATCTCACTACATTGATCCATCCACCTTGGTCAAATCATCTACCTCATTCACCACACCTTCCACACCAAAGATCTAGATCCAAGATAGAGGATGGGGAGAATACAATACAAAGAGTCTCATTTTCATCGGAAAGCTACCTAAATCACCAAAATCAAATGGAAAACCACATCATGTAGAGCCTAACGTTATCATCCATAATCCCCCTACCACCTTCACTAAATGGGGGAAACTTTCCAAAGAATCCTTAGATGATCATATTCTCACATGGCTGTATTGAGAAGAGGACAAAAATAAAAATAGGAAATTTCTAGTTGAATAGTACTCAAAAGGGTTCCAAATAATGAAGTGACATGGATATGATGGACACAGTGGCCTTGGCCTAAATAAACAAGGAATGATGGAACCCTTACAACCTCCTAGTGTACTAAAGAATCATGGATTAGGGTGTGTACCAGTAAAAGTGACTATCCAAGGTATTGGTTTTCCTTGGAGTGTAGTTGCTAATGCTTCATATGAGATCGAGAAATCTAAGGAGTTCTACTACTATGAAACCGATTCCAATGAATATGAATGGGATTCCATTTCCTCCATTACTTTCGTAGACCCTGATAAATTGTTTGGGACATTTGATGAATCTTACCGCAAAAGACAATTTGTTAAATTCTTACAATTAATCCCCTGCAAAGCTTGCCAAGTCCCCATTCAAAAGTCCCTTTGAACAGAGAAGAGTGGATCAAACACTTTTGGGAAACCATCAATTTTCCCTCTTGGGAACTTAATGAATCTACTTCTGTATTTACCCTATCTTCCTACACAATGGCTCTTGACAATACTAATGATGGCTTACCCCTTGTTTACCCTCAACTCATAGATTGGGATGGACAAGAACCACCAAGTCTAGACACTTTCGAGAACGACGAAGCCATTGTTGAGTTTTTAGGAATTCATGAAGGGATACCAAGTGGGGATCAAAAGGCTATATTTGCTATAGAACTCAATTATGTAGCATAATTTGGTGAGGTCATCCTATCCTCTAGTCATAAAAGTGAAAATTAAAAAAAAAAGAAAAAAGAAAAAGAATAGGTCTTTTGGTGAAAATTGAAAGGTGCCTGTTGAACATGAAAAAGTAAAAATAAAGGACGTATCCGAAGGTGAAAACCTCTCTGAGGCACCCAAGGATGGAGGACTAGACTGTCTCCCTATAGATCGAGAGATATCACCATTCCTTATAGGATACATAGAAGAAGTAAACATTGGCACACAAGACAATTAAAGAATCATACAGTTGGGTATGTGCGGGATCATGATGGGCCAACAAGTGGCAATATGATGGGTATGTGGCTGATGACTATTTTTTTACCCAAAATTGATGAAACGAAAAGGGTTTTTAAAGGATATTCTCAGCTTTCCACCGATATAAATTATGCTTTACTTTGAATTTAATAAGCAATTATTATTCATTTTCTATTCAAATTATGACTAAAGTCCTTATTGATAGGATGATTGAAAAAAATCTATAACTTTCAAATAGTATCACATTTTTTGAATCCAAAACATGTGTCACATTCTCTGCTTCGCATACTATAGGATTAAAAAAAAAGAAAAAATGAATTTCATGAAGTTTTGACCAAGTTAAGGTGGTCAGACATACGAGTTTTTATATTTTAAAAAAAATTGTAATAAATTTTTTATAATTAATTACTTACTTGGAAAAAAATTACAAAAAAATATGCATCACATTAGGGCATGAGTCCTTTACTTATATCTAAAATATTGTAAAAAAATATTATCATTTTATTGTGGTTAGGGTGGTCAAACAGGCATCCACTTCTTGTTTTTTCCCTGAAATTTAAGTAGCACTACATTGAAATTTCAAATTTTCACCAAATAGATTTTTTTTTTTTTTAAACAAACCTAGTAGTTTAGAAACTACATTCAATTTGCTACAGATTTTATTCTTACATATTCTTAAAATAATATAGATAACTTATTCAAATTTCTAAGTCAAGTTGCCTAACTCTGATTTTTCTGAATTTTTTGTCACTTACTTGGGCCTATTTTTTCCATGATGATCCTGCACATACCCAGTTGGCAGCATCCTTGACCACTAAAGAAAATCCTTATTTTATAACATTCTTTTAAAAAATATAAGTCAATTTCATGTCGTCATATGTTGATATGCCTGGATTGGATCCTGAACTTTTTTTGCATCACTTTCCACTCATGCCAAATTTTAAGCCATATAAACAAAAGTTAAGAAAAATGCACCCCCAAATTGCACTCCTTGTCAAGGTGGAACTGAAGAAACTACTGGATGTTGGATTCATTCACTCAATTGATTATGTAGATTGGATATCAAACCGTGTTCCTATCACCAAACCAAATAGTGAAAGTAGAGTATGTACAGATTTCAAAGACCTCAACAAAGCTTGTCCCAAAGATAATTTTCCTTTACCAAACATTGAAATCATAGTAGACCTTATGGCTAGGTATGAATTGCTATCACTTATGGATGGATTCTTAGGTTATAATTAAATAAGAATTTCCACTGAAGATCAACCAAAAACATCTTTCACATGTGCTTGGGGAACCTTTTGTTTGAATTTCATGCTATTTAGACTCAAGAATGTTGGAGCTACCTATTAGAGAGCCATGCCAACTATTTTTCATGATTATATGCATGTACTTATGGAAGACTATGTTGATGATCTTCTCTCTAAGTCACAAGAATGAAGTGGTCACTTAATAGTATTGGAAAATATTTTCACATGACTTGAAAACTATCAACTCAGGCTTAACCCAAAGAAATGTGCTTTTAGGGTCTAATCAGGAAAACTTCTAGGATATATTGTCTCTCATAGAGGAATAGAAGTTGATCCTACCAAAGTCAAAGCCATCTTGGAAATTCCACCACCAATCAATATCAGTCAATTAAGAATGTTACAAGGAAGACTACAATCAATCTGTAGGTTCATTGCTCAACTAGTAGAAAAGATCCATCCATTTCAAAATTTGTTATGAAAATGAATTCCCTTCAATTGGTTAGAGAAATTCCAAGAAGCATTTGATCAGATCAAGCATTACATATTAACTCCATTGGTTCTTATGCCTCTGATTGATTGAAGACATTTGATACTATATGTGACAACAACTACATCAACACTGGGGCCATTATTAGCACATAATGACAATGATGGCAAAGAAAGAGAAATTTATTATATTAGTCGCACCCTAGTCGGATATGAGTTGAACTATAGTCCTATTGAATGAGCATGTCTAGCAATGGTTTCTACAGCACAAAAATTGAGACATTGCATGCTAAATCACAATACAAAACTGATTGCCAAGATTGATCCTCTGAAATACCTTCTTAGTAAAGCAGTTCTGACAGGAAGACTAGCTAAGCGAGTTATGATCCTAAGTGAGTATGACATTGAGTACATAGACTGAAAAGTAATAAAGGGACAAGTGATAGCTGACCAACTTGTACAAACACCAGTAAAAGCATATCATCCCTTGATATCTAATTTACTAGATGAATCAATCTTTGTAATAGAAACACCAACCACATGGAAGTTGTATTTTGATGGATCTTACACAAGTCATAGTTTAGGAGCCAAAATTTTATTCATCACACCTCAAGGAGATTCCATTCCCAAGTCATTCCAAATAGAATTTCAATTCACAAACAACAAGGCTAAGTATGAAGAATTATTGATAAGACTACGAATGGCAATAAAATAGAAAATCAAAGATCTTTAGGTCTATGGTGATTCCTAGTTAGTAATTAAGCAAGTCAATGATGATTATGACATCAAATATGAGAAATTGATGCCCTACAAGTGCATGGTAGATAGTTTCAAGCTATACTTTGTCAACATTATATTTGAATAGATATTGAGAATCCAAAACAAATAAATTGACATAATGGCTACAATGGGATCTCTCTTGGACATTTCCAACAATGCATCACAATATGAGTTCTTGGTGGAACAACTATTGATCCTTGCATTCAATGTCCTCAAAACTAAATTGTGTGTGAACTTGTTGGTCTTGAATCCCCTTGGTACAATGATATATATGCCTATTTGCATGAACAAATCCTGACTTGTCCCTTAATCAATGCAAAACCTTTATCCAAGAAGCATTAAAATATTCCATCATCAAAGATACCCTTTACTGACATAGCCTAGATAGTACCCTCCTTCGATGCCTCGATTCAAATGAAGTACAAAAAACCTTACAAGAGGTACACCATGATATATGTGGAGCTCACTTTGTTGGTCCAACCCTAGCTAAAAAGATCATGAGAATGGGATATTATTGGCCTACAATGGAACGTGATGCCTAACACTTTGTGAAGAAATATCACCAATGTCAGATTCATGGAGATCTTATACATGCACCAACTTAGGAGCTACAACCAATTACTTTGCCATGGCCATTTTCTTAATGGGGACTCAACGTCATAGGAAAAATCCATCCCACTTCTACTAATGGACATAATTTTATCCTTGTTTCTACTGAATACTTTACAAAATGGATCGAAGCCATCCCACAGACTCACATTACTTAAAACCAAATAGCCAAGTTCATCTTGAATTATATCATTTTTTGCTATGGTACCCATAGTCCATCATTACATATAATGGTTGCCCTTTTAAGAACCAAGATGTCCATGAGCTTTGTGAAAAATTCCATATCCAACATCATTTTTCTACTCCATACTACGCCCAAGGTAATGCCCAAGTTGAGGCATCTAATAAGATTATCCTAAAATCAATGACACTGGCCATGATTGGCATCTACAACTTAATCCTGCTCTATGAGACTATCACACTAGTTTTTTCACCCCTACAAGATCCACACCACACTCCCTTGTCTTTGGGTCTAAAGCAATACTTCCTATAGAGTTCAAGTTACCATTTCTACAAGTCTCCATGCATGGATTAATTGATCAAGAAGAATATCATCTATCCCATCTACATGAACTAGAACTATTGGATGAAAAGAGACAAAATTCCTTGACACATTTTCAAGCATATCAAAATTTCCTTTGACATAGTTACAACTAGAGAGTCCAACCCAAAATCTTTGACATTGGTGACCTAGTCCTAAAAGAAAATATGAAGAATCAAGCAGAATGAGAGAAGCCCTAAAAGTTTGAACCTAATTGGTCAGGCTCTTATATCATCACAACATCATATGGATCAGGTACTTATCATCTCTCTAATCCTAAAGGAGAACCATTGTCTGAACCTACAAACAACATGCACCTTTGTAAGTGCTACACTTGATTCTTAGAGTATCCCCTTAAAAAATAAAAAATACAAAAAAAAAAAAATGGTCACCCTGATGAAAACCTGGAAAATAGGTGTCTTGGTAAATGCAAAAAAATCAAAAAATAAAAAAACCAAAAGAAATAGTAAAGAGAAATAATTTGTCCTAAAGTGAAAACCACTTCAGTGGCACTTTGGATAAGTACTATGGTGAAAAACTAGAAAATAGGCGCCATGTGTAGTCAGTCTATGCTCCTTCATCTACCGTCACTCTGTCTGGCCTTCCATACTTTCCACTCATCCATTCACGCATGTTACTTGTTCATAATAAAGATTCATCATCCTTTCCATGGCCTAAGAACCACCGACATTTAGTATCCTCAGCCTTCCTAATCATCCCTCGCACTTGCCGCTATCCCTTGGGTATAATAAATTGGTCCTGTACTTGACTGGGGGCATTTCCTTGACTTACATATTCATGGGAAATAACACATGGTATTAGCCTTGCAAAACTTCAAAATTCCAAAAAGAAAATAGTAAACATCAAAATCCAAAAAAAATTAGAAAACATCAAAATCCAAAAAAAATCATAAAACATCAAAAAGCCAAAAAAATCATAAGATCATCAAAATACAAAAAACATCAAAAAACTTCAAAAACCTCCAAAAAATAGAGTCAGAGTTTTAGTTAGTTTGTGTTAGTAGGGTCAACTATGTTGTCTCTATGCATTTGCTACATAGGCAAGGCTCATCTTAAATGAGCCCCTGAGACATTAGGTTAGTCCTTCTAGGTTTGTCCAAATAAAATAATGACTTCATCTTTTTGTCAAATAAGGCAAAGCCAAGTTGTGTTGAACTACAAGGTCTCTGTGTGTATAATGTAGGCAAGGCTTATCAATTGATGAGCCCCTGAAGCCACGTAGGTTAGTACTTTAGGGTTTGTTGGGTGTGGTTGTGTCCTTGGTCCACAAGCGATCATCATGCAAACCAAATCGTGAATCAATAAACAAATTTTTGATCTAGAATAAATCTTCACATCAATCAATCCTCTGGAATGGGGCATTATGTAATTTGTCTCATTAGGTCCTCTCTTTGTCTTTCATCAGGATGTGTCCTTCCTGAGATTATACTTTGTCAATTTGGTCATTCACCTTAAGCAAGATGTGTCCTTCTTGCAGTTAGGTGCCTTATCAACACTTATCACTTGGTCAACTTTATCAAATGTGTTCCTTGCCTTAAAAAGGACATGTCTTTCCTAAAATTGGGTATCGTCACATCGCTTGGTCATATCAATCAATCTTTGTGAAATAATTAATCAACCTTTGTCAAAATAATCAGTCAATCTTGTCAACACTATCAATAAATTTTTCCTTAATCAAGATGTCTTTCCTGAAGTCAGGAACAATCATGAATCAACTTTGCCAACTTTATCAATCAAATTTTATCATATCAATCAATCTAGTCAGCTTGATCAATCAATCTTTCCTTAATTATGATGTGTCCTAATAGAGCTTCCAAAATTTGTGCAAAATCTTGAGTAAGTTCATGTTTTGATCATGATTTTTGAGCCTTTTGTCCTAGGGTAGGTTAGGGTTTTGACCTAGAAACCCTCATTTTACAAATTTGCCATCATAAACCCTTGGGCATTCTATTTCTGCATTGACTTGCTAGATTCAGTTGCCAATCATTTAAGTCATGATTTGAGCCTTTCAAAATGTTGTCTTTACCAACCCCTTTGTCTAAGTCCAATGGTCACGTCGTGCTCTTTATTGACTTTAAGTTCTACCTAAGTCGGACCAAAATATTTTGTCAAAATACTTAAGTACTAAGCCTTTAATCTTGAGGGTTGAGTCTCGTCAGCCTAGTCATGGCTCCTTTTTTAAGACTAATGTTATTTGCATGTGCAGAATAGTCCACCGTTTGATCACCAGATCTAATCCTATCCGTTCCCTGCCAGCTCTGTGTGATTAAAATAATGGCTTAACAAAAGCTACAGGGTCAATGGGATTTCAACATGTGTCCCTCCATAGGTATGGGGCCTAGTCTTTGATGGTGAGCTTAGTGCTTCAGGTTTTTGATCTAATAGATGAGATGCAACGGTGAGATTAAATATCAACCAACCCTCACTAGCCCTTTGAGACTTGAACAATAATTAATTTGAAGCCATGGGGTCAACGGGCTTGTGACACATGGATCCCTTGGCTACTTGGAGAAGATAATGGTGGAGCCCACAGATGGATGTGTTGGCACCTAGCTGGATGAATACCATGGCTAGGAATTGGTGAGCAATGGTGTCAAGAATTCAAACCAGATTGACTCAATCTGAGTCATCCAAAAGACCACTTCATCAGGAGATCCACAACCTATGTTTAAAACTAGAAACATGATCATGATAGCGATTTTTGGCTTTGTGTGAATGGGAATTAATTACATGAGGCATTTGTAGGATTAATCAAACTTGATCCTTATGCATGTGAATGATTACTCTCTTATAATCATTAAGGCTGGTACAAAAATCTTCATGCACCTTACCTAGGTAATTAATGGTTGTGATGTGAATGCCAATAGTTGATCATCTACTCACTCATGTGGCTTTCATTGAGCATTGAAGATCAATTTGAGAAAATTGCTTGATAAATGAGATGTTAATTGCATTTGTTTTTACCATTGCAATTAAGAGCTAAAATTCTCTAAGTCAGTGAGAAGAGTGTTTTGCATTTGTGAAGTCTTTTCCTTAGTGAAAATGAGCAAGGTAGTTTTTTTTGCTGCCCCAATACAAAAATTTCCAAGGCTCAACGTACACGAATCATACTATAATGTCCTAATGGGTGAACAGAGTGCACCCATAGTCACTTCAACTCCTAAGAAACAGGGTAAGAAAGAGGCCTATGCAAGTTGCTATGAGGAGCAATTACAAGTTAAGGAACTAAGTTGTAATTGGAGAAATAATAGAGGCTAAGGAGAAAGATCAGGTATGGTCGAGGCTCTCTAGGATTCTCCTATCAAAATTTTAGATAGTCCCTCAAACAGTGAAACTGAGATGGATTCAGGTTATCACTGGTATCTCATGGTTTTTAATGAATTTGCAAACTCGGATGAGGAGGTGGTAGCAATTGCTCCAATTTTAGTGAAGATACCAAGTGGGCATATTCATTCTATTGTTGGTAAGGAAATTGGTGAAGAAGAAGTGGTGGCTCCACCAGCCTCTACAAGGATGTGAAGTGCACATGTGTACTTTGGCTCTGGTCCTAGTGCTCATTATGGTTCTAATTGAAGGAGATGGTATTTGGGTCCTAATTTTTGTGTTGGTATTAATATTGTTGTGGTGGTTGTTCTTGCACTCTCTGTCGATGTGGGTTTTTGTCTTTTGTGCTAAGGATGCCTTTGGGCTAGTATCATGAAGAGATTTTTGGTTTGACATGGGTATTTAATATAAAGGTTTGTTCACAACTAATAGTGTTTTTGGCAACATCAAATCTCCCTTCTAAAGTAAATGGTGTAAATTTTGTTTCCCCTACTTGGTAAATGATTACAAGCAACCATTTGGGGAATATCTCAAATATAGTTGGAATTTGTTTTGAAATGAAATTCACATGAAATATAACTACAATTGAGTCAAGTGCTTGTTGTTCCCTTGATCTATAAAAGGGATTTTAGGTCTCAGTGCAAGGGGTTAAAATTTTAAGTCTGGTGATAGTCCAAGTAGAAGCTAAATTCAGGAGGAGCATACTATAGATAATATGAATTAATAGAGTAGTAGATTGTCTTGGTTATGGGTCTTGTATGTAATAATATTAAATTAGTTTTATAGAAGCTAAAAATATTGAAACAAATCTTAGTTCTGAAATGAGTACTCTCCTATGTATCCTTTTTGCATATTATAAATGAAAATATCAATGGTCTTCTCATTTATCTTTAGTTGTCCAATTGAATGTGTGGCCTTATTTTTCCTTTGAATCAAAGAGTCGATTAAATGCTTGAAGAGAGTTACAAATTTGTAAGGAATTTCATAGGATTTGGTAAGGAGTTGTGTTTCAGGGATTGTGAGTTTTCATATTGTAAAGCATTATGGTAATAGTCCACCAATTTCTAAATTAAACAACTTATATATTATTGGTTCTTGCATATTTGACTCCATTATCCCAATTGATGTAGCACTGGTCTATTTGTTAGATAATATTATAATTAAATTAGCTATATCAAATTTTATATATCAAATTAGGCTATTCCCATTGCATCCACCACTTATACATATCATAATACACATACACCACCATATAAAATGCATCCATACACATCAGAAAAAAGCATGAACATTCACAAAACATCCATAATTGTAAATGCATAGCTTCATTATATTGCATCGCAAGTCATCCATACTACGTTCACTATTCATACATATCATAAAAAACATAATCAGAAATGCATAATCATAAAAGCATATCAAGATCATCACATTATCATATAGAATGCACCAAAAAACATCATAAGCATAACACCAATATCCATAACATAGCATGACATCACCTTAAATGTAAAAAGCATAATCATATAACAATGCATATCATCAACTGCCACCAAAATCATATCATATGTATATCACTCAAAAAAGTGTCACAATACAATATCATAATGTATCTCCCAAGAAAGAGCTCACAAGCTCAATGGAAAAAATACAAGTGTCAAAATACATGGGTCAAAATGGGTCTATCTATTGCTGCCATGATCCCTAGAACCCATGTTGTTGCTCTCACCTCAACTAGATCCGCTCTGAGACTACCTAATATGAGACCAACCATTATTGACAACCTTTGAAGCACTAGGGGCCCGTCGCTCTAGTGGAACTGCCTCCTCATAGAGCTATCTTTAATATTTCTCTCTGTGTCTAATCCTAGCAAGCTCTCTGACCACATTAGTTGTGGACCCACTGTAGGTGGCAATAATTTCTAGGCTCCTCTACTCTTCTTGCTATGCCCTAATAATGGTTTTGTCCCTCTTGTTAGGAATTACATGGAAAAAATATCAATTAAATGCAAATAAAGATTAAATAGAGGAATGAAAATACATAGAAATAATAATAGCAAGAGACAATTTTTAATGTGGTTCACCCAAACTTGGGCTACATTCACCAATAGAGAGTCCAATATTGTTTTCTAACAAATTGAACCAATTACAACCAGTAATCCTTGCCACTCAATACCACTGAAAATGCTACAATACAATGCCAATGGAAACCATAACCCTTAACCATTTTATCAGACTTATGTTGGTTACAAAATAGAATTTTTTTATGTTGGCCAATAGAAAAATAACTCTCAATGCCTTTATGCTACCCCTTGACCCCATCTTGGGGGTATTTCCCCCAAACCCCCATTAAATAATTTGAAGGGAAATAGTGTTGATAAAAGTGTGGGGAAAATTTAACCTCTGAGTCTGATTAGGCTCCATATAACACCTCTTAGACTCTAGGGTGTCTCTCTCTACCTGTAGGCCATCACGCTCCACCCGTAGAGCTTGAAGCGCAACCTATAATGACTTTACTCGAGCCTATAGACTCACCAGCTCATAATCCCTATCCCCTATACCACCTTTGACAAGTAAATCCTAAAATCCCTTGTCTCCATGAAGAATCCTCTCCTCCTCACCCATCTCCTCCTTCTCAAGCTGATCCTCATGCTCTACCACCTCCACATCGATAGCAACTATGTCTACTAGCACATCAAGTCACTCTACCTCAAGCTACTCTCCCTCTACCTCTTCATCTTGCATGGATTCCTCCTATCTAACCTCCTCGTCTCTCTCCTTCTTCACTCCCTCCTGGATAGGAGAAAGTTACCTTCTCCTCCTTTTCCATAGTCTTTGTCGTTGCCTCCTCCCACCATCTCCACCATATCCTCCATCTCATCTATCATCCCCCTGCCACCACCTCCTCTCCCTTTGCCTCTCCTACTGTGAGGACCTTGTCCTCATCAAACCACTGGAGCTAGATGATTTGGGTTGGTCAAAGGAATAGGCCTATGCACTACCCACCATACATCATACTTTATTGAGGTTCCTACATCCACTCGACCCCATCTCCATGCCCAAAAAAATGCATGTAGTCCATCTTTGGCCTACTCAGGTGTAACTACTATTATTACTGAGCCCCATGGTGTCACCTCCTTTGATGACCGAGTGAACACTATTGTACTCCATTGCACTCCCTGCTGCTCTTCAAACTATCTTAGAACCCAATCTGGGAAGTACATATCAATGATATGCTACGTCTGTATAGTCCACTCAATAAGATATATCTCCTACCGACACCACTATAGATGTTGATCCTTCCCAAGCCACTAAGCACAATCTCTCTAGGGTGTCTATATGAAACTAGCCAAGGTATCTAATCCATGCCACCAATAGTCAATATCCTCGACATGTGTCTACATGACTACTCCTTTATATATAAATTCATATGGTATGTTGGCCCCCAATTGGTGACCAACTGGTGGATGGAACACTGTAATGTGCTCCCATTCCTAGACCATCAAAAGAGTGACTCTGAGGCTCATTAACTATCACTACTGATAAGCTATATGATGAAGCTAAAATATAAATGGTCACTAACAAATAGGGTCCCCATGCATATAGAGTGTTGCTGGCCATCATCCCCACTAGCATCTCACCCCATCCAACCAAAATTACATGTCCTCGACAGTTTGGAATGACTACCTCGTCTATCATAGTGCACAATAAATAGCCAAACCACTCATATCACATGGCTAATGTCTCCCATCTAATCTCATACTAGTCAATCCCCAAATCCTTGACATCCTCATATACATAGTAGCTAGTCAAAGCCTGATATCCCTAGCCTACATCGTATTTGACCCACTCACCTCAAATCAATAGTTGAAGGATCCTATAGACATCCTCTAGTGTAATAGTAGCCTCTCCTGTAGGTAGATGAAATGAGAAAATGACACCTCTTAGCAAGTGCATTCAACATCCTCCTATTTTCCCTAATAACAGGCATAAATGTAACATGATACAAGACAAGATGCCATAGTCTATGATTTTTAGCACTAGTCAATTGGTCTCTTAATTGATAAGTGTCTAGTGGTCATGACTCTCATGTATAGATCAAATCAAGATGAACCTATGCTCAACATGACAAACATTGCGTCAATTTTAATATCTTATTTCAAAATTATTTGGCACACGTCATAAAAGAAAGTTAATCCTATTCTTACTCAATCTTGTTATCATTCAATTACATTGTAGAACTATCAGTTGCGTCATGGGAGTATGATTGTGCACAACCCCTAATCACTAGTGGAACCTCAAGGCATCCACTAGGTGAGCCCCTAGCAAGACACATACACATGCAACTAGTATGCACTAACACAAATAAGCAAGTGGATATGGAAAATTCACACCTAAGTTCAACTCCCATACGCTAACCATACCAAAGCTATACCTATTAATAAATTTGATAAGGTTCCACACAAAAATGAACTTTGAGATTCATAATCCAAGCAAAGCTTTGTATTCATAAAACTCATAAATAAAGAAGATGGCTCCATAGGCAAGAAAAGTGTGTTATTCAAGGTGGCCATATAATAGATATTGTAAATGAAAAATAGTGTAAGGTACATTCAAAGGAGTTTTTCTTAGTTCATGTAAGGTATTAACTTAGGGAACACCATGCCTAATGTCTCCAAGAGAGGACCAATCAAAGAATAGAAGATTCACAACTTAGGGGATGTAGTTTGTCGCATCAAGCCACTAAGAGGAATATAATATACTAAGAGAGATCATTCTCTTGAAGGACATCACACCCAATGTCACCACAAAAGGAAAGATACATCGCATGAAGTAAGAAGACTACACAATGAAACATGAGTTAAAAAATATTAATGCCAATTTATGATCCCACTTTAGAGAAATTGCTAAACACCATGCTGTGAGCAATTACTTTAAAGTAGCAGAGGATAAATGCTAACAATAATGAGGAAATGAGAGCTTATTTGGAAATCCCTATGCCTAGTCACATGTTTCTAACTAAAGCTACATCATGAAAGGGGTTTCCCCCAAAATGAAATCCCAAAAATCACATAAGGGATCCATGGATTTAGGGTCAGTATGTCTTTGCTACAGTGTTTTTAGAGAGCTCAAAACTATCATCATTCCCCAAATACTCACGAAACAAGAAGAATGACACAAAGAGATTGAAAACAAAGAAGTTTTTTTGGGTCAACATGGAAGAGACCTAAATTTCTCAATGCCTTACATCATCCCCAAAAGGAAAACACAAGAAAGATGAAAAGAGAAAGGAAAATATTTTAAGTCAACATGGAAGAGACCTAAGTGTCTCAATTCCTTTCATTATCCACAAAAATAAAACATAAGAAAAATGAAAAAAGAAAGGAAAATATTTTGGGTCAACATGGAAGAGACCTAAGTGTCTCAATGCCTAGTGTCATCCTCAAAAGGAAAACACAAGACAAATGAAAAGAGAAAGGAAAATATTTTGGGTCAACATGGAAGAGACCTAAGTGTCTCGATGCATTGCATCATCCCCAAAAGGAAAAAAAAAGACAGAAAAAGATAAAGGTTTATGACATAGAGAAGAATGTAGATGAAAATAGAGGACTATTGCAGAGAGAGAGAGAGACATCAAACATAATAGTACAAGGGATATTACATTATGCACATGCAATCACACACATAACATGCAAAAGAAAATAATGTGAAAGGATAGTAAGGCACATGCGATTCAACCTATTAGTAGGTCATCAACATCCCAATATTTTTTATCATATACAGAAGGTAGACAACTAGCCAAAGGAACAATAGAATGTTCTGAACTAGGGGTATTACCAAGTTCAACACTCTTCCTAGGAGAATTATCATTTAAGCTCATAGAAGAGGAAAATAATGTATTCAATTCATTATGCACTTCTTCATCAATTTTAGCAAACTCATCATCGTCATCCAAGTTAATCACAATAGGAGGTCGAATGATAATGTCCAAAGAAGGATTTAGCTCATGTTTTGATATAGGATCTTTTTATTTTGGCAGAGAGGGAGACTTATTGTGTATTGCTTCAGTCAAGTTTGGATTTTTATTTTGTTCGTTTAACCTTCAAGCAAGAGCATGATGTCTATGCCTATGCTCTCTAGAATTTCTATTTATTTTAGTACAATTCTCAAGTTGCGTTTGTGTAGGAGTGGGCTTATCCCATAGGTTTATTTTCTTCTCGAAGGGGAGGAACGAAAGGAATGATGGGATATTGTTCAACCACTTTCTCTTTATCTTTGTAAACTTGCTTTATCTTAGGAGGTGTGATGGGATTTCTTTCATTATCTCTTGGTCTTTTGTAGGAGATAGGAAAAGGATCTATCTTAGGTTGATCTTGGTTATTTGGAATGTCTTTAGGTTCAATCATGATTACATCAAGGATAGGAGGCTTAGACATGGGTTGAGGCATGTTTCTAAGGGATAGCTTTTTTATGCATTTTTCCTTAAAATTTTGTTAGGATTTGAAAAATAAGTCCTCACGAGGTTTGATAGGTTCCATAGGCTTTGGAAAAAAGAAATTCAATGAAAATTTCCCTCAGGAAGATAAAGGATTAAAGCCAGTATGGTGTATAGTGAAAATTTTATTGTTAAATGGAAACTTTAAGCATTTATGCACAACCGACAAGACAACTTCTATGGAGTGTAGCCATGGATAACCAGGCTTCACACAAAATTGGTCTGATGTTGAGATGATGGAGAGTGAGACATCTAATTGTTTTGGTCCAACTTGTAGAGGAAGGGTGATTGGTCCTATCATTGGGCAAGTGAAACCATTATGCATTTTTATCCATGCTTTCAATTTATCATATGTTTCTTGATAGAGTTCATGCACAAGTAAGAATTCTTTAGTGATCACATTCTCTCTAATGACAAGATCAATTAATATCCCATTAGTGAGCTTATCATTGATTCAACTGGCTATGTAAAGAGGACCATCATGTACATTTCTAATAATATCTTTAGATGAGAAAGCAATGTTAAGAGGCTTCTTAGTTTGACCCTTAGGAGGTTGAGTTTTGATCAATGCAACTAAACCATTGATAGGATTTTGATCATTAGTATCTATATGACCTTGTTTGTTAGTATCCATGTCAATATTCATCACATCATTCTTTGCAGTTTCACTAGATTTGAAAAATTAAATGTTATGATTTGGCATAGGTTTAGTAAATATTTACAAGTTTTGGTTGGGAAGGGAAATGGATTTATTTCCTTGATTATTAACACCTCCAATGTGAAGTCAACCATAATTAATGAGGTCTTGTACAAGTTGTTTAAGACGCTTACAATGCTCTATGTCATGTCCATTTTTTGGTGATAATGGCAATAGGAATTTGATATGAAGTTCAAAGGTAAAGGCTTATTAGGATTAGGAGTTTTAATGAGAGGAAACGTTATAATTTTTCTTCTTCTAAGAGTTGTGACATTATACTATGTAAGGTATTGGGTAGGAGAGTAATTTTTGTAGCCAGATCCCCAAATGTGAAAGGAGTTATCTTCCTTATAATAGCCACTTTGGTATTGACATGTTGAGTCATTTTTTGAGGGGGACTAAGTTGAAGGAAGCCTTTATTATATTTTCTAAAGGGTTGGTAATTATTTTTATTTATGGATTCAGGTATTTCAAGATGACTAGAGGTGGGTTTTATTTCATGACTACTAACCAAATTTTGATAATCATGAAGGGCATTACACAAGTGTACAAAGGAAGGAAACTTCATCATGCCATGATTATCATGTATCTTCATTTGAAAGTTCTTAATGAACATCTATTGAAGGTGACGATTAGGAATCTTTAAGTTGATTTGGGAATAAAGAGATTGGTAGCATGAAATGAAATGAATAAACTTTTCATCAGATTTTTGCTTATGTTGCGCCTATAACACACATGACCCATTTGGACCAGGTTCCTTATTCCTTTCACCATTGCATCCAACCAACCTCATGTACCTACTTATGCCATCTACATCTCCGCTCAACATCTAATTTGGAATAGGTTTATGAAACCCCACCAACCAGCTACCGTCGTACTAATAATTTAATGTGCACATTAATGGCTAAATTGCTTATAAATAGAAGCACCCCACCTATTATTTTCTCCCTTTTATTTGAATTTTGAAAAGAAAACAATGAGTTCCCACCCGTGCAAAGCTCCTAGTCAGATTTAAGTTAGGTTTTCTTTATATTTTTTTGTGATTTCAAGGTAAGTTCATGTTGGTTGTTTGAATATTTGAAATGCTTCTTTTACAATTAGGGTTTCATGGTTGTTTAAAAAATCCATTAAGATTAAACCCTAGTTTACACCTAGCAATCTTGTCAAAACCTTTGTGGCTTTTGGCCCTGCACTGGTTATCTACCCCATCACTCTAAAATTCCTTAGCATCGGCTGAAATCACATATTTGTGCTTGTGCAAAATCTTGTTCTACCATGACCATTCATCACATGGTAGAGGTGCTAGTGCAGCAAACCCCATGCACCCTACTGTCTTCATCACTTGAAACTCATTCAATAAATGATTAAGTCAACAACACTCTATGTGGGTTTTTTCTTGAGGGCGACCCTTGTCTCCTCGCTACTCCAATTAGAGGCCAAACGTTAGCGACATCCTACATTGTGGTCCCATCTTCATTGTTTCCACAAGAAACCAAACCTAACACTCATTAAAATCCAATAAGTCTTAATTTCTCTGTGGGCTGCTTCATGCAGCTCACCGCCCCTCAACTGCCATTGTTTAACGAAAAATTTCCCACAACTTTTTTCTTTGTAGGTCTCTTAGGCTCTGTTTCCTTGGGACTAAAACTTAAGAGATTCCCAACAAAGCATAGTGCATAAGACCTATGTGGATCCACTCTTATGAGTGTCCACCCACAAGATGTTGTCACAACATAGTCATTTGTTAACAACCAAGTGTCCATGTCCTCTCATCATCTAGGTCTTGTGAGATGGTTTTTCCCCATGCTAAATTTTGAAGTTGTCCAACATCAAAACCTTAGTCCATGTGGTCTTTGCAGGCCTACCTATATGGACCGTCGTCCCCATATGGCCATTCCTTAAGGGCAAGTATCTAGTTGTGGCATGCACTTTAACTTCTATGCTCTATAGATCGACACTGAAGGTTGAAATGATTCATAACATCCAAAGCATTTGTAGGTCTCGCTATGCAAAACTCCATGTGTGGGAAATCATTCATCTAGTGTCACTACTTAATGACTAAACTCTAACATCCTTCCACCCCACAACACTTGTACCCTCTCCAACCACATGAACTAAAAGAGGTTAGTTTGATAAAAAAGAGCAATTAAAGGTACATCTATTTGACATTTCAAACATGCCTAATGACACCAACCTAGATTTACCCACCAAACAAACCATGCAGAAGTTTCCTTGTTGGTGGCTTCCTATGGGATTTTCTGGCCTCATCACCGTTTTGCTCTAGCTTGCTTCTAATGACTTCCACCTAGGGGAAACTCGCACCCCTGGGACCACATTTTCCTAAATGATCCAAACAAGCCCAAAAAAGAAAACAATGATGGATTTTATGAACTTTTAAGGATATATTAATGAATATAACCATGAATTTGTATGATGTAACTAACGTTTTCCCCATTTACATGTAAAAATAATTAGAGCACCTTTTGCATGCATGATTTATGGAACCTGTTGAGCGATCTTTAGGGAAGCACATGGGAATGACTAACAAAGGAAAGAAGCCTACAAGAACACTTAGGGGAAAGCAAGAAAAGGAAAAAATGAAGTATTAGTTCCATGGGGTGGAGTGCACCTCCATGCTCGCTTCCACCTGGGACACAGTTTTAGATATAGACCTTGGACACATAAAAATCGATGAGTTTAACCAAAGGGTAATGGACAACCTCACTGCAGAAGATGCACGAAAGATCAAAGAAAGTAGTCTTGCAATGATAGTTGGATTCCCTCCTGCATTGGTTGCTCTAGAGCTAGTCATGGCCTGTTGGGAATGTTATCACTCCAATAGGAAAATCATTGATAAATATGGAAGAGTATTGGTGGACTTGTCTACCATGTCTATTGGTAGAAAATTTGGCATCCCAACATTTGATAAGATGGAGGAAGTAGAAGAGGAGTTTTCTCATAAGGTTTGGCAACAAGACCCTCTAGGATGCGAAATAATGATAAAAAAACATTGGTTAAAGTAAAAGAGGGACATCACCAACAAAGTTCCTTAGAAGTTATTTAGAATTGACTTCTTTGAGGAATACCATGATCTTGTCACTCTTCTAAGCAGAGTAATGGGCCTACCGAATGCTTCATTCTTTGAGGAGTGGATGTTCTACTTCATAGAAGAAATCATCCATGGTGAGGCTAAATTCCATTAGGCTAAGATGATAAGCGACAACCTGCACAATGAGCTCCTGGAAGTAAATAAAGCCTCCCAAATTTATATGAATTTATATCTATTCTACCTCCTAGCAAATAAATTCCCATATAAAGGACTCTTCTGTGTAGGGACATTGGGAACAAAGAGAGGATAACTCAAGGTTTATGATTGCTACCATCAATTGTAGTACACAAATTTCAAAAGAGAATACAAAAGAGTGAACGATGCCTTCATTAGGCATATAATCAGACTCTTGGGAGGAGATTTTGAGAGAAGGGTATCACACATCGCAAAGGACTTTATAAAGGGATTTGGGTATTTGTTCATCCAGCTCCCAAAGTTTACCTACATCAGAGCATAAGAGTTGTCAGGAAAACCCTACTCGCTACCATGCTATCCTAATGACCAGATCATCTTGTTGGAGGTATCTCAACAATTATAGACTACCCATACATTGTTAAGTGATATGCATTGAGCTAGGATTTCATATCCTCTAACATTTGGCCAGGGAATGTACTCATTCCTTGCTGCCTAGTGTGCAAAATACTCAGAAATGGAGTTAGTAGAGTATCACCTTGACCTTCATATAGATAGAGGGAGAGTGGACCATCATGGAAAATTGAAGAAGTGGGTTGGGAAGTAGTACACCCACCAACCTCACATTGAGGACTTTTGGGGAAACTACAATGACAACAAATAGGTGCGAATGTTGCACCACATGAGGATGACTGCTAAATTTGTGAAATCCATAAATCTATTTCCTGTACCAGATGAAATTGCTATGGATAATGATATAGTAGATGATAGATACAATGCTCTAGCTCAGATTCCCCTACCTATTATTGATTGGAACAAGGAGGAGGTCACTTACCTTGACATTCTTACCCAACCCATTGAACACAAAACTAGGTAATTGGTGGATACATAAATAGCTCAACTCAAAGAGCAGGGTGCAAAGTTGACATACTGGGAGCTTGAGGACAATCTTGAAAGCAAAAATTATAGTGGTACAATTGCTAGTTCATCAAGAAAATCTCCCAAGTCCCCTCTGGTCATGAGGTACAAGAATAGGAAGGATGCACTTGAGAAAAATGCTAAACAAAAGGTGTATTCTAGGAAGGCGACAAAAGGGCAGTCATCAAAAATGACAAAGAGAATGGGGACATTTGTGCTCAAAATGCCTACCATCTAGGAAGAGGAACATCCACAAGATGAAGAAGAAACTAAGCAGCCTCACTCACCACATACCATTTCCACTCTCATTGCTACTATTGCCACCACTCCATTACCTTCCACTTCTAGAGCTTTGTCGGTGTTGTCTCTGCCCGATGTGGACATCTTAGTCCACCTCACCTCTGCTTTGCCAATTGCTCTAGTAATAATGCTTGAATCTTCCTCTTCTACTACCTCCCCATTTTCGTCCTCCTCACTTCCTCCTCCTTTTCCTACCTTGTCTACTTTACCGCCCACATTGTTAGCGACTACCATGGCACGTCTTACTTTTCCACATTCTTTCGCAGCCTATATGCAAAATGTACCACCTGAGCTCTCTAGGGTAGTCCTTGAACCTAATGTCCAAGCACTCATGGCTTAGCTTGTTTCTACTTTGCATCTTCCCTTGCCACCTACCAAACCACCAAAAATGGAGGCCACAATGCAAATCTCAGAGGAAATGGAAAGACTTAGCATAGAACAACACAAAGAGGCCATGCAAGACATAACTGATGAGCCCAAGCATTCAGAAAGAGATGATTATTTTGAACATACAAAAGGTAGATTAAGTATAAAATTGGACAAGGTGGCTTTCGATGAAGAAGGATCATAAACTTCTGAAGATAAGGAGCTTGATTAGCACTATGTGGTGGAAACATCGAATCAAGATCCAAAAGAAGAGATACACCTAGATGAAGGGAAGAGGAGCACCGTTCTGATGAAGGGAAGATAGACACAAAATCAGATGTTGAGATACTTAAAGAACCCCCATGGGCTGGCCAAGGTAAATGCCTGGTGCAAGAAGAAGTGCCTCTAGAAAGGGAGGAAGAGAAAGATAAAGAAGGAGAAGAAAATGCATAAGAAAAGAGTTTTAAGCCTAAGTAGAACATTGAAATTGAACAAGAAGAAGATAAAGAGAAAGGCACTAGGTCCCTAGATGGGAGTGTTGAGGATTAGCCTGAAGCAACCAAAGGGGCACAAGAAAAAGATTACATTGTTGAAGAGAATGTGGAAATCAATTACCTTGACAAAGGGAAATCCATATCGGTAGAGAAGCTAAATGAGGAAGAAAAGTAGGATGAAGAATCCCATACTAATGAAGAGGGTGAGCCAAATAAGAAGAAGGAAAAGGACAATGATCATGAATCACCCAAGGGTCAAATAGAGGTTCTTTCCTGACTGGAAAAATAATTGAAGAAGAAATCTCCCGTGGTCATTGACCCAAAAGTGAGGCTAGAGGCAATACTAGCCAGAGTGTAGACAAGGACCTGAAAGGAGAAGAATCCTAAGATTAGATCACATATTATGATTGATTCTTTTGGGTCTCAAATGCTATAAGTTGCCACCCTAGTAGCAGGAAAAGATGTGGGAACTATACAAGCGTAGGACTATCAGATATCCATGATCAAACTAGGCCCTGCCACCCACGAATAGAAAATGGATGATCTTCAAGGGTACATCTTCACCATAATTCAAAAAATGAACAAGGATCAATCCACCATGGAAGAGCCGAAGGCACAAATAGTGGACCTAACCACTTATATTCAATAGTGGACATCCATGGAGGAAGAGGCTCCAAATAAATCACTAGCACTTGCTCTCCTCTCAAGGGAAGAGCTAAATAAAATGGAGAAAAGAAAAAATTGGACTAAGTCCACTAGAAATTGGTTCAAGAGGGTGACTGACAAGGGCAAAAAGGGCATCCATTATGTTGTCAGGTTGCATAATCACTTATTGGCCCTCAAGAAGGCAATTGAGCAAGAGACTGATACATACAAGTAATTCCAGAGCTTTACAAGATTGCATACCCCAAGTTGTAGAGCATCCTGAAGCTTTCTTCAAATGTCAAAGAGAAAGAATTAGCTTTTCCTAAGGAGGATCATGACCTACTTGATTGGTTGCATACCCTTGAGTTCAGGAAGGTAGTTATGGATAGGTCATTAGTGGCACTGGAGGATATCTATGCTGGTGTTGTTTCCCACCTAGCTAAAGTAGATGACTTCATGAAGTTAATGATAAATTATTAGGAACCCACTTTGGAAATAGATCCAAAGAATGTCAAGTATGAATTCTATAGGCACATAGAGCAAGGAGCCGACGACACATTGTCGATTGATTTTATGGATTTTGTTGCTTGAGCCTTCTCAAAATTAGAACACATGGTAAAGTAAGGAGATAAATGTGTGAAGCATCATGAGGAAATGTTGAATTACTTTAAGGGAATCACCTTTCAAATAGACAAGACACATTTTGTGGAATGTGAAAAGCTCTGAGCTATGATCGGGAAGTTTGTAGAGTATGCTACTCTCCAAAAGAATGTTGGAAATCTAGCTATAGATGATGAGTATTTGACCACATAGCCATAAAAGCTAGAAGTAGCTAAGAGAAAAAATAGACTAGAGGACAAAATAGGGGAAAAGACAAAAGGTCTATTTTATATTGTAATATATTTGGGGTAGGTGAATCCATAAGTAAAAATGAATCTAATCCACACATTGTAAAGGAATATTTTCCATTCATTTCACTTCTTGAAAACTATAAATCATTTTCAAAAGGAGAGATAAGTTGTAGTTAAGCCATGTTCCTATAAAATATATATGAAAAACATTGTTTTGATGGTTTCTTGTCTATTATTCTCATGTGTGAATGATTCTATCTCCAAGTATTAGATTTTAGCTTTTCTATTCCAAGTTTTAAGTTGCTTTAAATTGTTAGTTCATGATGAACTTTAATGGTAAAGAATGCTATGATGTTTGATTTCTTCCTAGCTCATACTTTTTGTTGTTTATTAATGGTAAAATACTATGTAAAGTCAACTTGAGAATTGTTTATTTTTGTTGCACTTAAGTTCAATTGTTATTCATGCTTTAATGGTGAATGAAAAATTTAAAATCTGCAATGACCCTTTGAAGATTGCACTAGCTTCATGAGATTGTGGGTTGTCCCTGGTTAAGTAGAACTTAGTTTTGGGAAGACTTTCCACTATAGCATCCTCCATTGTTACTATTCAACATTAATTGCAAGTATGGGAAACTTCTAACCCCTTTTCCATTTTGACTTTTCTTTAAATTTGAAGTTAAGAGAAAGTTATAGCATCATTCTAAAGCCAAATATGATGAGAAATAAGGAGTTTTAGCTTGTTGTTCTGAACTTGCAGCCATTATTCACTCATTTCTAGAATGAATGAAACTCTATTTGTAGACCAAATTTCCTCTATGCTTAATAACCATAAATTCCCTTTGTGATTACCAGCAGATCGCATCAACAATTGAGCTATTTTTGTAAGTCATTACTTGACACCTGAGAGACCTTGGGGTGATTTCTAAATCTTAGTTGCAGAAATTAGCTTTCAAGAGAGGTAGCATACTCGTGTGTTGTATGTGTTGAGAATGTTCAAAAACACACATCAATACAAATAGTGCTAGAAGGAGGGCTAGGCTAAGCTGGATCGAATTGGGTCCTTCTCCCCTCAAAGGTTTCATAGAGTACTAAAGTCTACACCAGATAAGGGAGAAGTTTTAGAGCTACCACCCCCTACTAAGGCTAGGAGAGCCAAGAAAGGGGAAGCATCAACTTAATCCCCACCCATTTGACCTCCATCCCCTCCATCTCCTTCCAACCATCCACTTCCATCCTCTCCTTCACTCCAAACAACATCTTCACCACTCACTTCCAACATCCAAGGAGTTGTCATGGCTACCACCTCATTTCAATGCCAATTTACTATAGCACATCAATTGTAACCTCCTCCTCCCACAATGGCTTGGCTGGGCAATAACCCATCCTCATTTTCCTTTAATGATTACCATGAAATGCGAAAGAATCTAGAAGGGTTCTACACCAAGTTTTATCTGCATGACCCATGAAGGATAGCAAAAGAACACATCATGATCTTCCAAAAAATAGTGAAGGATATGTAGATCGAACATGAAGATGCAACATGTAGGATCTTCCCTTACTCCTTGGGGGATGAAGCTTTCTATTGGTACATCCATTTTCCAACTGGATCCATTCCTTCTTGGGACCTCATGAAGAATACTTTTTTGCAGAAGTTCAAGGTTTCGGTTAGCCCAATAGAGCTATATCAGTAGTTCATGTCCATCAAGAGAGAAGTCAATGAACTGATTAGCTTATTCAATGACTAATTTCATAGGGCTTACATGAATTTGTAGCCTCCTTATGTAGTTGATGAAAAATTGGCTAGGCTCATATACTACACTACATTGGATAATCTCATGTCCACTCTAGTTAAGAGAATGCATTAGCCACCTACAAGATTAGTGGATGCATATGCAGAAGCAGTGAAAGCTAGCACAAACTTGGGGTAGCATATTCCAAGTCCTCTGCCCTCATTGGGACCAACTGCCAACCCAACTCAAAGCGAAGGGCATACTCATGCCTTGGCTCATCAGATGCCTATGTTGAACCAAGTTCCACATCTGCCAATAGTGCCACACCCAGGGTAGCCATTGAATCAAGTGTCATTAGTGCCTCACTACTTGCAGCCTCCACAATAATAGGCTTACTCCCAAGAGCCTCAAGTTCCTAATTAGAACCAACCTATGATGCAACTTGTAATCCTTCAAAATTCATTGCCACAACAAAATAATGTAGATAAGGATCAAATCGATGAATTAACCGAACTAGTGAAGAAGTTGTTCACCAAGATGACCTACCCGAGGAACCAAATTAACCAATTGCAAGCCTCTCAAAGGAGCATCCAAGCCAACCTCAACCAAGATAATCATTATTCTGGTGCATCTTCTGGATAGAATTATAAGAGAGGAAAAAACTTAGGGAAGAGCTTTGAAAGAAGGCCTTCACAAAGGAAAAATAGAATGTGGAACACTAGGCCAAACAATGGAGGTTTCCCCACACCTCTTAGCCAACCAGGCGGTACCAAAAAGTTTACAAGAAGAGTTTATTTAGCTGAGGCTACCTTATCTAAATGGTGTCAAATTCACAAAACCAATAGGCATTATGAATTGGATTGCCTGGAGTTCCAAACTACCATAGAAATTTTTCAAGTGGAAGTGTAGAATGTTGTTGATGGCTCAAGTTGTAGAGACTTCATTCCATTAGACCCGTATGATTCCTTAGTGTTGGTGGTCAACCAAGATCCTTTCCCACAAAGTGAAAGCAACACACCTGAGAAGGAGGTGGCACCCAAAGACGAAGAAGCAAAAGAGGTAAGTAATGATAGCTCCATATCTTAGCTCTTTGATTCAGTAGATAATTGTCCTATAGATGAAGAAAAGCCATGTGAGGATGAAGTATAGATGTTCCACCATAGAGAAACTCCCTATAACTTGATAAATAGGCAAGTTGGTGGTCCTTTTACTACCTCTACTCCTAACAATTTCAATACTCTGCCTGATCCTAATGCTAGCAACAATCCAACCTATCCCCATGTGAATACTCAATACTTTAGTAGGAATAGGTATCCAAATCAGACTCAAGATCAGCTCACTAGTTCCTCCCATAGAATTTTTTTTGAAATAGAAGTAAAAAAAAATGGGAAAATACATAGCAGATGAATTAAAGAAAGTAAAAGTGAGTATATCAACCTTTGATTTATAAAGAATACCTACTATCAAAAACACCTTCTTTAGGTAATTAAATGGAACTAATCCCTCAAAACTAGTTCAAGAAGTGCTAGCAAAGAAATTTTTGTTTGACACCTCCAACAATTAGCTGGTACTCAAGGAAATCTTGGGAAAGAAGCCCAATCAACCCCCAAACCAACAAACTAGTAAAAATCAGCCATTGGACAAGCCTCCAACCAAAGAGTTAAATCAAGTACAAGCAAAGGATAAAGGAAGTGACAAAGACAAATCTAAAGATTCCCAAGTTGATGTTTCCATACGACTATTTTAAGGGAGATTGGAAACACCTCCTTTCTTGTTGACAATTCACATATCTATTAAAAATATACATAACTACTTGATAGATTCAGGAGCTTCTGCCTGGATGTTCTACCATTATCAATATTCCAAGTGCTAGGGATAACTCCTACCCCCTTCCAATGGAAAGTAACTTAGTTGGACAAGACTAAAGTGAACATAGTTGGAGAAATTAATAGGATACCTATGTAGATTGTAGCTAACCCTAGAGTATAGTAGGTTATTGACATCCAGGTTGATGATATCCCTGACACTTATGGTATCATATTAGGAAAATATTTCACTTGATTTTTGAATGGCTATTTTGGAAAAAATTATTCACATCTGTGGCTTCCATGGATGTGGTTGCATAATTAGACTCGTATTGAGCATGAACCCCAGATGAAAGTCATGATCATAGAGTACAACAATACTAATGAGGTGTTGTTTGCTGAAACATAATTGGGAAAATACTGCCCTATTTCTTACCAAAATGAAGAAGAGGAAGGGATGGAAGAGGTCCTTGTTCTCTATGATACACCTGTCAATTTGGCCTCCCTTCCCAATAGTATAGAGGTGTTGGTTGAGCCAAAAGAGGAAGAATTCCATAGAGATGGAAATTTTGGTCTGCTCGAGGGTTTCTAGGAATTCATGTAGAAATGTGTATAGGATCAACTCAATTTAAGAGATAAATAGATTTCCAAGATTTGTTACTCCCTAGTTGGTGTAGAGTGCACAATGTAGTTCATTCTGAATTTGAATGATGCCTATGTCAAATAATAGTGGAGCACATCAAAGGGAAGATCAATCCCAAAGAGGCCATGGAAAGATAGCCAGATCAAAGTCAGCCTAAATGAAAACAACCACCTAGAGGTATAGGGACATAAATGCAACAAAGAGAAGATATTTTCTCTGTTAGTTTCAAAGGTAGGAGTCCCTCCAAGTTTTGGACACTGTGTTTCGATGGATTCAAGTCTAAGCAAGGAGCGAGAGTGGGCTTCAAAATCATTAGTCCCACTTGTAAGAAATATTTTTCTTCCCATAGATTACAATTATATTTCACAAATAATACACTAGAATACGAAGCATTAGTTCATGGATTACTAATGGCATTGAGAAAGAAAGTCAAAATGCTGCAAGTCTTTGGTGATTTCGAGCTAGTTGTAAAACAAGGAAATTATACTCTTGTCATGATAAAATATTAGCAAGCTATAGGAACAGGGTATGAGATCTTATAGATGGCTTAGATGCATTCAATATTCAACTCATTCCTCATAGTAAGAACTAGACCACATATGCATTAGCCCAAGCAACTAGTACCCTCCAGCCCTTATCCTTGACCAGTTTAAAGAAATTCACAGTAGAGCTCATCTCTACCTTGTCAATGCCTGACAACATCACCCACTTTTAGGTTTTTAATGATGAAAATTACATCCTTGACTTCATCATGAGTTCAGACGTATTTGCATCACAAATCATTGGTGAAACAAAGCCATAGGAAGCTAAGATTGATATTGAGGGAGTGATCAATCTAAAGACTAACACAATACCAAGAGGCATGGTCCAACTAGAAAGGATATTTTATTTAGATCACATCATGGATCATGATCAGTAGGCCAAGAAAGAATCAATAGATAAGAAATGTGATGTTCACAACATGGGTACTATAGAAGAGGTAAAAAATGTTTCATTTGAAAAGTGTGCAACTCAGAGGAAAGAAAGGGAATTGTGGACACCCTATGCACTTATCATGATATGATTTCTTCGCGGTATGAGGACCTCAAAACATATGATACGTCAATTATTACTCATACCATTCCGCTTAAGCCAAATGTACGACCCTTTTGGCAGTGTCAACGCCCAATTAATGCACTATTGGAACCTATTATCTTCAAGGAAGTGTAGAAGTTTCTCTCAACCAAAATCATCTTTCCCATCATGCACTCCACATAGGTGGAAAAATTTTTCCTGGTCAGAAAAAATAATAGAGAAATCAAATTATGTGTGGATTTTTGGAACCTAAATAGAGCTTCTGAAGAGGAAAACTATCTGGTGCCCTCACTAGATGAGGTATTACAAATTGTAAATGGGTCCCACATGATGCCATTTCTTGATAGTTACTTAGGGTGTAATCAAGTGATGATGCAGTACAAAGATAGACACAAAATGACATTCACTATGAAATGGGGAATGTTTGCTTATAGAAGAATGTCATTCGGATTGATCAATGTAGGCACCACATTTCAGCGTGCCATAGACATCACCTTCAAAGACCTCATTGGAAAATGTATCATCATATATATGGATGATCTCACTGTGTTCTCAAATAAAAGAGATCAGATCTTTGACTTATGCAAGGCTTTTCAAAAATTTAGAGAGTTCAGAATCTTGCTAAACCCAAAGAATTGCATCTTTGGGGTTATTGAGGGAAAACTACAAGGACACGTAATTTTAGAAAAAGGGGATCTCCATAGATCTGAAGCGCATACATGCCATATTGAAAATTTAGCCCTCGAGTAGTAAAAAGGAAATGAAGCATTTTTCTGGAAAGATTAACTTCACTAGAAAGTTTAGAACAAGATTTGTAGAGATAGTTAAGTCATTGAATTCCATGCTCCATGCTCAAGTAGGATGCCAAAGTAGAGTGGACATAAGAAGTTGAACAGGATTTTGAGGAAATTAAGAAATCCATTGTAGATGCTCCAATGTTGGTTAGCCTCGATTGTTTAAAGCCTTTCTACATTTACTCTTTTACTTCTGACCACTCCTATGCTAGTATGTTGACACAAAAGGATGAGAAGGGGAATGAGCACCCTATTTCCTTCATGAGTGCTCCATGAAATGATGTTGAGCTATGATATCACAATGTCAAAAATTAGGTGTATTCCTTGGTTCATTGCATTAAGAAATTTAGACACTACATCCTAAGGAGAAAAGTGTTTTCCATTGTTCTAGATCCCACAATAAAGACCCTGCTGATGCAGAATGAACCAGGGGAAAGAAGAGCGAAATGGGTCACACTACTGTAGGAATATGACATGGAAATTCAACCCATGAAGTTGGTCCATAGACAAGTCCTCACTCAAATAATGGTAGAGGCTAGACCTGAGCTTACAGTGTAGCAATATGAGTTGGAGGTTATTTCCCCTGATGAATGGTACGATGACATCATCTACTACTTGTTGAATAACAAGTGTTCATCCTAACTACAAGGAGTCTAGAAGTGCACCCTGAGATTAAAAAGTAATATCTACATGCTACAAGGAGCTATACTGTACAAGAAGAACCATGAGGGAGTTTATCTCAGATTCCTAGGAAAGGAAAAAGCATATCAAGTGCTGAAGGAGTTTCATGATAAATTCAGGACTGGTTATGGATCTGGCCCTTCAACAACCCATAAGATCCTACTGGTTGGGTACTATTGGTCAACGTTGTTCAAAGATGCATACAACCACATCATATCTTATCATGTATGTCAGACTACTACCACCAGGGAAAGGTATGCTGCTATCTCATTGCAGTCAGTTGTTGAGGTAAGGCCCTTCGCTCAATGTGAGCTCAATTTTATTAGTCCCATCAATCCACTATCCTCTTTAGGCCACATGTATATTCTAACTACTTTTGATTATTGCACTAGATGGATTGAAGCAATTGCTTGTAGGAAATGCACACCTGAAGTAGTTGTCAATTTTCTTGAAAGTTTTAATGTAAATCATTTTGGCTATCCCTTTGCCCTTGTCTATGAAAATGGCCTTGGGTTTGCTTCCCTTAAATTTTATAGTTGGGAATTTGACTAGAGGATTGTCCTCAAGTTCTCATCCAACTATTATCCCCAAGGGAATGGGTTAGCTAAATCTACAAACAAGAACTTGCTAACTTTCATCCGAAAGCTGCTTGATAATAACCTGAAAGATTGGCACACCCAACTACATTTTGGTCTATGGTTAGATTGCACTCATCATAAGGTAGACCTAGGAAATTCACCCTTCTACCTCATTTATGTCCTAGAGCCTATTTTCCTAGTCCACCTTATGATCTCTACACTTCAATTTGGCAGCATTTACTATGAGGAGGGAGAACACAATAGGGATCACTTAGCTGAATTGTTGCATTTGGAAGAAGTCCATGCCCAAAACATCAAGGTGTAGTTTAATAGATGGTTCAACCATTGAGCCAAAGTTAAGGCCTTTAGGATTGTATATTTGGTCCTATGTTGGGACAAGGCCCATGAAAAGAAAGGGGGACATGACAAATTCAACAAGCTCTGGCTTGGTCCCTTTCATATTTCCAAAATCTTAGGAGATAATTCCTTTCACCTTAAGACCCTCATTGGAGAGGATATCCCATTTCCCATCAATAGATAGCACCTCAAGCATTATTTCCTTGCCTGAGCTATCCAAGCCCACTCCTTTGTATGTAGTTGTATATAGTTAGAGTAGGTTTTTCGCCTTCCATTTTTCTTTTGCTTTGTTTTTTTCTTGCTTTCTTGGCTTTCATTTTTGCTAAGGGTGTCTTTCGATATTAATGCAGTGGTTGTGCTTAGCCTCGTCAAAAGACACAATTTTTTGCATTCTCCTTTTATTCCTTGGATAAGTCTTCATCAGTCACCATGCATTTCTTTCTACCTCTGTGGAGTAGGTTTCCTTACATGAACTCTAACTTGACCTAGGATAGACCCTTATTTGAATCCCTTAACATCTATCTCAGATTACACATGATATACATCTTAAATAATTTTGATGAGTCGTACAATAGTCATCACGAGGCTTCAACAAGTGAAAAATCTTAAGTCTTCTCTAGTGACTACAATGATTTCAAAACCCATGATGAGCTTTAGTGCTTATGCAGTTGAGCAAAACAGTATCAGAGAAAATATGAAAAAAAAGAAAGAAAAAGAAAATGTTGAAAGGAAGCAACTGTGTGGGTGTGCAAGCAACTCTATTTAGGTTATGGACACTTGGTTGGAATTAGAGAAATGTTTTTGGGAATCAAAGTGACAACTTCCTCAGGGCTATGGGCACATGACTAGCAGTAGAGCAATGTCTAGGTTACTTTGGGTTTAGATAATCTATGTAGCTTGCCTTGGCTGATTCACTATTATCCTATGTTATCTCAGAGAGATGGTAATGAACTCATTGCACACACTTCAGAGATATTTTGTGATTTGATTCAACCAAGGTTTTGTCCTCCTTTAAGTCTTTAGTTCATTTGAGGAAACTGGCTTCTGGTTTACAAAACTAGAGATTCTAGGTTCTAGATGAATTCTTACCCTTGGAATGCTCGAGAGTGTTCACTCAACAAAGTTGCCATTTTTTTTCCTATAGCACACATGCCTCATTCAGACTGGGGGACCCCCTCTTTTCGTTCTCATTTTGTTAGGTCATTTTCTCTTTTGCCTCATTTTGTGTGCCCCTATTTCTGAGCTTAAGTTGGTCATGTGCTTTAAATTCATCAAAATCCACTTGAACAAAATCACCAATCCAAAATTTGCTAAACCTTTTGCCTTTGTGGATTTGAGCTTGCGGGTTTTCTTGTGCCTTTCACAACTATGTCCACCTGGCCTCATGAACCCACAAATGCAGCTCCTTGTGTAGGCTCTCATTACCTCTCCACCACTAAGTGGTAGTTGACCTTCTATACCTTCCTGCATTGCAAACTCTAGACCTCGCTTCGCCATCCACATCTCCGCTCAACATCCAACCTGGCACGGGTTTTTGCAACCCCACCAACCAGCTATTATCGTACTAAGAATTTAATGCACACATTAATGGCTAAATTTCTTATAAATAAAAGTGAACCACCTATCATTTTCACCCTGTGATTAGAATTTTGAAGAGAAAACAAGGAGCTCCCACCCACACAAAGCTCCCAGTCAGATTCAAGCCAAGTTTTCTTTAGATTTTTGCATGATTTCAAGGTAAGTTCACGTTGTTTTCGCTCGGTGTTTGAATATTTGAAATGCTTCTTTTATGGTTAGCATTTCATGATTGCTTAAAAAGTCCTTAAAGATTAAACCCTAGTTTACCCCCAACAATCCCATCAAAACCTCTATGGCTTCTAGCCCTACACTTGCTATCTACCCCAGAACTTTAAAATTCCTTAGTGCTAGCTAAAATTCTTTATTTGTGCCTATGTGGAATCTCATTTCAGCATGGCCATTCATCACATGACAGAGACGCTAGTGCAACCTACCCCGTGTGCTCTACCATCTTCATTGCTCAGAACTCATTCAGTAAATGACAAAGTCAACAACATTTTGTGGGGGTCTCTATGCATGTTTCTTCCTATGGGTGACCCTTGTCTCCTCACTGCTCGAATTACCAGTTGAACCTTAGCATTCTCTCGCATTACCGGTCCCATCTTCATTATCTCCAAAGGAAACCAAACCTAACACTCATTGAAATCTGCAAAGTATTAACTACTCGCAGGCTGCTTCATGCAACTCGCCACCCCTCGATCACTATTGTTTAACAAAAAAATGCCCACAACTTTTTTCTTTGTAGGTTTCGTAGGCTCTGTTTCCTTAGGACCAAAACTTTAGATATTCCTAACAAAGTGCAGTGCACAGGACCTCTGCGGGTCCTCTCTTGCGAGTGTCCACCTGTGGGATGTTGTCACAACATAGCTGTTATTTAATGACCAAGTGGCTACGTCCTCTTGTCGTGTGTGTCTCGTGAGATGCTTTTTCCTTGCACTAAATTTTGAAGATTTCCAACATGAAAACCTTAGTTTGCATGGTCTTTGCAGGCCTGCCTATATGGACTGTCTTCCCCATATGGTCATTCCTTAATGATCAGTATCTAGCTATGGTCTTCCCTTTAACTTCTGCACTCCCACGACCGACATCAAAGATTGACATGATTCAAATGTCTAAAGAATGTGCGAGTCTCACTATGCGGAACTCCGCATGCAGGAAGTCATTCGTCCAACACCGATACTTAACAACCAAACTCTAACATCCTTCCACCCCACCATGATTGCACCCTGTCCACCCACATGAATTAAAAGAGGTTAGTTTGATAAAAAAGAGGAATTGAAAGTGCACCTATTTGACATTTCACACATGCCTAATGACATCGAACTAGATTTACCCAGCAAATGAACCATATAGAAATTTCCATGCATGTGATTGCCTATGGGATTTTGTGGCCTAAACATCATTCTGCTTTGGCTTGCTTTTGATGGCTTGCACCCTTGGGCTTACATTTTCCTAAATGATCCAAACAAGCTCCTAAAAGAAAAAAATGATGAATTTTATGATCTTTTAAGGATATATGAATGAATCTAACCATGAATTTGTAGGATTTAACTAATGTTTGCCACATTTGCATGTAAAAATGCTTACTCCACCTTTATATGCAGGATTTATGGAACCTACTAAGGGATCATTAGGGAAGCCTATGGGAAAGACTAACAAAGGAAAGAAGCCTGCAAGAACACTTGGGGGAAAGGAAGAAAAGGAACAAATGAAGTATCAGTTCCATGGGGTTGAGTGCACCTCCAAGATCGATTCCACCTTGGACACGTAAACATAGATGAGTTTAAGAAAAGGGTAATAGTCAACCCCACTATAGAAGATGCACAAAAGATCAAAGCAAATGGTCTTGCAAAGAAAGCTAGCTTCCCTCCTACATTGGTTGCTCTAGAGCTAGTCATGGCCTTTTGGGAGTGTTATCAATCCAATAGGAAAATTATTGATAAAGATGGAAGAGTATTGGAAGACTTGTCTACCAAGTCTATTAGCAGAACCTTTGGTATCCCAACATTTGATAAGATGGAGGAAGTAGAAAAGGAGATTGCTCAGAAGGTTTGGCAACAAGACCCTCTATGATACAAAAGAATGATCGACCAACATAGGTTAAAGGAAAAAAGGGGTAGCACCTATAAGGTGCCTCTGAAGTTATTTAGAAGTGACTTCTTTGAGGAATACCATGATTTTTTCACCCTTCTAAGAAGAGTAATGGGACTACCAACTGCTTCATTATTCAAGGAGTGGATGTTCTACTCCATAGAAGAATCACCGAGGGTGAGGCTAATTTCCATTGGGCTAAGATGATAAGTGACAACTTGCACAACCAACTCTTGGGAGTAAAGAAAGCCTCCCAGTTTTATATGAATTCTTATCTAGTCTTCCTCCTAGTAGAGAAATTCCCATATAAAGGACTCTTCTATGCAAGGACATTGGAGATGAAGCAAGGATAACTCAAGGTTTATTATTACTACCCTCAATTGTAGTACAAAAATTTCAAAAGAGAATATAGAAGAGTGAATGATGCCTTGATTGGGAATATAATCAAAATCTTGGGAGGAGATTTTGAGAGAAGGGTATCACACAATGAAAATACCTTTATAAAGGGATCTGGGTATCTATTCATCTGGTTCCCAAAGTTCACCTACATCAGAGCATAACAGTTCTTGGGAAAACCCTACCAGCTATTGTTTACCCTAATGACCAGATCATCCTATTGGAGGTATCTCTATAGTTGCAAACTACCCATACATTGTTAAGTGATAAGTATCAAGTTGGGATTCCATATCCCCTAACATGTAGGCAGGGAATGTACTCATGCCCCACTGCCTAGTGTACAAAATACTCAGAAAAGGAGTTGGTAGAGTATCACTTGGACCTTCATACAGACAGAGGGAGAGTGGACCCTCATGGAAAATTGAAGAAGTGGGTTGGGAGGCAGTGTGCCCAACGATCTCACATTGAGGAATTCTGGGCCAACTGTAATGACAAAAAAGAGTGTGGATGGAGAAATACATGAGGATGACCACTCAATTTATGAAATCCATAAATCTATTTCTTGTACTAGATCAAATTGTTGATGACAATGACTTAATAGATTATAGTTACCATACCCTGGCTGAAATGCCCCTACCTATTATTGATTGGAAATAGGAAGAGGTCACTAACTTCAAAATTCATACCCGACTCATTGAACATAGAATTAGGCAATGGGTGGATACACAAATAGCTCAAAAGAGCAGGGTGTAGAGTTGAAATATAGGGAGCTCAAGGATGAGCTTGAAAGAAAAACTAATAGTGGTACAACTATTGGTTCATTGGGTGAAGCTCCCATGTCCTTTCCAGTCATGAGGTCATAGAAAAGGAAGGATGCACCTGAGCACAAGCCTAAACATAAGGTGTATTACAGGAAGGTGACAAAAGGCTAGTCATCAAAAAGGACAAAGAGAACAGAGAAATTTGTGCTCAAAATTCCTACCATCCAGGAAGAGGAACATCCACAAGAGGAAGAAGAAACTGAACAACATTGCTTGCTTCCTACCACTTTCACTCCCACTGCTACTATTGCCACCACTCCACCACCTTCCACTTCTAAAGCTTTTCCCATCTCATTTCTATCCACTGTGGACATCTCAGTCCACCTCACATCCAATTCGTTAATTGCTCCTCTAATAACAATTGACTCTCCCTCTTCTACTACCTTGCCACTATCATCCTCCTCACTTCCTCCTCCTCTACCCATCTTCTCTACTTTACCACCCACATTATCAAAAACTACCATGGTGCCTCTTACTTTGTCGCATGCCTTTGTGGCCTATATGCAAAATGTACCACTTGAGCTCTCTAGGGTAGTCCATAACCCCAAAGTCCAAGCACTCATGGCTCACCTTTGCTACTACTTTTCCTCTTCCCCTAGCACCTACCCAACCACCAAAAATGGAGGCCACAATACAAATATCAAAGGAAATGGAATGAATTAGTGCAAAACAACATAGAGAGGCCATACAAGACATAGCTGATCCGCCCAAGGATTCACACATAAATGATTATTTTGAACATTTAGATGGTAGACTAGGTATAAACTTAGATAAGGTGGTTTCTAATGAAGAAGGACTGCAAACTTTTGAAGATGAAGAGTTCCATGAGCACTATTTGGTGGAAACATCAGATCAAGAGCTAGAAGAAGAGATATTCATAGAGGAGCACCGATCTGAAGAAGGGAAGATAAAAACATACCCAAATTTCAAGATACTTGAAGAACCCCCATGGAATGGCCAAGATAAAGGCCTGGTGTAAGAAAAGGTACCTTGAGAAAGGGAGGAAGAGAAAGATAAAGAAGATGAAGAAAATGCACAAGAAAATAGCTCTAAGCCTTAGCAAAATGTTGAAATTGAATAAGGAAAAGATAAAGAGAAAGGCACCAGGTCCCTGGAGGGGAGTGTTGAGGATCAACTTGAAGAAACCAAAGGGGCACAAGTAGAAGCGAATAGTGCTAAAGAGAATGTGGAAATCACTGACCTTGACAAAGGGAAATCCATATTGGTAGAAAAGCTAAATGAGGAAGAAAAGTGAGATGAAGAAGCCCCTACAAATGAAGAGGATGATCCCTAAAAGGAAAAGGAAAAGGAAAATGATCATGAATAACCCAAGGGTCAAATAGAGGCTCTTGTTGTAAGGAGAGATTAGGTGCGGAACAAACTCTCCTAATGCCAAAAACTTAGGGAAGAATGCAGAAATGACTTTAAAATTTTGCAATTACAGTTCAATAAGATACACATGCAAAGGAATAACAAAAATAGAGAAATAAACACATACACAATTGGACACCAAATTTACATGGGAAAACCATTACGGGAGAAAAACCCACCACACCAAGTAAAGTCTCTTTGTATTACAGTAAACAAAAAATTACATACAAAGATTAGACTTCACTTTCAGATGTCAATTTTATAGCAACAATTCCCTAATCAACCTTGTTCAAAACATCACTGTTTCAGTGCTCTTAGAAGCATACAATAAATTCACACACTGATCAATTCATGCTCAATCAAACAACTCTTTTGCCACTGAACTGTTCATCATCATCGACCATTCTAGAGAAAACCTCTTAGTTCATAGTTTGTTGATCTTCCAGACAAGAACGATCACAATATTTTAACTGCCAATGGTTCTCCTTCCACTTCTCTCATTGGTCCAAAACATACCACGTAGGATAGCCATTTGGTCAAAAGAAAGTTCAACTATATCAGATGTCGGTGAGACACAAGGCCGTGTCTCGTCAATGCCAAAATTCCTGATCTCAGAACCATCGACAAGACCAAAGCTATTAGAAACATCTTGAGAAGTCATATTGATAGTTCAAGTCTCCCCGATGTCACAAAGAAACCAACTATCCTTATAGGCAAGAGTCACATCGAATGCAAATCCATTGGCCATACATGCTCTATCGCTAAGAATCTTATAGAATATTTATGTCATACTGATGTTCATTATGTGTAGATCTATCGACAAGACCAATGCCATTGGCAAGAGTTCTCACTGAACGCAAACCCATCGACGAGACTAGCTCCATCAATAAGAGTTCACATCGAAGTTGCATCGACAGTTCATATCACTCTAATATGTTCATCAGCTAGAGTCTCTCCAACATTCAACATGAGAAAAACCATCCGTGAGACTAACACTATCAGAACAAGTCTGAAAGTCTCCCCGATGTCTTTTGTCACTAACAGTCTTGGTCATGCCCACAAAAGGATATGAAAATCACAATAAAACCTTTCCTGGGAATTGGACATTCCAATAGGTGACTAATATCTCTCTATGGATGTTCATTTACTTGTCAAACCAGGGGACGTATACTTTAAATGGCGCAACATAATATATGCACTAAGAACTAGTTTCGGTCAAAACTTAATAGAAATAAATACTTGAAAGGAATTCTATCTACACTATAGGAAGGTAATGCAAAGTTATTTTAACTCAACCATGATTTGATTAAAACAAAAACCATAATAGCTACGACTGAAACACAAACTGTGAACTGGCCTTATGCTGCAGGAACAGGCACAGGGATGGACTCCCTATGCTGCAGGAGCAATACAAGACTAAGTTTGTATGAAAACTGCAAAGATGAAAGCTAACTAATGATCAATAGAAAAGAACAACTACTAACTAGCTACAGATACTTACTAAGTGGGCCCCCTTAGTAAGCATCTACGGATTACGCAGGTGCTGAACTCAGAACTTCATCAAACTTATTCATGAAAATAGAATGGTATACATTGCTTTGTTGATATAGAAACTAACAACAAACTCTGTCTCTTGTCAAACAGATTCTACTTTTCATTATCATACTGACTCTTACATGGTATCTGCTAACTTTCTATCACTATGCTTCTATCTTACTCTAACTATCATCTTCCTCCCTCACTCACGTAGGAGGAGTACTTTATTTAAAATCAGGAGAGCAACTAACTAACTAACTCTATCAAAGAAAGACGTGGAAGTAAAGTGTATCCTAGAATCAAGGAACAAACTTCATATATGAATTTATGCATTCAAATCGATCTGGAGAGAATCTAGCACTCCACTCTTTCCAGATTGACTGTCATTAAAAATCTTTCCCAATGGTTTTGGTCAAAGAGTCTTCGCCAGAGCTTCCTCGAAGTCATGTAGGAAATAGACTTTACTGCAAGGCCGAGATCGGCTGCGCTTGACTCAATCATACTTCTTCAACAACCTGTGAAACAAAAGGTAACAGATGCAAAAGAAAAGGCGCATGGCACATACACAATATCCGTTCATTAATCACATATTTAAATTTATTTCATCATTCAAAAACTACATGCGATATACCAGTCATTTAGGGAGTCAACGGGGTAATAAATGTAGTCAAGACAACACAATAAGCTGCAGGAATATGAAAATGTTTTGCTACAGGATATCCCCATAAAAGGTTTCAAAAGAGTTTTAAACAACCACGAATAACAAAAGTAAAGGCATTAAAAGTTCATCATAATAACCAAACTATGAGAACATTTTGGGCTCATCACTGCCCCCTACTTAGCCTAATGCTGGTCCTCTAGCATTAAATTTCTTGGTGGTTTCTCTGAAATCAGTGGTTACTGCATGACTCTAAAATGGAGTTCCAAACCTGTAATAAAATCCTCTAAAAGCCTTGCACCTTTCATACCTACGGTCTTCTAAATCATCATTAAGATTTGTAGCCTGGTGAGAATAAAGGGGCCACATTAGCACAGGAGGTCTAAATGTCAATGGAAATCATAGTTCAAATCTCTTTTGAAGTCCCAACTATATATATTTTCTTAATCATTTAAGAGTTGCTGTGAAATTCAGGGGACTGTGAGGTTTGGCCCTTCTTAGCCCAATAGTTAATCTTTCCCACCTTTTCTCACTTCTGGTGTATGACAGTCTCCAAAATAAATATGACTGTGCCTGAAATTCATCATATACCTGTTTCCTGAGATCAAATATTTTTTCTCTGGCTGTAGTATTATTAATGCCATATGTCAGAGTAAACCAGGTTTTCAACATTGCATGGGGGTTTGAACTTTGAGAGCATAATGAAACAGACTCATTCCTTTCAACTTCCTCATATGTTTCCCATTGCCTGCCGTAATTTGCTTCATTTGCTGCCCATGACATAAATGATCTCAAATGGATATCACCAATATACAGAAGAGGGTTCCATTCTATTTCAAATGGAAGTAAAAAGCCATGTAAATAAAATTCACATAGAGAATTTCTTAACCAATTAGGGGCTGCCTGGTATGCATCATAAAATTCTTTAGCAGTGTGAAGTATAGGATCTTGATTTCTAGAAATTCTCATTAGTTGGAACCATAAGAGCTGTTCCTTAAGGCACAGAGCATAAACTCTAGGTGGTGGTCTATATTCCATAATCTGACCAGTTACTTTTAACATTTCATCCATTTTTGCTTTTAACTCAGAAATTTCCTGTTTCTAACTTTCAATTTCCTTTTTCAGTTTCTTCCTTTCTACCTCCCATAGACTTTGTTGCATGTCAGTCTAGGCTAGGTGCCAGAAAGTCAGGGTTTGCAATGTAACTATTTCCCAATTAGCTTTGACATATTCCAGAAACTCAATCAAAAATGTCTTCTTATAAACAACTGTGGTTTTACAAGTTGTAGGGTGAAATATAGCTTCACTAGGCACATTCAATTATTTAGTTTGTTCCTGCTCTTGCTGCAAGATGAATTCTTGTTGCTATAGTGGAGAAGATTGTGCTTCCTCTGAGAACTGCATAGCAGCGGTAGCCAAGTCATCAAGACTTGGTAACCCTTGCTCTATTTCCTTTGTCTCAACTTGTTCCTCTTCAGGAACGAATGAACTGTGTGCAACATTTTTGGACACATTCTGAGAAACATCAAATTCAGACCCTACAGACCCTTCTGAAATTACAATAACCTCTGGTTGAGTTGAAGCAGGGGGTCTTACATTGTTTCCTTGTGGAAACTCTTCTTGATACTAGTGTGGCTACATGAGGTGTTCTGGTAGCCTTCCTCTTTTTTGTCTGCTTAGAGGGCTATGCCCTGCCAGAGGATGATGGTGAACTGGTGTTAGCAACAGGTGTTGCTGTAGGAGAGACAGCTGCAGGGGAAGGTGCTGCAGGAGAAGAGCATTGCCTTTTCTGAGAACAAGGGTCAGAATCTGGGGTTTGTTCTGCCCTAGATGAATCACCTGCCTTTGTTTTTCCCTTCTCTCTCCTAGTGGCAGACCTAGTTTGTACCCAAGCAGAAGATTCTGGTGGGGGAGCTGCAGGACCAGGTGCTACAGGAGTAGATGACCCTTGCCCTGTTCTACTGGTAGACACAATTTCTTTCTTCTTTTTCTGAGGCCGTGGGGTAAGTACCCTAGGGGGTTGTGGAATTTGCAAGCTCTTTTGGGCAACGAATTGTTGCCAGGAAAGAGGTGAGACATCTCTCAAAGAGCATTTAATTAGTAATTTGATAAGGCCATGATGAGCAACAGAATTATCTTTCCCTTATTGGGTTCCATGGGCACGTTGTTCCAAAAATTTTAACAGGAAATTTAGAACATTTATAACTAACCCATGCCTCATATGACTTAATAATTTAAAATGATAAGAATGCAGGTAGGAGAAACAACCTTCACAGGTTAAATATCTGATTATGTAAGTGGTGTATTCTGAATAAGGAGGAGGCAATGATACCCGCTTGCATCCCTGCTTGGAGACTTCCAAAGGTCTATTGGTGGGCATTGAAAACTCAACACTTGTAGCAGCAGCATCTGAAGAAAATTTTTCTCCAACGGCTGGAAGCCCGGTTACTTCAGCAATTTTGTCTTCAGTTGCAACAACCGTTAGACCCCATACAGTAGCTTCCCCTTGAGAAAGGGTTCTCAAAAATTCTCCAACAGACTCCTCATCAAAAGCATTTAAACTCAAGAAGTAGTTTAACCATCCACAGAGGCTGAATGCGTGGACTGTTTGAGGATTTTGCAATAATAATTCATGAGCTACAGGCTCATGTTGCACCAACTGACCACCCATGTTCATAGTTTTCCCCTAGCTGAACTCAATTCCTTGCTGAAAATTTAAATTCTCTGTTTCCCTTTCTATTCTGGTTTTTCTTCTGTCGTGCCGTCACATTTCTTTCTTTTCCAAAAATGAACATTTTGAACAAGCAGTTTTAATCATAGTTTACAAGAAAAACATGTAATAAAAAGGACATGCGATCATATTTAGAAAGTACCAGAAAAATAATAAAGAAAGGTTATTTGCGCAGTTATGGCAGCGGCGAAAAGATAGGTTTTAAAAGGTGGATTACCCCGCCCCCTACTTAGAGTATGACATGTGTCCTCACATGTACTAAAGAATAGGCGGAGATTGGGTAATAATGACTGGTACTATCATAGCAGTAAATGAATAGAATAAAATAAATCAAATATGCGATAACAAAAGATATGGCGTACCTTTGATAATTGCATGTACGTATGAAGAAAGATGATGGCATCTGCATGAGTTGACAGTTGAGAATGATATCATAATTAAGGGTGATGCAGATGGATGAAGTGGATGGAATGGATGGAAGATAAAGAAGTGATATGGGGCGATAAATGAGAATGGAAAAAAAGGGGTTTCCTTTAAAAAGAAAACCTTTATTATGAGCATGCTTTTCAAAATTACGGTGAAGTTGCAGGAGAAAGGCTAAAGCCTTTGGCTACAGGAAGAGTAGCGGGAGCATTTTGAACAAACTGCTGCATGAATTGTTCTTTTGAGACTGGTTTATGGTACAACTGGAGTCTGTGGCCATTAACTAACAATTTGAAATGAACTGGATCAATTGTCGCTAGCTGTACAACTCCATTGTCAAACACATTTTTAACTTCATAGGGACCAAGCCAGTGTGTTGTGAACTTACCGTGGTTGTCTTGATATCTGGAATCATATAACAGAGCCCAATCACCAGTAGAAAATTGCTTGGTTTTTATGTGTTGATCATGCCATTTCTTCCGTTGCTGTTGGACTGCTTCTGTATGCTACAGTGTGGTTTTTCTCATTTCATCCAAAGCATTTAGCTATAGGAGACGGTCTTTCTATACTTCAGATATTTCCATATTGAGTTCAAGAGCTATCCTCAAGGTTTTGTGCTTAAATTCTATGGGCAATATGGTTGTTTTCTCATAAAGCAGCTCAAAAGGTGTAAACCCAGTTGTTGTCTTCCATGTAGTTTTGTAGGCCCAAACTGCTTCAGGAAGTCTATTGCTTCAATCTTTTCTATGGAGCTGCATTGTCTTTGTTAGGATCACCTCAATTTCCCTATTTGTTACCTCCGCCTGACCATTGGCTTGAGGGTGATAGGGACTAGACTTCCTATGTTTGATTTTATAGTCATTCATTAGTGCAGTGATCAGATTCGATGTGAACTAAGCTCCCTGATCAGTTACAAGCTCTCTGGGAACTCCAAATCTAGTGAAAATTTGTTCATATAGAAATTCAGCAACCTTGTTATCTCGAGCATGAGTCATAGCTTTTACCTCAACCCACTTTGTTACATAGTCTGTGCAAACTAGAATGTATGATTTGCCATTTGATGGTGGATCAATTGGTCCCACAAAATCCATTCCCCATTTATCAAAAATGGTGACTATTACCTGTGGGTATAGTGGCATTTCATCTAGCTTGGTTGGTCTTCTCATACGCTGACATCGGTCACATTTCCTTGTATAGGCCACAACATCTTTGTGTAATGTTGGCCAATAGTACCCTATTGTAAGAATCTTCATTGATGTTCTCTTTGCTACAAAATGTCCCCCACATGGTTCATCATGGCAAGCATGCAAGATATCATAAGTCTCATCTTCTCTTACACATCTTCGCATTACTTGATCAGGTCCAGTATAAAACAGACAATTTGCAATCCATAAAAAGTTAAAAATTTTCTCTATTAACAAATTCTTTTCTTTTGGAGAAAAATGGGCTGGTATTCTGCTTGCTGCTAAATAATTGGCAATGTCTGCATACCATGGTGTATGTCCAGCAATAGAAAATAAGTGTTCATTTGGGAACTTATCATCAATGACCTTGTGTTTAACAGGTGCAACTAATTGAAGTCTTGATAAAAAGTCAGCTACAACATTAGCTCTTCTTGGTTTATCAATGATTATAATATCAAATTCTTGTAACAATAGGAGCCATCTTGCTAATCTACCAGAAATGACAGGTTTGTTCATCAGATACTTGATTGCTGCATGGTTAGTATGGATGAATATCTGATAACCTGTGACATAATGCTTAAATTTATTCAAAGCATACACTACTACGAGCAATTCCTTTTCGGTAACAGTATAGTTGAGCTCAGGACCTTGAAGGTTCTTGCTGATAAAGTAGATAGCATGCTCAATTAAATTTTCTTTTTGACTTAAGACTGCTCCTATACCAAAATCAGAGGCATCAGCATGTATATAAAAAGGAAAATTCCATTTTGGACTTTGAAGAACAGGGGCTTTAGTAAGCAAGTCCTTTAGTTGCAGGAAGGATTTTTCACAGGCCTCTGTCTACTTGAATTGAGAATCCTTAGTTAACAAGGCATAAAGTGGGCTGGCAATTTTACTGAAATATTTTATAAACCTTCTATAATACCCTACATGGCCAAGGAAACTTCTGACATCCTTTTTTTTTCTAGGAGTTTGTAAATTCAGAATAACTTCAATTTTAACAGGGTCGACCTGAATTCCATTCTTTGAAATATCATGGCCTAGAACAATACCTTCTTCCATCATTAGAAAATATTTTTCACTGTTTAGAGACAATTTTTTCTCTCTGCACCTTTTTAATACTTTTTCTAAATTCACCAGTGCTTCTTGAAATGTGACTCCATAGGTAGTGAAATCATCCATATAAATCTCTATACATTCATGAGATATATCAGCAAAGATACTAATTACTGCTCTATGAAATGTTGCTAGCGCATTGCATAGACCAAAAGGAAAGACTGAGTAAGTAAATGTTCCCCATGGATAGGTAAAAGTGGTCTTATCTTGATCTTCAGAGGCAATTTTTATTTGATTGTACCCACTGTAACTATCCAAAAAGAAAAAATATCTTTTGCTAGACAGTGAGTCTAGTACTTGGTCTACAAAAGGTAGTGGAAAGTGATATTTTTTAGTGACATTGTTCAACTCTTTGTAATTTACACACACTCTCCATTTTCCATCTTTCTTGGGGATAATAACTAATGGAGAAGCCCATTGACTGTCAGAGATTGGATAAATAAAACCAGCATCAAGCAACTTTTGAAGTTTATTTTTAACTATTTCTCTAAGTGCTGGATTTACTCTTCTTTGAGGCTGCCTAACTGGTAAAAAATATTCTTTGATATAGATCCTGTGAGTACAAATTTGATGATCTATTCCTTGCATGTCCCCATATTCCCATGCAAAAGTTTTATACTGATCTTGTAGCATTTTTAATAAGTCAGCCTCTTGAGATTGTAAAAGCTTGCTATTGATATTCAAACAGTGACCTGGAGACAATTCTATCTGCTTAGTGAGATTACTCATAGAATCTATAAGTGATGTTTGTACGTCTTGTGGAAGCAAATTATGAAAAATTACTGGAAGTTTAGGTAGTGAACTCTCAGAATTTGGTTGCTGCAGGAAATATTGTAGATGGCTGCCATTTGGATCAGATGAACTATCCGTATCAAAGTTAAACTACAGAATTTGGAAAAAAAAAGCATCCTCATTCTGAAGTTGTGAGAATGGATCATTTTGAAGCATCATTAATTGAGCCAACGAATTGGCTTCTTCAATTTCTTCCCCCACATCTGGCCAAACAGGTTGGGACAAATCTGGTTGAGGTCTAGTAGGCGGATACAAAGCCAATTTTTTTGTGGACTGTCCATCAGAAATGGTCATATCTCTAGAACGGAATCCTATAAAAGCATCAGCAGTTGCTAACCATGGTCTACCAAGGATAACTAGATACCCTCCTAAAGTTGCCTTAACTGATAATATTGTGAAATCAGCTGGATACTCCCAAGATTCAAGAGTGACAATGACATCTTCCACCATTCCATTAGGTTTAACTGTGGAGCTATCTGCAAGCTGCAGAACTGTAGGTGTAGACCTAATGCTTGAAATGTTCAAGGAGTCCATAGTATGCTTTGTCATGACATTAATGGCACCACCTAAGTTAATCAAAATATTTTTTACAATTTGACCATTTATATTTATCTACACTACAGGACTTCTAGGGTCAATATACTTTGGGATGACTATATTTCCCAATATTATATCAGCCAATTTCCCTAAGACATGAATTGTTTGGGGATCCTTTTTCTTCCATCCAGGTTTCTTCAAATAGGCCTCTTTAATAGCTTTTCCAAAAATGGGAACATCTTTAATAGCCTGAAATAAAGGGATTTGAATTTGTACATTTTTGAGCTGATCCAAAATGTCAAAAGTGGGTTCTTCCATGGATTTAAATGTAGTACTTTGCAACCTCTGAGGAAAATGTGGTTTGTCTTGGCTTTGCAAAACAGGCTCCTTAGAAACCATATCAGGTATAGGCATATGCTCAGTAGGATCAGCAGGTGCAGTGGATTCTTCAAGGGGAGAATCTAGTATTTCAGTAATCAGAGGCAGTTTTGGAGTAAGTAGAGTGGTTCCAGACCTCAAATGGATATCATTAACATTTAAAGCATAAGCTTGATATTGGTTGGCTTCAACAAGATACATAGTCTGCTGTGGCTGCTGCTGTTGCTTATTATTGAGATTTGGCAACGGTTGGGCAGGCATAGGCGTTTGTTTTGGAGGTCCAGTATTTGTGGCAGTTGTTGCAGGAGGTGGCATGGGGGCCTCTGGTTGTGGCTGTGGAAGCTGCAGGAACCAAGGGGACTGGTTTTTTCATTGCTGAGGACCTCTCCATTGAGGATTCTGTTTCCAATTACCTGGAGGTGAGGTCCATTGTCCTTGTGGCTGCTGCCAACCTTCTTGAGGAGATTGGCATTGTGGGTTTTGATAATTAGGCCAACTTGGTTGAGGTGGATTCCAGGGTGATGGTGGTCCATATGCAGGTTGCCATTGGTTATTATAGCCAAAATAAGGATTACCAAAAATTAAAGGATCGTGAGGCATACCTTGTCTTTGGGACTATGGTCTCATTTGTGCAACAAAGAACACTTGATCATTATCACCTTCTCCTGGCTTGAAGTTAGTAGGTAGTTGCTTAGCTTCCAAATTAGCCACCATCTGGCATCTGCAGTCATGCTTCTTCTATCTGCAGTATGGACAAAACTCGGCCAAAACTGCCTCAGCTTCCTCATGTTTCTTCCAAGCTTGTATAGTGTCCAGTTGTGTAGCCATATTATTAATGATGTCCTGCTTGAAGTTAGACAACAAATTCATTATCTCCATCCGAGAAACTCCACTAGAAGAAGACTTCCCCACTGTAGCATGATGACCTTGACCTTTCTTAACTATTGTCTGAGAGTAGTTAAGACATATTTTCTTCATCAGTTGGGTTAAATGGTAGTTCAACAAATAGGTTTTCAGGGAGGAACCTTCCCAGTGCATCTCTTCTTCTTCTATGCATGAAATATGATGAATGGTGGTTTGAAAGATTTTGAAAATTTTGACTAACAAACTAAACTAATACTAAAAATGACTTTTGACAAATCCTTAGCTTGATGCCATCCTCGACAACGGTGCCAAAAATGGTCGCGCCCACAAAAAGATATAAAAATCACAGTAAAACCTTTCTTGGGAATTGGAAATTCCAACAGGTGACTAATATCTCTCTATGGACGTTCATTTACTTGTCAAACCAGGGGACATATACTTTAAATGGCGCAACACAATATATTCACTAAGAACTAGTTTTGGTCAAAATTTAACAGAAATAAATACTTGAAAGGAATTCTATCTACACTACAGGAAGGTAATGCAAAGTTCTTTTAACTCAACCATGATTTGATTAAAACAAAAACCATAATAGCTACGACTGAAACACAAACTGTGAACTGGCCTTATGTTGCAGGAACAGGCATAGGGATGGACTCCCTATGCTGCAAGAGCAATACAAGACTGAGTTTGTATGAAAACTGCAAAGATGAAAGCTAACTGATGATCAACAGAAGAGAACAACTACTAACTAGCTACAGATACTTACTAAGTGGGCCCCCTTAGTAAGCATCTACTAGTTATGTAGGTGCTGAATTTAGAACTTCATCAAACTTTATTCATGAAAACAAAATGGTATACATTGCTTTGTTGATATAGAAACTAACAACAAACTCTGTCTCTTGTCAAACAGATTCTACTTTTCATTATCATACTGACTCTTACATGGTATCTGTTAACTTTCTATCACTATGCTTCTATCTTACTCTAACTATTATCTCCCTCCCTCACTCACGCATGAGGAGTACTTTATTTAAAATCAGGAGAGCAACTAACTAACCCTATCAAAAAAAGACGTGGAAGTAAAGTGTATCCCAGAATCAAGGAACAAACTTCATAAATGAATTTATGCGTTCAACCCAATCCAGAGAGAATCTAGCGCTCCACTCTTTCCAGATTGACTGTCATTAAAATTCTTTCCCAATGGTTTCGGTCAAAGAGTCTTCGCCAGAGCTTCCTCGAAGTCATGCAGGAAATAGACTTTACTGCAAGGCTGAGATCGGCTGCGCTTGACTCGATCATACTTCTTCAACAACCTGTGAAACAAAAGGTAACAGATGCGAAAGAAAAGGTGCATGGCACATACACAATATCCATTCATTAATCACATATTTAAATTTATTTCATCATTCAAAAACTACATGTGATATACCAGTCATTTAGGGAGTCAATGGGGTAATAAATATAGTCAAGACAACACAATAAGCTGCAGGAATATGAAAAAGTTTTGCTACAGGATATCCCCATAAAAGGTTTCAAAAGAGTTTTAAACAACCATGAATAACAAAAGTAAAGGCATTAAAAGTTCATCATAATATCCAAACTATGAGCACATTTTGGGCTCATCAAGTCTCCTCGACAATCACTAGGAGCCAACCCGTTGGCACATCAAAAGAAGTTAGGAATCTCTTACTGAAAGCCCATGTCTTGCCGATGACTACTGTTGGAAAGACAGATTCAATGCCTCACTAATTTTTATCTTTTAGGAGTTTAGAACACTGTTGCTTGTCGGCAAGACATTCTGAGGGTCTCACTGATTTTTCCCTTTCAAAAGTTTCATGTCAGTAAGTTTGAGGCACATTTTCCAATAATCTCCCACTTGACGAAGATCTTACTGACACCTCTAGAGCACAACAAAACTACTAAAATACATGGACACCAAGGCCCATAGAACTGACACACCACCTGTACTTGTTTGTGCTCACTGGTTTCGTCAATGCATTTGCAACATTTTCCAGAGTATCCACTTTTTCTAAAGAGACCTTTCCATCCTCCACCATATCTCATAAAAAATGATACTGCACATCAATATGTTTCATCCTGGCATGGAAAGTAGGATTTTTCACTAGACAAATAGCACTCTGACTATCACAGTAAATTGTAATTTTCCCTGCATCAAACCCAATGTTAGAACAAAAACATTTTAACTAGATTGCTTCTTTATAGGTGTGTGTTTCTGCCATGTATTCTACCTCTGTAGTGGACAAAGTGACTATATCCTTCTGCTTATTCATCCAACTAACTACACCACCATTCATCATGAAAATATATCCACTGGTGGATCTTTTGTTGTCAATGTCCCCTACCGAATCAGAATCCACATACCCTCGAATTTTGGGAGTCCTCTATGATTCAACCAAATTTCCATGGTAACACAAAACATATTCTAAAGTTCCCTTCTAATATCGAAACACTCTTTTCATAGCATCCCAATGTGTACTTCCAGGATTCAGCATAAAATGACTAAGTACTCCCACTGCTTGGGCAATGTCCGGCCTTGTACAGACCATTACATTCATTAAATTTTCAACTGCACTAGCATAAGGCACTCTAGTCATGTCCTCCATCTTAGTAGGAGATTTTGGACAATCTTCAACAGATAGTTTCGTTCCCTGCAAAACTGGAACAACTAACTGCTTGCAATCAGTCATACAAAATCTCTTCAGAACATTATTAATATACTTACTCTGGCTGAGCCAAATTTTTCTACTCTTTCTGTCCCTGGTTATTTCCATTCCCAGAATATACTTGGCTGCACCAAGATATTTCATTTCGAACTTTGCAGACAACTGAGATTTTAGATCAGAGATCATTAACTTACTATTTCCTATGAACAACATATCATCAACATAGAGAGCAATAATAAGAACACGATCATTTTCAACTTTGAAGTACACACAATGATTAGATTTCTATCTTACAAATCCTAATGACAAAAAAAATGTGTCAAACTTCTCATACCACATTTCAGGAGATTGTTTTAATCCATATAGATATTTTTTCAACTTGCAAACAAAATTTATTTACGTTTTTCCACAAAGTGCTCAGAATGGGACATATAAATTTCCTTTTCAAGATCACCATGAATAAATGTTTTCTTCACATCCATGTATTCAATCTCTAAGTAATATGCTACTGCAAGTGTCAAAATAAATTTGATAGATGCTAGCTTAGCTACAAGAGAAACAATTTCTCCATAATCAATTCCCTTTACCTGGGAATATCTCTTCATAACCAACCTTGCCTTATACTTTTCCACATTGCCATCCAGACCTATTTTCTTTTTAAATGCCCATCTGTAGCCAACAAATTTTCTACCTTCAAGCAAGGGAACCAAATTCCAACTGTCAATCTTTTCTAGTGATGCCATTTCTTCATTCATTGCTTCCAACCAAGAGTTTGAATCAGGCATTCTAATTGCCTCTTTGATAGTCCTAGGCTCATCAATGATAGAAATTAAAGCATAGGCACAGGTAGAATCTAACATAGAAAACACATACCTATCAAGTTGCTTTCTTTCACATGTTGACCTCCTCAGGGACTGAGGCTGAGGTTGTTCTTCTTCTTCATAACTCTCAGAATGACTTGAGCTCTCCTCAGTTTCAGGTACATTTTGAATTTTCAATTCCTCTTTATCTGGTGTCAGAGGAATTTCAACTACATCCATTTTATTTTTTGATTTTGTCTCTGACTATAGATCCAAAGTAGAAGGTTTCAGCTCATGAAAAATAACACTTCTATTGTACAAAACCTTCTCCGTATCAAGCTTCCAAAGCTTGTATCCTTTTATGCCAACACTATAACCAATAAAAATACATTTAACAGCCTTGTTTTCCAATTTAGACCTTTTTTCATTCAGCACATATGCATATGCCTCACAGCCAAAGACATGAATGTGTCTTAGAGAGGGCTTCTTTCCAAACCATGCTTCCAAAGGTGCTTTCTCAACAAGAGAGGAATTTGGAGAACGATTTATTAAATAACATGTTGTTGCAACTACCTCAGCCCATAACTTCTCCTCCAAGCCAACACTGCTCAACATACTTCGTGCTCTTTCCATCATTGTCCTGTTGAACCTTTCAACAACTCCATTTTGTTGTAGAGTGTAGGGTCTAGTTTTATGTCTTTTAATTCCATGATCTTTACAGTACCTTTCTAATTTTATTTTTCTTCCAATCTAATTTTCCACAAGGTTTTTAAATTCCTTAAAATGACTAAATACTTCTAATTTACTTTTCAAAAAATAAATAAATGCCCTTTTTGAATTATCATCAATGAATGATACATAATATCTTGATTTAGACAAAGAAGGAACATTTGGTAGACCAAAAACATAAGAATGTATGTAATCAAGTAAACTAGAAGATTTATGAGGACTAGAGTAAAATGAAACATGGTGTTGTTTACCATATATACAATGTTCACAAAATTCGAATTTGAGGTTACAGTCATCAAGCCCCTCAACTAGGTTTTTATTTTTCAAAGTTTTTAAACCTTTTTCTCTAATGTGGCCAAGCCTATAATGCTAGAGCATAGTCTTTTCTACTTGAAGTTTAACTTCCATAGAGTTTTCACTATCAGGAACTATTTCCTCCTTTTCTCCATGAGTATCCTTTTGTGACTTTACAGAGACACAATTGCATTGAACAATAAGTGCGTCCAACTTATACAAAGTACCAATATGAGCACCCCTAGCTAGCACCATTGAGCCTCTAGTCATTTTGCAGCCATTTCTAGAGAATGTGACTTGCACTCCAACAATGTTCAACTTACTAACAGAAAGTAAATTTTGAGCCAGACCTGGTATATGTGTTACATCATTGATTCCCTTCACTCTTCCATTAGGGAACTAAATTCTGACTCTTCCACGACCAACTATTTCCAGAGATGAATCACTTGCCAAATACACCCTTCCACCATCATATTTTTCATACTTAGTGAACTAGTCCCTATGAGATGTCATGTGGAAAGATGCTCCAAAATCAATCAACTAGACAACATCTAATGCCTAAGTTTCCAAGGCTACAATGAAAGCATCTATATCACTTTGAGAAGAATCATTGTCAGAAGAATTCTTCTTCTTTTTCTCCTCTTTGCAATCCTTTCGGACATGACCAGGTTACCCACAATTCTAGTACTTCACCTTGGAATTCTTACTAGGAAACTTTGATCTCCCTTCTGATTTCGATTTGGACTTCTTGTCCTTCTTCTTTCCTTTTTCTTTCGATCTACCTTGAACATCAAGAGCCTCCTTCGCCATCTTAGAAGATGTTCTTATCATCTCTTCTGATAACAAAGAAGCAACAACATATTCCATCTTAAAAGAGGATGTCGTACTCCCAATAGCCATCACCAAGTGATCCTAAGAATTTGGAAAAGAATGTAACAATAGCATACAATGATCTTCTTCATCAATTTTCACACCCACAGATGCTAACTGAGCAATCAACATGTTGAAAGCATTCAAATGATCAACAACAGATGCTCCTTCCTTCATTTTCAAAGAGTACAACTTCTTCCTCAAGAACAACTTATTCACCAAGGACTTTCCCTAAAAAATAGCTCTGAGTCTTTTCCACAAAGAAGATGCAATTTTTTCTTCATGAACGTTTAGAAGTACAAAGTCTTCCAAACAAAGCCTTATCAACCCCATTGATTTTTGATCTGCGAGGTCCCAATCCTTTTGCTTCATGCCTCTAGGTTTCATTCTAGACATAGCAAGCCAAAGATCATGATCAACCAATAGATCTTCCATTTTGAGTTTCCACAACTCAAAATTGCTTACATTGAATTTCTCAATTTCAATCTTTCCTAATGTGATTGCCATCTTAATCTGTAATTCAAATTACCAGACTTCTACAAGACTCCCACTGAATAGAATTGACACAAAAAATCCAACCTACCCACAAGGATAACACAACTGGCTAGGCTCTGATACCACTTGTAAGGAAAGCTTAGATGTGGAGCAAACTCTCCTAATGCCAAAAAATTAGGGAAGAATGTAGATATGACTTTAAAAATTTGCAATTACAGTTCAATAAGATACATATAAAAAGAAATAATAGAAATGGAGAAATAAACACATACATAATTGGACACCAAATTTATGTGGGAAAACTCTTACGGGAGAAAAACCCACCACACCAAGTAAAGTCTCTTTGTATTATAGTAAACAAAAAATTACATATAGAGAGCAAACTTCACTTTCAGATGTCAATTTTATAGCAGCAACATTTCCCTGATCAACCTTGTACATAACCTCACTATTTCAATGCTCTTAGAAGCATACAATGAATTCACACACTGATCAATTCATGTTCAATCAAACAACTCTTTCACCACCGAACTATTCATCATCGTCGACCATTCTAGAGAAAACCTCTTAGTTCATGGTCTGTTGATCTTCCACACAAGAATGGTCACAATAGTTTAACTACGAATGGTTCTCCTTCCACTTCCCTCATTGATCGAAAATAGACCATGTAGGATAGTCGTTTGTTCAAAAGAAAGTTCAACTATATCGCATGTTGGTGAGACACAAGACCGTGTCTCCCCGATGCCAAAATGCCTGATCTTAGAACCATCAGCAAGACCAAAGCTATTAGAAACATCTTGAGAAGTCATACTGATAGTTCAAGTCTCCCTAATGTCACAAAGAAACCAACTATCCTTATTAGTAAGAGTCACATTGAATGCAAATCCGTCAGCTAGACATGCTCTATCACTAAGCCTCTTATAGAATCTTTATGTTATATTGATGTTCATTACGTGTAGATCTATCGGCAATACTAGATCCATCAGTAAGAGTTCTCACCGAATGCAAACCCATCGACGAGACTAGCACGATTGAAAAGAGTTCACATCAAAGTTGCATCGACAGTTCATATCACTCTGATATGTTCATCAGCTAGAGTCTCTCTGACATTCGACATGAGCAAAACCATTGGCGAGACTAACACTGTCAGAATGAGTCTGAAAGTTTCCCCAATGTCTTTTGTCACCAAGAGTCTTTTCAACAATCACTAGGAGCCAACCCATCGGCACATCAGAACAAGTTAGGAATCTCTCATCGAAAGCCCATGTCTTGCTGATGACTACCATCGGAAAGACAGATCCAATGTCTCACTGATTTTGATCTTTTAGGAGTTTAGAACACAACTACTTGTTGGCAAGACATTCTGAGGGTCTCACAGATTTTTCTCTTTCAAGAGTTTCATGTTAGTAAGTTTGAGGCACATTTTCCAACACCAGCCTGGCTAGAACAACAATTGAAGAAGAAATATCCCATGGTCGCTGACCCAAAAGTGAGGCTAGAGACAATACTAGCCAAAGCACAAAAAAGGACTTGAAAGGAGAAGAAGCCTAAAATTAGATCACATATTATGGTTGATGCTTTTGGGTCTCGAACACTACAAGTTTCCACCCCAATAGTAGGAAAAGATGCAAGAACCATACAAGGGCAGGACTATCAGATATCCATGATCAACATAGGCCCAACCACCTACAAACAAAAAATGGATGATCTTCAAAGGTCCGTCTCCACCATCATTCAACAAATGAACAAGGATCAATCCACCAAGGAAGAGTTGAAGGAAAAAATAGTGGACCTAAATGCTTATATTCAACAATGGACTTCTATAGAGGAAGAGGCTCCGACTGAATCACTGACACCTACTCTCCTCTTTAGGGAAGAGTTAAATAAAATGGAGAAAAAAAAAAATTGGACTAAGTCCACTACAAATTGGTTCAAGAGGGTGACCAACAAGGGAAAGAAGGGAATGCATTATTCCGTTAGGGTGTATAATCACTTCTTGGCCCTCAAGAAGGAAATTGAGCTAGAGATTGACACATGCAAGGAATTCCTAGAGATTTACAAGATTACATACCCCAATTTGTAGAGCATCCTAAAGTTGTCTCTGGATGTCAAAGAGAAGGAACTGGCTTTGCCTAAGGAAGATCACAACCTGCTTGGTGATTGGCTACATACCCTTGAGTTCAGGAAGGTAGCTATGGATAGGTCATTGGTGGCACTAGAGGATGTTTATGATAGTGTTGTTTCCCACATGGCTAAAGTGGATGAATTCCTAAATTTAATGATGGATTATGAGGTGTCTACTTTGGAAATAGATATGGAGAAATTCAAGTATGAATTCTGTAGGTGCATAGAGCAAGGAGCCATCAACACATTGTCGATCGATTTTATGGATTTTGCTATCCGAGCCTTCTCAAAATGAAAATAGATGGTAAAGGCGGGAGACAAATGTGTGAAGCATCATGAGGAAATTCTAAATGACTTCAAGGGAATTTCCTTTCGAATGGCCAAGAAAGATTTTGTGAAATGGTACAAGCTTCAAGCTTTGATTGGGAAGTTCATAGTGTATGCTACTCTACAAAAGAATGCTGGAAATCTAGTTATAGATGATGAGTATTTGACCACATAGTCATAAAAGTTGGAAGTAGATAAAAGAAAAAATAGACTAGAGGATGAAATAGGAAAAAAAAAAAGGTCTATTTTATATTGTAATATATTGGGGGTAGGTGAAACCCTAAGTGAAAATGAATTTGAGCCACACATTGTAAATGAATCTTGTCCATTCATTTCACTTTATGAAAACTATAAATAGGGGCATCCTCTCATTTTCAAAGGGAGAGATGAGTTGTTGTAAAGACATGTTGCAAAATATATAAGAAAAGCATTGTTTTGATGGTTTCTTGTGTATTGCTCTGATGTGTGCATGATTCTATCTCCAAGTATTATATTTTAACTTTGTTGTTCCAAATTTTAAGTTCGTTTTAATTGTTAGTTCATGTAGAACTTTAATGGTAAAGAATGCTATGGTGTTTGATGTCTTCCTAGCTCATACTCTTTGTTGTTTATTGATGGTAAAATGTTGTGTAAAGTTAGTCTAAGCATTGTTTATTATTGTTGTACTTAAGTTCAATTTTTATTCATTCTTTAATGGTGAATGAGCAATTTGAAAATCTGCAATGACCCCTTGAAGATTGCACTAACTTCATGAGACGGTGGGTTGTCCCTAGTTAAGTAGAATTCAGTTTTGGGAAGACTATCCATTTTAGCATCCTCCATTGTTACTATTCAACATTAGTTGCAGGTCTAGGAAACTTCTAACCCATTTTCCCTTTTTACTTTTCTTTAAAATTTGAAGTTAAGACAAAGTTTCAACATCATTGTAAAGCCAAATTTGATGAGAAAGGAGTTTTAGCTTGTTGTTCTAAACTTGTAGTCACTATTCACTCATTTCTATTATTAATGAAAATCAATTTGCAGACCCAATTCCCTTCATTATTAATAACCATAAATTCCCTTTGTGATTACCAGCAAATCACGTCAACAACTCAATTTTTTTTTGCAAGTCATGACCTGACACCTGAGAGACCTTGGGGTGATTTCTAAAACTTAGTTACAAAAATTACATATCATCAAATAGACTAAGGTCATGTGCACTTGGAAATGGTTTATAAAGGCTTCAACAAGTTCATTGAATGAATGAATTGAGTTTTTTTGGTAACAAGGAAAACCATTCCAAGGCAGTATCCTTCAAGGACCTAGGGAAAAGATTGGCCAAGAGTTTATCCTCAAGGGAAAAATAACTACATAAGGTGATATAAGTGGAAACATGATTAGAAGGATCTTCTTTTCCCCCATATTCAATGAACCTAGGAATATATAGACCTTATGGCATCGATGTTCTCAATATCTCCTAGGTTAAGGGATTACTTTTGACATAGTATGTAGGTTGGCCATTTTGACTTTGGTTTATGGTGGAAATTTTCTTTTGAAGGGATGGAACATTTTGAAAAATTTGGTTTATGATTGGATCATTGTTTGTGTTTTGAGATGGAAGTGAATATGGTGGAGGTATATATGTCTTTGATGGGGAAGTGAATGGAATCATTATGGGAGGAAAAGTGGTAGGAGATCTATCATGTGATGCCCCAAAGGTACTAGAAATGCTAGAGGAAATACCCAAGGTAGGAATGACATTACTAGTAGGTTGCATTGTTGTTGTAACTTGAGGGTTGGTATAGGTAGGAATAGAGGAAATGGTTGTAGGAGTGGGAATTTGAGTTCCTCCTTGACTTTGGACATTGTTCAAAGGTAAAGTATAGCTAGTTGTTGAGGTAAGGTGTTTTCCAAAAATATACACTAGGTTACGTGAAAGTTCTATTCCTTCTTCACTTTCAATCATGTGATGTATGTTATCTATTATAGGGATATCAGTGATTGAAATTTTTTTGGTACTCAATTGATGTTGCAGGTTTTCTAAATCTTCATGGATTTGAATTATGTTTTCTTGTGAAATACTAGCAACCATTGTTTCAACATTTGTCACACTAGTTGAAGGCACAAATTTGTTAAGGGTATGGTCCATACCTAGTGAACTAGTACCAAAACTAGTAATGAAAGAGTTAGATAACCCAAGATCCATGATGATTGTGCTATCATGGGATGGCATGAGTTTTGAACTTCATCTCACTGTAGTATTAGAAATAGGACACCAAGTTGTAAAGCTCATACAAGGGACAATCAAGGAAATGCAAGAGATAATGAACATAAGATAGATGCTAATTCTCTAATTCTAATTCAAATGAAATTAATCTAGGTGAAATGAAATGAATGAAAAAAAATCTAAAATAGAAGCACAAAAACAAGGATTTTAAAGCTAAAAAATGTAGTTTAAGATCTGACACGAAACTAAATCACCCAGAGGGTTGTATGAGTCCCAATCATGGTTTTTTAGGGATTCAAGTGTTTATAAAAAGTTAACACAAAATATCCATAAATTAGGAAACACCACTTGTATTGGGACTAAATCACCCAAAGGGGCATATGAGTCTTGGATTAGGGTTTTTGCACAAATTTTAGAAAATTCTAAATGAATGTTAGATTTTATAGTTTGAATTAATTCTAGACTAAGTGTAACTATAGTTTTCAAATGAAATTTAATGATGCATGATGCAAAAATGAAAAGTATATGCACTTTCACTAATGCAAAATTTAGAAACCCTAGATGCAAATTAACTAATGCAAAACCTAATGCAAAGTTAATGAAAGCTAGATCTAGAACTATGATGCACTCCAAATCAAAAAATAAGGTGTTCTAAAGGCTAGGTTCACCAAAATGTTCAATGAAGAAAATAGGGTGGGCTCTATCTTTTCAAGAGATAGAACTAGGGTTTAGGACCTTTCCACCTATTTCCTACTAGTTTCACTCAAGGAAACCTTAAAGATCTCAATCAAGGGATGGAAATGAGGGAAATAGATCTGCAATAAGGTGTCCCAGGGTATAATTAAATACTAAAAGTGGGCTCACCACCAAGCAAGGGCTTGGAAATAATAGGAATGTAAATGATATGCAAAACCTAACTATATGACCTAGATTATGAAACTAAAAATCAGAATAATAGACTAAGAGAGAATGGAGGTGCACTTGGAAATTGAAGAGGATTGAATGGAGGCCTGAAATCATGGAAATACCAACTTTTTAAGCACATTGGGAATCATACACTAGTAGGGGTGATTTAGTCCTAGTTTAGGGTTTTGGGCTGAAACCTAAATCTGGAATTGCTAAACTAGGATCTACAAAAAATCCTAAAAATAGGTATATTGAGACTCATATGCCACAAGTGGTGATTTATCCCTAGTATTAGGGTTGATATTAAACTATTATATCCTTTAATTTTCTCTTGTAGCTTCTCTCCTGTCAAATCTCTAGTTCTGAAACACTTAATTGCAACCTATAGGTGACTTCCATGATCTTGCAAGTAAGGTGACAACTTTAACAACTTTGAAACCTTGACAACTTTTATCCAATATTTCTCTTCAATGTTTCTTCAACCTAGATTTGCAAATCACACATCAAAGAGGGGGGGAAATGTTATTTTGTTATTGGATAGGGTTTTTCCATGGTCAAACCTTGTTTTGGTAAACAAACCTTGAAATGAAATCAAATAGAATGAGGGAATGATGAATGAACAAATATGCAATGTTGCAATTCACCAAACCCTTGAACAAATGGCTACAATATTGTAAGTAATGGCTATCATTAATTTATATCTTTTCTCTTGATTGAATGATATGGATCTTGACATGAGTTCTTGCATGAATCATAAAACCCTATATCACAAATGTTAGATGAGAAATAAAAATGAAGTATAATGACTTTGACATGATGATTGATAATCACTCTTGAATTCTATTGAATGCTCTCACTTGAATTTATAGATGAATTGTAAATTTTTTAGGAGAGAATAAGTGAAATAACCTTGTATTTATACTTGTTTATGCCAATTTTTTTGAAATTACAAAACTACAAGTTGACATAAGATCTAGGAGAATAAAATCACACTAAGAATTTGAATTTAAATTATGTATAGCATAAGAAATACTCATACACTAGTTTGGGTGTATGAGTCCCATTAGGCTAAGCTTGGGACACATTTTTCAAGAAATTCTTAGTTTAAAGTGAAATTCAGATTTAGGGCCCGAAAATTAGGTGTGACCCATACACCCAAGGTGGTGTATGAGTCCCAAATCACTAAATCTAGGCCATACAATCCAAAATCATTCATTTATGACTGATTAATTGATATATGTCAAGATTATCCTTGGAAAGATACATTAAATAAGGCATGTGGATGCAAAATAGGACCAAATAGGGCATAAAGAAGCCCAATTTTAATAGGGAGGGCCCAAACAAGGGTGAAAATATAAAGGGATACATTTTCCTACACTACACCTTGAAGTATTTATGTGTTGCAAAATCCAAAACATCATGATATCTTCCATTATTGCTATTGGTACAAAAGTATCTTCAAAATATATCCCCTCTTCTTGTGAGTAACCTTTACGCACAAGGCTAGCCTTGTTTATGAAAACCTTTCCATCCTCATTCAATTTGTTCCTAAAAAATAATGTAATTCCCATCACATTCTTCTTAGTTGATCTTGGGACTAGTTCGTAAGTTTGATTCTTCTCAATCTATCTCAACTCTTCTTCCATAGCTTTGATCGAACTCTCATCCTTTCATGGTTCGGTTACTATTTTAGGTTCTATCTTAGAAAGTAAAAGAAATATTACCTATTCCTCTCCCATAACAAATTTTCTCCTTGCCAAGACACCTTTTCTCTTATCTCTAATGATTTGATCTTTTGAGTGATTTATCTACATATAGTTAGGAGTCTTAGGATTCTTTTTTGGAGATTTTTCCTCTTCCACTATCACATATTTTTCTTTCACTTCTTCCTTTTCTTCTTCACTATAAGGGGCTTCATCAAATCCATATCCTTCTATTAGCACTAAAATTTTATGTGGTTATTCATCCACTTTGACATTTTCACTTCCAACTATCTTCTTCAGCCTTTCGTTATAGCATTTGAGTGCCTTTCTCTTTGTAGAGTATCCAAGGAAGATTCATTTATTAGATCTTGCATCAAAATTTCATAAGTTTTCTTCATCCATCATGATATAACATTTCCTTCCAAACACTCTAAAATATGTCATTGTAGGAGTTTTTCAATGCCATAGCTCATAGGGAGTCTTTAAACTATTTAATCTTTCTTGTCCTCTATTAAGTATATAAAACGAAATGCGAATGGATTCTCTCCAATAGAAATTTAGTAGATTTGATTCTTTCATCATAGTTCTTGCTACCTCTTGAACTATTATGTTCTTCCTTTCTACAACTTCATTTTGTTGAGGATTCCTTAGAGCTAAAAAATGTCTCTTCATTTGATGATCTTCACAAAAAATGTTAAACTAATTTAAAGTAAACTCACCACCTCTGTCAGACCTCAAGCACTTGATTTTCAAACCCATTTCATTCTCAACCATATATTTAAAAGCTTTAAAATTATCTAGAGCTTCTATATCTTCTTTGAGAAATGTCACCCATGTCAATCTAGAGTAATCATCTATCAACAATATAAAATAATTGTCACCTTGAGAGATTCTTATTTTCGGAGGTCTGGACATAGGTCTATATGCACCAAATGCAAATTTCCTATGGTATAATATTCTTTAGTCTTGAACCTCTTCTTTTTCTTCTTTCCAAATTGGTACTCTTTATAGATTGCATTGATAGGCTTTGTTATCCTTTGTAGATCTATCACAACATTAGTAGAACTGATATTCATTAGGCTATCAAAATTGTTGTGACACATTCTTCTATGATATATATAACTTTCATTGATTTTATACATAAAAAACTTAACACCAACACCTTTGAGATGATAAACATTACCTTATGTCCATGTTCCTAAAACAACTAGAGTTTTGGAGCTTCCTTTTCTGATTTCACAACCATCATACTAAAACATCGAATTGTATCCTCTACTACACATTTTTCCTACACTGAGAAGATTATGTTGGAGACCCTTGACATAGAGAACAACAACTATCTTTTGTTTTCCATAAAAAATAATTGAACCTTTTTCACAAATCTTAGCAGATGTATCATAACCAAACTTAATAAGGAGATCATTATAATTTTCAAGCTTAAACAAACTTACTCTTAGCACTTATCATATGATTTGAGCATCCATAATAAATTATCTAATAGTTCCTCTCCTCTCTTGCATGAAAAGAAGATAACATAGAACTCCTTCAATATTGTGACCTATTTCTAGAGAAATTTTCTTCAAACATCTTTTAGGATTATTAGAATTAGTTCCAAAATTTAAAGCCATGAACAAGCATTCATCACTTCCATCATTAGGATAGTCTAATTCCTCACCATTAGATATACCACTATCTTATTTAACATAAAAAATCTTCTTGATAGATTTACCTTTATGAACCTTTTATTTATCATTTGAAACTTCGTTTGGACATTTAGAATCATAATGACATATATTTCCACAATTGAAACATTTGAAGGGTAACTTACCTTTGTATTTTCTAGTTCCCTTTTTCAATCTCCTTACATAATTTTCTTCTACCTTATCAATATCATTCAGATTAGATTCATCATCCTTCTCTATCTTTCTAAATTTAAAGGTAGTTTCTTTCTTATTAGCATCTTTTTCAAACTCTCTTAGTAAAAAAAAAATTAAAGCACCAAACATTTGATATCTAGAATATTGATCCAAATTATGAGCTTCCTCAATAGAAAAAATTTAGAACTATAAGATTTAGGAAGAGTTCTCAAAACCTTTTTCATAACTTCACTTTCTTCTAGCTTTCCACCAAGACCATTGATGGCATTAACAACTTCATCCGCTTTGAGCATGTGTAGGATGTAATATCTCCATCTTCTAATATCCTTAGGGTTTCAAATTTGGCTTTGAAATTTTGCATCTTTTCTTGCTTGACCTAATCATCTCCTTCATAATGATTTGCAACTTTGTCCAGATCTCTTTAGAAATTTTGAGGCTTATCACCTTCCCAAGTTCTAAATAAGAAAAACCACTCAAGATAACATTTATTTCTTTTCCATAGTTCAAATAATCCTTGACCTCATCATGACTTGTCAGACCATTGGTAGGCATAGTATATCTATTTTCAACTGACTTCTAGACTCCATATCTAAGAGAGATAAGAAAATATTCCATTCTGGCTTTCCGGTAAGTATAGTTTGTTCCATCAAACATAGAAACCTTGACACCCTTCTTGTGTGCCATCTGGATCTAACTCAAGTAGTTAAGCTTCTTCCAAGGAACCACAACTCTAATACCAATTGTTAGACACATAAGATACTTGAGAGGGGGGTTAATCATTTGTACATTCAAATCTTAAACCCTTATTAACCTTTAAATTATTATTCAAAATCAACATGAATGTAAACATATGAAACATAAACACATTAAACACCTACACAAGAGAATACCGGATTTACTTAGAAACCCTAATTAGAGAAAACCACAGTGAGGATTAGATCACATATATATGAATAGCACAACAAAATAAAATAGGCTCACTGCTAGAGGGATCACTTACCAGAAGAAAAGAATGGCTCACTACCTAAAGGACTCATTGTCTGAAATAAAGAAGAATAGAAGAAGATTGTTACAAGGAGGTTCATTACCTTAGATAAATAGGAAGATCCACCACTGCAACTCTATACCATTTGCAACCAAATTGTTCACTGTGTCCAAAAACTTTAGGTACACTAGAAGTATAGACACCTTCTTATCACTAAATCTAGTAGCCTTAGGTGTTTAAGTTCATACTCAAATCACCACACTTGATAACATTTGCATCATTATAAACTCATACACATCTCCAACAATTCACCTTTGTTATATATCCTTTGTGACCCCAAAAACATTCTCTAGGTCAACATTAATGAAATGTATGCACCTCAAACATTCAACCACAAAACAAGCCTGAACCAAACACCTCTATGGTGGAAAGAGATGAAGGAAAACCACACCAAGGGTTAGCAAAGACCCAAATATACATCGACATGTATCACCAATCTGCCACAAATAACACAAAAAATCCACAAATAGTGCTAGCATGCTAGGTTGTCTATGTTGGGAAAACGTGTCTCAACCTTGCAATTATATAAGGTTTATTATTGATAGGATGTATTTAATATACATATATATCATAGTTACATTGATAGGTGTAATATACAATGGGAGCATTGGGTGGAGGGGTGGAGTGGGATGCATGTTAATGTTAACATTTTTTTGTTAATAAAAACTCCTAAATTGTTGGCGTACATTAAATTAATGATATACTATAAATCTAGATAGTTCATTATTAGGTTTTAGATCTGATGGTAGTGTGAGAACCCCAATCCTAGTACCTACAAAACAACATGAACAAACACATTAGAAGGTGAAATGCAAGCAAGAACAAGGATTCCTGAAGAAATTCATTTGAATAGCAAAAGAGATAGAATATGAAATGAAGAACACAATGAGATTTAAAAACATATCAAATCCTATTCTCAAGCCAACAAACTCCTAACCTCTTGAGGGAATTGGTGCCAATTTGATGTGAAAATTGGCCCTTTCCCAACTTCAATGATGCAATGTTGAATTGATAAAGAAATTTGATCCACTTTGTTGATGCTTGATGAGTGCTCCAATAGGAAAATCTGCATAGCCTAGCTGTGAACTCAATGAGAATGGATGGAATTTGCTAATGATTTGAGCATAGTAAGTTTACTCAAATTGTGGATAATCAAATGAGGAGATTAGCCTCTTATTTATATAATGCTAAGATGGATGAATGTTCAAAATAGAGCAATGTGGGACTAAGAATTAGCCAATGGAAAAGTGCCACTTGTCCACTTGTGAATGGATGGAGGATGTGCAAGTTTTGAGGATTGTGCCAATAAATGCATATATTTGAATTTTGAAATTGCTGAAATGACATGCAAGAGGGAAGGAAGAATGCATTGAATGACACTTGGCTCAAGGAAAAGGACATGCAAGAGAGAATAAATTCCTTATTGGAAGGACTCATCCCACTTGGATTTTGAATTCAAATTAGGGGAATATTCCTTAAAAGATGCCTTGTTGAAGGAAAATAGAGATTTACTAATCAAGTAAGTCTATTTTCATGTGCAAGTGTTAAACGATAGAGGATGGGACATGAGAGGAGATTAAATTAATTCAGTTTAATTAATTTAATGAAGGGGTTAAATGAAGTGACCTATTTGACTTAAATTTGTGGATTTATTTAAATCAAGTATGAGAAGAATGTGATAAGGGATTGATTAAATAAAGATTTTTGATTTATTTAATTAAAAGAGATGATGTTAGATTAAACTAAATAAGGTTTTAATTTATTTTATTTAATAGATAGACTTAAGAGATTTAATCAAATAAAATTATTTATTTAATTAAATAGGATAATTAGATCAAAATGGTTAATTTAATTATCGAGAAAAAGGTGACTTAATTAGATGACTGATTTATTTAATTAAGAGAGGAATATTGATGAATTTAATCAGATAAAGGTATTTGATTAAATGGTTAGACCGAAGGATGATTAAGGGCTAAAGAATGTTAGTGGTTAGGATCAGATGCACAATGTCAATTAGTACATTTTACGTGTTTACATTTTGCCCCTCTTTGAAGCAATGCACTCGTTGCGTTAGTTCAAAGAATAAATGGTCTCAATCAAAGGAAAAAAATTCATTTTCAAAAACTTGCCCCACTGTTGCCTGACGAGAGAAAACATGCCAATATATTGCCCCGTCGAGAGATTGGATGAAATTTTTTATTTTTGGGTAATCTCACGAAAAAAGAGGACAAGGTGCCTGACAGGTCCAAAAGGCTCCAGGAGGCCAAAAACATGTCTAAATACAATAAAACAATGTAAACCAGGCCTGAAATGGACAAAAATAGGTTGAAGGATCCAAAAACCTAGTAGGATAGCCAATTAGGGTGAAAAAACCCTAATTTTCAAGCTTAAAAAGGCTGTGAGGGGTCACTTTCAATTCATTTTCACAGATAGGCTTCTAGCAACTTTGAGATTTGAGCTCTGACCTCCTGATGATATGGTGCAATGATAGCTTCAAATGCACATTTCTGAGCGAGTCTGGACATACCAGCAGCCACCCATCATTGGGGCACCGGTAAGTGATCCTTACTTGAGCCTTATTTCTCTTTTTTTGCATTCATTTAATGCATTTAAACTTAAATATTCTGTAGCGGAACTTTATAGTGTTGATTTAAAATCAAACTACACCACTCGGTGTCAAATTGTGCCACGGCGGTGGAGTTTGAAAATAAATTTCAAACTTCGATGCTCACACCCCCACTAGCGGGGTCATTTCAAAGTGTGATGTGGCAGCAGTTATCAAACATGAATCTTTTCAAACTGCACCGCTTGGAAGAAAAGTGCACCATGGTGGTGTGCTTTTGACATTTTGTGTTCCAGCATCGTAGTTTGATAAAAAATCAAACTGCGGTGCCTTCACGGGTAGCGACGCTGGAGTTATTTTTTGGACACTCAGCCTAAAATTTTTCA
>VDFB02000007.1:169198670-169270316 GCA_007258455.2 Sequoia sempervirens
GTTGATAGCTTTAAACAGTTGCTAGCCCAGCCTTGGGTTTATGATCAGGGTCCTACAGATCTAGGTGTCACACAGGTGTATAGAGATTGATTTTGGCCTCCCCTATGGTTGATAGTTCTAGGAGCAATCCCCGTTTGGCGGAGGATGAGGGGCAGAGGGGGAGGACAAGGACAGAGAGATGGTGTATGGCAGGATCAACTGGTTAGGCCTCCAATCTAGCCAGTTCAATCAGGTTAGGATGATGTTCAGATGTAGGAATAGCAGCAGGAGCAGGCAAGTGCACTGCCACAAGCCGAGGGTGAGGATCAGCCTCATGTGCAGCCCACAGAAGCATAGTTAGCAGGGCAACCAGATGCAAGAGATGTATTGATAGCATAACTACAGGGTCAGGTACGAATATTGACAAGGAAGAGAGATCAAGCCAAGACTGAGAGAGACCAGGCTGTTTTACAGAGGCAAGCCACAGAGATACAAGCAGCCACAGAGATGGACCATTGACAACAGTTGGAGAGCATGGAAGCCTCCTCTTCTCAGAGCACAGTGTCCCTTCGGTCTTATAGGGAGGCCATCTGGGAGGCAGATTATTACCGCATGCACTATCATCAGGTCATCCCTAGAGCAGAGTGGGCCCCAGATTACTCATAGCGGACCAACCACAGACTAGTAGAGGGTCATGGTGACAGGGGCGAGGGCAGCAGATAGGAGGGATAGGCCTAACTTTTATTGAGACATCATTCTTTTTGTGCCATATGGGATCATTTTTTATATCCCGATGGGCCTTTTTGTACTTATTGACACATATGTATAGTGATCTGATTATTTTGTACTATGACAGTTACCTGATGATGATATATATGAGAGGATGATTTTGATATAATGTTATGTGTACAGTTTATTTATGCATTTATGGATGATTCTATTTCTATATGCTATACAATGATGTTTATGATGTGATGTGAGGGATGTATTTCTTTCTGATGATATAGTCATTATGACTAGATCTTGTATTATGTTGTTTATTTATGATATGTTGATGGATTTATATGATATGTGATGTGAATGGATGATGGTGTATGTCGATATGATTATCTATTTATGTTGATGCAAATGATATGATATGAAATGTAATATGCAAAATGATATGGCGATGATCTATGGTGTATATGTGAAATGGTATGTGGACCATGCTTATAAAATGATTATGGATGGATGTACGCTTTGCATGTAATAGATTTTTTATGTTCCTATTTATGCTTATAATGATGTGGAATGATTTGTGGAATAAAATGTAAAAAATGATTGTGATGTTATTTATGAAGTGCTTGATATATTGTGGTGTAAATGCAATGGTCATGTTTTATATGTTATGTATTGATGATGCAAATGAGATGGTTTAAGATGCTTAGAATAACAAATATATTATCCTAAACATGTAATGTATGTGATGCATTTATTGTGATGTGATGCAATGTATGAAATGATATGTTAATGCAAAGTGGTATGGTGATGTTTTATGCAAAATGAATGGAATGTGGGAGATGACTTTATTATGTTTATGTGATGGTGAATATGCACTAGATTGCCTATAATACTTTTGTACCTATTATGTATGATTATGTAGTAGGTGGTAATGTGAAATGGTTATGAGATGTTTGTGTAAATGAATGTTATGCAATGGTTTATGTGATGAAAAAAAGTGGATGCAATGTAACGAGAAAGGGATGTGCTTATTTATGGAAAATGCTTATAATAACATGTTTATATGATGATGAAAATGCCATGCAAGTGTTTCCTATTTAATATGTTGATGCAATATGCTAATCATTTGTGGATGTAGGATCGATGACGATGATGATGATGATGATGATGATCAACTATCATAGTACCTTGTTAGTGTGATGAGCCAAAAGGAATGAAAGAGAAGAAGTCATTTCAACAAGACACAAGATGATGAATATGAAAATGATGATGATTACTTGTTGAGGAGTTGGGATTTTCAAAGGGCCAATTTTCTTATGTTTGATAACACACGTGGTACGATGCATCAAGGTATAGAGAAACAGGATGGCATGGTACCTAGTCTGATGGACTTTGTCTTAACAAACAGATAGGAGTATTCTTGTTCACACCTGACATACGAAAATCTTGCTAGGATGCACTTCAGAAGTTTCAAACACCTCGGACCAAAACACGGAAAGGTATAACCTATCAATGCAATAGTAAATTTTTTTCCCAAAACACCTTGTATACATACCTATCAAAGCAAGTATTCGCCAAGTTATATTACACGAACATCCAACAAGCACAACATATAAAAAGATAATGATCATTGCCCCATTTCTATTTCTCTAAATCCTTTGTTTAGATATCATCAAGAAGTCCTTTGAATGAGCACAATAAGATAAGTCAAAAAGACAAAGATAAAGTAAACAAACAAGCTGATGTTCTTCAATACCGCTAACCAAAAGGAAAATGTGCTTTCAAGGATAAGAACTAAAACTATTTCCAAAAGATAATGCCCATTATAGGAAGGATACATCCTAGGACATGTTAGTGGATTGTTCTTTCAAATGATTGATATGGGACCAATTGGATGATAGGTTATCAACACAAAGAGCTAACCAACTTGTTTACGTACTGTCTTAGATCTGAGACTTGATGCTTTGAGTTTTCACTTTTCACCTGCTAGACCTGTTTTTGATTGTTTCACCAAAGGTTGAGAATGACGATTGTTTATTATGAGTGATGCTATTGCGGGTGTAAGTGAGATGAGGTGGATGGATTTTTTCAAATATTTAGATGTTTTTAGAGTTTTGCGATGTTTTGAGGCTATTGTTGGTTTTTTTTTTTATATTTTTAAATGTTTTTATTTTTTGATTTTCCAATGTTTTTGGGGTTTTCTGAGCTTTTGACCAAGACACCAACCTAAGGACCTATCCTAGGGGCCTTGGGGGCTAATCAATAGATTATCCTTACCTACATTATACATGTAGAGACCACGTAGATCGACTGACAAGTTGACCAATTTACAAATGAAGATGTGCATGATGAAATGTCAGTTTATTATGACAGACACCTAAAGGACTAACCTAAGTGTCTTGGAGGATGATCAAAGATCAACCTTGCCTATGTTCAAGGCTCAAAGACCTGTAGTTTGACAAGACGACTTTTTTTTTGACTTTCTAACTGAATTTTGACCTGTTTTGGGATTTTTTTATGTTTTGAATGTTTTTTGGATTTTGTGTTTTTTTAATGTTTTTGGATTTTCTGATTTTAGGACTTGAAGGATATACACGAATCTGATCTAATGAGAACATGCCTCCGGCGTGATGCAATAGACTACTCCGATAAAGGAAAGACAAACTAACCTTGAGGATGGGCCGAGTAGTACTAGGAGGGATCATGATACGAACACAAGACCAAGCTATGGTGCAAATGCAGGTAGATGAGTGATGGATGGAGATCTAAATACGATGGATGATGGAAACTTAATGGATGGATGATGCAAAACAAGAAATGAAGGTCCTGGTAGATGGAAGGTGCTTATTTACTCAACGTGCCTATTTTCCAGGTTTTCACCAAGGTACTTGTCCAAAGTGCCACTGAAGTGGTTTTCACTAGAGGATGATTTTTCTCTTTACTATTTTTTATCCTTTTTCTAATTTTTTTGGATTTTTTTGTTGTCACCAAGACACCCGTTTGCCTGGTTTTCACCGAAGTAACCATTTTTTTAGGACATTTTTTATTTTTATTTTTATTTTTTAGTTCTATACCTTGAAATATTTAGGCATCAAACCTTTTGAGATGGGAGTTGTTCATGGGTTCCTATAGAGGTTCCCCTTTGGGTGTTGATAACTGATATGCCCCTAACTTGTAACTTGTGATAAAAAATGGTCCCAACCAATTGGGTTCAAATTTTCCTTTGTTGTTTGGGGACATTCTTTTGATTCTCATTTAATACTAGTTCTCTGACTTGGAAAGTCCTACTTCTTATTTTCTTATTATAGCTCCTTTTGAGTCTATTCTGATAGACTTGTAAATGATTCAAAGTGTCTATATGCCACTCATCTAGTAACTCCAACTCATTTAGTCTTCATACTCGGTACTCTTCATCCGTGATGAGGTTTTGCAGTGATATCCTGAGTGATGGGAGCTTGATCTCAATGGGGAGTACTATCTCTAATCCATAGACTAGGGAAAAAGGGGTGGCACTGGTAGGTATGCGGATGTTGGTTCGATAGGCCCAGAGGGTGGGATTGAGTTGCAAATGCCAGTCACGACCTATGTCATTGACTATTTTCTTGAGGATTTTCAGAATGGTTTTGTTTGTGGCTTCTACTTGACCATTTCCTTGGGGATAGTATGGGGTGGAGAAGTGATGTTGGATTTTAAATTTTTCACACAAGTTGCAGACATCTTGATTCTTGAATGGTGTCCCATTATCTGAGATCATGGCTTGTGGGACATCGTAGCAGAAAATGAGATATTTCAGGATGAACTTTGATATCTGCTTCCTAGTTATATACGTCATGGGTATGGCTTCCACCCACTTAGTAAAGTACTTCGTGGTGGTTATGATGAACATGTTGCCATTAGATGAAGTGGGTGTGATTTTTCTAATGAGACCGAGTCCCCACTGCGAAAAGGGCCATGGTGTGATGATGGGATGAAGGTCTTGAGCAGGAGCATGGATGAGGTCCCCATGTTGCTGACATTGTAGACACCTTCTGACATAGTCGTGTGCTTCTCTTTCCATTGTCAGCCAATAATACCCCATCCTCAACAATTTCTTCACTATAGTCATTCCACTCGATTGTGAACCATAGATACCATTATGTACTTCAGTTAGAGCAGTCAATGCCTTCTCAGTGTTTAAGCAACATAGTAAGGTTCCTTCTATGCTCCTACGATACAAGGTATCTCCTAGGATGATGAATCAGGATGCCTTTTTGACAAAGGTTCATTTTAGGTTTGAGAGTAAGTCAACAAGTATGATGCCTATTCGAAGGCATGTATAAATTTCATGGTACCAAGGATCACCAGGACCAACAATTTCACACACAAATTCTGATTCTGGTACCTCGAATGTGGGTATGAGAAGCTACTCTATCAGGAGTTCATATTTTGGGACATTGTGAGGGATGTCCAGTTAGGATCCAATTGTTGCCATGGTGTCTGTTGCTCTGTTGTTGGCTATGAGAATCTACTAAAATGTAATTTTGATGAAGGATTCCTTGAGAGTCTCCACTAGTTTCTTGTATGGAGTGAGCTTATTTTCTTTAGTTTGGTACTCATCATTCACTTGGTTTATTATCAATTGAGAATCTCCATATACTTTGAGAGTTATAATGTTCCACTGCACTGCTATTCTAAGACCTATGGTTAAAGCCTTGTATTCTGAAATGTTAATGGTGCAGGGAAATGCCAGTTTATAGGACCTTGGTATGCAGTCCCCTTATGGGGTGATAAAGAAGATTCCAACTCCTGATCCATGTTGCGTGTATGAGCCATCAAAGTAAAGTTTTCAGTGGTTAGCTATGTTGAGGTTGAAGATGGATTCATCTGTAAACTATGAGATTAGAGGATTCTCTGAATAGATTGGTGCTTCTGCAAGCTGATCTGCGATGACTTGGCCTTTGATTGCTTTCCGCTCCACATATTCAATGTCGTATTCTGATAGCATCATCACCCATTTGGCCATTCTTCCCATGGGCATTGCTTTTGATAGTAAGTACTTGAGAGGGTCAATTTTGGCGATGAGTTTTATTTTGTGTGTCAACATGTAATGTCTAAATCTTTGTGATGCAAACACTATTGCTAGGCATGCTTTCTCTATGAATGAATAGTTTAGCTCATGCCCAACCATTGTTTTACTGATGTAATAGATGGCCCTTTCTGTTCCATTTTCATCATGCTAAGCTAGGAGATCTCCAAGGGCTGATGTTGTTGCTGATACATAGAGAATTAAGGGTTTTCTTGGGATTGGTGGCATTAGGACTGGTGTTGTAAGTAGATATTCTTTTATTTTATTGAAGGATTCTTCACACTTGTTATCCCATTTGTAAGCTACTCCCTTGTTAAGTAGGTGAGAGTATGGGTTTTGTTTGTCTGCCAATTGTGCTATGAACCTTCAAATGGATTGAAGCCTTCCTTGGAGACCTCTCAATTTCTTTAATGTTTTGGGTTCCTCCATCTCAAGGATTTCTTTTACTTTTGCTGGATCTACCTCAATACCTCTCATTAATACTATATATCCTAGCAATTTTCTTGATTGTATGCCGAAGATGAACTTCTTTGGGTTTAATCTGACCTTGTACTTCTCCAACCTATCAAAAATGGCACTTAGGGTTGCTATGTGATCCTTTCTCCTTCTAGATTTGGCTAGAATGTCATCAACATAATCTTCGACAGTCTTATGGATCATGTCATGGAAGATTAACATCATGTCCCTTTGGTATGTTGCCCCTGAATTCTTTAAGCCAAATGGCATCATATTCTAGTGTGAAGGCCATTTTGTGTTGGTCTTCTTTAGCAATCATTATTTGGTTATAAACTAAGAAACCATCCATCAAGGAAAGAATTTCATGTCCCGCTATCATGTTTATGATCACGTCAATATTGGGCAACGAGAAATCATCTTTCAGACATGCTTTGTTCAAGTCTCTAAAGTCTGTGCAGATTCTAATGCCCTCATTGAGTTTTGAGATGGGCACCACATTTGACACCCATTCTGGATAATCTATTGGTCGAATGAATCCTGCATCTAATAGCTTTTTTAATTCCATTTTAACTAGCAGGGCGATCTGAGGGTGCATTTTCCTGAGCTTTTGATTTGGGTATACTGCTAAGTGGTGAACCATGATTTCTGGATCAAGCCTTGGCATGTCAGCATAGATCCATAAAAAGTTTATCTATCTCTCTTTTAGGAAGGCTACTAGAAGCTCTTGTTCTTCTAATATTAATGATTCCATATAGAATGTGATGTGTAGGGTTTCCTCTGTTCCTAGGTTAACTGGATTGCATTTTTCCGCCAAGACTGCTGATTTTTCTTAATGAAGAGCTTTGAAAGGAAGATTGAATCCCCCATCCTTGGGTGCCTTGGAGAGGTTTTCACCATTGGATGTGTCCTTTATTTTTACTTTTTTCTGGTCAAAGAGTGCCATAGTGTAGTTTTCACTCAAGGACTTAGATATTATTCTTAATTTATCACTTTTGTGACTGAGGGATTCAATCATTTCCCCATAATAGGCATGTGTATCTAGCTCAATTATGAACCTTGCTTTGTGATCCCCACATGGAATGTTATCCTGTAGTCCCATGAATTCTGAGAGTTCCTCTTTGTTTTTGAATGTATTAAGAACTAGTGGTCCTTGTTGGTTGTAGTTGATGAGTTGGGGGTATACTAGGCGGATTTCATGATTTTGGTGGTCTGATTCAAAGGATAAGGTGCTAATCATGAAAATAGTGGTATCCTCAAAAAACCTAGGTAGGTTGGTTATGGGATCCTCGTCATCACTACTACTACAAATGTCGGTTATGTCAAATGTAAAGTTGTCTAAGACATGACCTGTAGATACTGGTAAGTGAAGTTCGGCTGGAGATAGCTGAGGAGGATTATTGACCTTTCTAACTAGAGGACTTCATCCATGTATGGTTATAATCGAAGGGGTACATCCAAGGCCAAGACTTCTCATTCACATCTCTGGAATTATAGGTATTATAAGCCCATTACTATTTTTCCCAAGTCTTTGGTTTCTATCATAGCCCATTGCGAGCATCATTTGTAGACCCTTGCTTCTGTCATCCATTGGTAAATCAATTACTGGTATCTCATCTTGGTATAGCATATGAGATGGATTTTCCTCGATAAATTCTTGACTGAGATCTCTCCAACTTGTAAAATTTTGATAGTCTTCAGGAGACGTTTGAGATGTGGAGACCTCATTTACTTGCAAACGTCCCTGTCATCTGGGAGATTGTTGTAACTCTCCTATCACAAAAGCATTTTTAGGGAGCTTGTAGTTTCCAAAACCATTATCTTGGATGATGACCTTAATGTCAAAGATGGTGGGAATGGCGAGAGTGGCAGGTGTCTCTATCGTAGAAGTGGAAGTGAGGGTGGCAAGATCAATGTATGGTGTAGATGGGCCCTCATCATTTTTTGGTACTTGGGGGATTTTATAGTACTTTTCCTTGAGGATTTTGCAGTAGGAAAATAGTTCAGGCTCTCCATGGACGGTGACTTCTTGTCCCTCATATGTGAATTTAACACATTGATGGAAATTTGATGCTACTGTTTGCATTGCGTGAATCCATGGGCATCCTAGGAGGATGTTTTATGGAAAGTCGAGGTCTAGGACCTGACAAGTGGTTTCCATGATGGATGGCCCTACTTGAATATGGATTTTGATTGTTCCTTGGGACACTCTTTCGTGATCATCAAATTGTCTTATTGTGATACCCTTTCCTTTGTCGATATAATCCTCTGAGATTTTTAATTGTTTGATGAGCTTGAGAGCACAAATATTCAAGCCAGCTCCTCCATCCACCGAGACCCTTTTGAATTTTCTTTTCTATACTAGGACTTCTAAGTGGAGTGCATGGTTATGAGATGGTTGGGTAGGAATATCCTGGGTGGAGAATGTGAGGAGATTTGGTGTAATGATATTTCTGACTATAGCTTGGAATTGTTCCAGATCAAGATCTATGGGGATAGTGGATGAAGCCAATGCTTCCTCAAGGATTTTCTTATGAGCAGATGAGATTTTTAGTAACTCCATGATGGAGATTTGTGCTGGCATTCTTTTGAGCTGATCAAGGACATTATATCCATTGGGGACAGATCTAGGTGCAGGGACTCTCTTTGGCCAGGATGATCTTGTGATGGTAACTTTTCCACCTCTTGTGGTGACACCACAATTAGCATGGGCTCCTTTGATGGTGATGGTAGCGCAATAATCATCTAGAGATGCAATGACATGGTAATACACATGATTTAATTTTGTGAAGGTTTCTTTCCTCTTATCTGTGTTATTATTCCCTTTATTTCCATGGTTGGGCATCAAATTCATGTATATCTTAAGGTTTTGGTTTCTTGTTGGTTATTCCACGTTTATAATTCTTTGATTGATGAGATCTTGAACTATGTTTTTTAACTTCATACAATTATTTGTGGTATGCCCTTTGATTTTATGGAAGTCATAGAGTTGATTCTCATTATACCAAGGAGGTTTCACATCTGATTCTTGGTAATTCTCATAGGTGGGAACCTTGATGAGTTTTTCGTTTATTAGCTTCTTCATGATTACTTCAAGTGGTTCCCCCAGAGCGGTGTACTTTTTCTTGGGGTAATTCTTGTCTTGTTGGGGTGGTCTCCTTTGATCATTGACATTTTTAATTGTTTGATTGTTGTTTGGTTGTTGTGTTTCTTGATGATTGTTTTGGTGTTGAATTTGGATTTGTGGTGTGGGTGTATTTTGGGAGGGGCACTAATGACCACTTTGGTGTCGATGACACCATCATTGCTTACATTTTTGTTCCTTGTCCATGTGCAATTTTTTTCGTTGTAATTGGTGGGTGGGCACTTTTTTTGTTGTTCGGGGTATGAAGTTGATCCCATGGGTTGTGTCATAAGTGTTCGTTCGATGCTAAGAACCTTGGAGATCAACTCATCATACATGGTGATCCCTTGTACCTTGAGATGTAATGCCAAGAGGCCGTCAAGGTTGGAAATGATGGTGCAAACTTGTTGTTCCTCAGGCATGGTCCATTTGCTCCAATTGGCCTTGGATTGCCATCATTGTAGGAATGAAGTGAATGATTCATTCTTACCTTGTTTCAAAGCTGAGAGTTCTTCCAAACTAACATCCATTGTGATATTGCATGCATAGTTTTTAATGAATGTGGCTATAATTTCTTGGAATTTTTTGATGCCTGTAGGTAGGCGAGAGAACCATTCCATAGTGTGGTCTGCCAAACTCCTAGGAAATAGCCACATTAGATAGGTATCATCATATGCAACTTCCATTGAATGAACCTAGAATTCCCTGATGTGATCTTCAAGGTTTCCTATCCCACAATATTTGTCAAACTTGGGGATCTAAAATCCCTTCAGGAATGGTTTCATCACAAGGCTCTTGTCAAATGGATAGGGACACAAGTTGCTTGGTGTTTTTGTGGTTTTCCCTGATTGAAGATCAAACATATGTTATGAGAGCAACCTAATTTGTGCCTTTTCATCGTTTTGCATATTAGGAGGTGGGATGAAGGTGTTCTGGGGTGTTTCAATTGTTGGTTGGATGGATGGGTTGTTTGGTGTGTTGTTTGATGGTATTTGCACATTTTGTCGAGCCAGGTATGCTTGCACTTGCTATTGTATAAACAATGCTTGTTGTTGTTCTTGTTGTTGCACTAAGATTTCCTATTGTTGATCCTATTGTTGTGCTTGTTATTGTTTCAACAACACTTGTTGTTGGGCTACAAATTGGGCTACTTCTTGCTACTCTTGATATTGTTTTATTGCTTGTTGATATGCTTGTAGTTGTGTTGCTTGTTTTTGTGCAAGAAACTATGTGTGTGCTTGGGCTTGTTGTGCTTGATATTGGGCATATGCCTGAGCTTTGGGTTTGGCTTGTGCTTGTGCTTCTTGTTGTTGCAATAGAATTTGGGCTTGAGCAACCTTTTGTGCTTGTAATGTGGCTTGGGCTGCTTGAGTAGCTTGTGCAACTTGAGCGACTTCTTGTTGTTGTTGTTTCAATAAGGCTTGGGCTTGTGCGGCCTATTGTGTTTGTTGTGTAATTTGGGGGGCTTGAGCATTTTGTGCTACTTGTGTGGCTTGCTGGGCAGCTAGTTGCATGGCTTGTTGAGTAGCTATTTGTGCGGAATTTTGCTTTTGCACTTGTAGGAATTCCTTTTGATATGTAGCTTGTTGAGCGGCTTGCAATGCCATGTTGTATTGGTTTGATAAATTGGAGTTTGGTGGTGGTGGATTTAGAATGGTGCTTGTGGTGGTGGTGAGCGGTGATGCTGTGTTAGTGGTTTGAGTGGTGGATGGTGTGATCGATGTGGCTAGTCCTTGAGAGCCCATGCTTTGAGATGTTAGGGGGGTAGTTGATGATGTTGTGATTACTTGTGTAGTTGTCATCTGTTGTTGCGATATTGATGACAAGTTTTGAGAGTTTGGCATGATGCTTTGATTGTTGTTTGGAATGTTGGTTTGATTGATATTTGGTAAGGGTGGAAGTCCCAAGCCAAGTAGAGGTGTGGATAATGGTGGTAATGGTGGAAGAGGTGAAAATGTGAGGGGTGTGAGTTCTTGAGAAAATGATGTGGTGTCAAAAATTCCCCCTAGTCCGAACATGTCACCTTCTCCTTGTGAAGTTATAAGGAGAGAGGTTTGGGGTGTTGCATGAAAGGATGATGATGATGGATCATTAGGATTATGGAAAGTGAGAGGCACATACTTATGTAATGGATTTTGGGGTATGTTTTGTTCCAAAATGGTGTTTGCATCGAAGTCTTGATTATTAACAAGGGGGTGTGTTTGACTAGCATTAAGAAATGCATTTCCCTTATTGACATTAGGTTGAATTGGAGCAAAAGTTGTTGTAATTTGCGGAATGTTTTGAGTGATGTTTTGGGATGGGGGTGTAGATGAGATGGGGAGTGTGGATGAAATTAGAGGCATAACCTCCAAATATGGTTCCACTATAGAGCTCACGTCAAAATTAGAAGGTAATTTGGTCCCTTGTTTTGCTAGTTCAAGCATATATAGTGAAGGGTTAAGCCTCATCATGATGTTGATGATCTTATGGTTTTCTGGATTTTGGAGGATTTCAGTTATTTCTTCATGTGACATCCCAAAGGTAAGATATTCTTCTTGAATTTCCTCTTGTGGATTTTGTGATGATGAGTTAGTCAAAGGATTGCTTGATTCAATGGGATTTATTTTGGCATTCATTTGGCTTAGGTCACTTGAAGCAGGTGTTTCTTATTTGGCTTCCATGTTCTTCTTGTATTGAGATCTAGTTTGAACCATAAGACAAGGATAAATTTTCAAGAAGATGGGAGAAGAATATCTAGTTCTTTTGATTGATCTTTATTTTAAGCACAAAAGAGAAATTTTTAGGATATCTTGAGGATCAAAAGGTGATATGATGATGCAAGAGATGGATGACGTGGATGTTTGATCTTTTGATAAACTTTGAGGGGAATGCTAGACTCTTAGGACTTTCGGATATGTTTTGGATTTTGATTTTTGATTTTTTGGATTGTCCTTGACTTGATTTATTTTGGTTTGCTTCGATTGAACAAATAGACCCTAAGATGGATGATTATCTAAGGGGTAGATTTTCTCAAAGGATGATAATTTGAATATGTGTAGGGAGAAGGATGCATCTACCCACACCTATTCAAACAAGCTGATAATTTAGCCAAGCATATGAAGAAAGATGCATCTACATATACCTAGCTAAATAATATGGTTTGATAATTTTGACTAAGCATGTGCAAAAGGATACATCTACACATACCTAGCAAAAGATGATATGATAAAGATTTCAAGGATTTTGTCTCAAGGATTTTTTCATTTTGATTTTTTCCAAAAAGCCTAGCATGAGGGATAATTTCAAGATTTCTCAAAAGATGATAGTGAGATGATAAATTTGGTTTGGTGTTTGAAGGATGGATGAAAAATATTTTTGATTTTTATCCTAAGATGTACCTAAAAAGACACTTTGTTTCCCTAGACCTCGGTATCAAAGAACATGCAATGCTTCTAAGGACCTCTATAACTAAGAAGTGGTTCAAATTGAGTATACATTTTTGGATTGTTCAAAGGGATGAGTTTATAGAACCTTGTGAAATTTTTGCTTATCTTGATGTGTTGCTTTTGATTGCACTTTCTATTGTATCTCTTGATGATCTTTTGAGTGTGACTCCTAAATTTTGAACTTTGACTCAAGGACTTTCGTTTTGGGATTTTGACTTTCTTGGAAATCATGAGGTTTCAACACATGTGAGAGTCAAGTTTGTTATCTTTGCTTAGTGACTTTATTTTACCACAATCACTTCTTTTGATTAGGTTTTCCAAACTAGATGTCCAATGTCTTAATTTCTTTGAATCCCACAAAGTATGTTATGTGGAAATTTGATGAATTCAAGGAAAGGGTTACTTATTGTTGATCTTTAGTAGGAAAATTGAGATGTAAGTTCAAGTGTTTAGAAACCTCTAAGGATGTGAATCCCAAGGGCAAGCAATAACACATGAACTTGGTCAATTGTATTTACCTCCTAAAGGGTTTGAAATTTGAATGATGATGTTTAAGTGTTTGTTTCCAAGATGTTTTTGAACAAGAAAAGCATTTTGTAACCAAGAATAAGTACAACCCCATGGATATGAAAGACAATATTTGTTGAGTCCCCAGTTGGACAAGTCCAGCTATGCTTATCTTTAGCAAATGGTTAGATGCTTGACCCCACTAGCTCCCCTCCATGACACTCACTTATACAAGGCATCCAAGCATCAACACCCATGAAACTCCCATGGCATGCTTTCCATTTCTACTAAAGACTGTAAAATTGTGGGGCGGCTTCAGAATGACCGTTCTTGCACCAACAAATAGATCAAGGATTTTGGCAATTCTAAAACATGGGTTTTAATTAGGACTTTCCTTTCGTGGAGATTGACCCATACGACGAGAGTCCCTTTTTAGATCCATCTCATCGGAGTCAACCGCGTGATACTGGTGCTTACTCCAATACCCACATTTATATCCCAGTTGGAAATACTCTTGGCTTTAGAGTGTTACCGGTTGAGTCGTTCCCTTGGGTGAGTACTTTTTCCCCAAGGCAGGGCCTCTAAGATAAAAAAAAAAGCGAATAAACATAATCATAGTTTGATCAACCTTTGTTTAGAAATAAAGGGAGAACACATGTGATAAGTTTATTCACACTTGTACAATGTTTTGTTCAATTTTTAAACCCAAATTGAGGTGTGTATGAGCAAGTATTTATGAAAATTAATGTCACCAAAAGCCTTTTGATTCTCAAGATCGTCGTGAGGCGCGAGAGAAGTGCATACGTCTTTTGATGATATTACTTTTTTTATGTAATTGCAAAACAAAGCAAACACTTATTTATTTTAAATCCTCAAAGAAAAAAGTGAGTTTGTTTTAAAAGCACCAAAGTAAGTGTGATAATTTTCCTTGTTCAAATTTTAATCCCAAAACAAACTCTAGTAGATTTTGAATCCTAATATTCTTTTTAGACCTTTTTGTAACAAGAATTCAACAGTTCTTTTTAAAGCCCAAATGAAATTAGTAGATCCTAAGCATAAAAAAGATGACAACTTTTCCTTAAGAGGAATAATGAATCCTCAAAAAGTGTTAAACAAACACTATAGTGTTTAAAAATGCTTCTCCTCCTTTTCGTCTTTGATTGATCCAACCTACAAGAAAAATCAGTTAGACTCTACAAAATAGAGGTCAAAAGGATATAAAACAAACATAATAATCATAATTTGAAAAAAAGCATGTGCTGAAAATTAAATTTCACTTCATACTCCCCTCTAGTGGTGCAATACGTGAAGGCGTCACAGTTATATTTCTCCAGCGGTGTTGTATAGCACCACTTTCCAGTCAATGTTGCTCTGTAGTCAGGCTAGTGAGCGTGAATGCGTTGCCCTTTTACCAAGCGGCGGAGTTTGATTTTTTTGAAAATTCCCGCGGGTCTGATTATTCCAGTGGTGGAGTTTGGGATTCAAATTTCTAGGCAGGAAGACTTTAGTGGCACATTTTGATTTTTTAGCGGTCCTATATAGCGATGTTGGAGAACCAGCGATGTTGAATAGTGATGCTAAGCCTGTAAACAAAGAAAAATGCATAATTTTGATAAAAAATGTGATTGAAAGGTGAGATTTCCCTCCTAGTGCCAAATGTGAGAACCCCAATCCTAGCACCTACAAAACAACATGAACAAACACATTAGAAGGTGAAATGCAAGCAAGAACAAGGATTCCTCAAGAAATTCATTTAAATATCAAAAGAGATAGAATATGAAATGAAGAACACAATGAGATTTAAAAGCATATCAAATCCTATTCTAAAGCCAACAAACTCCTAATCTCTTGAGGGAATTGGTGCCAATTTGATGTGAAAATTGGCCCTTTCCCAACTCCAATGATGCAATGTTGATTTGATGAAGAAATTTTATCCTCTTTGTTGATGCTTGATGATTACTTCAATAGGAAAATCTACATAACCTAGCTATGAACTCAATGAGAATGGATGGAATTTGATAATGATTTGAGCATAGTAAGTTTACTCAAATTGTGGATAATCAAATGAGGATATTAGCCTCTTATTTATATAATGCTAAGATGGATGAATGTTCAAAATAGAGCAATGTGGGACTAAGAATTAGCCAATGGAAGAGTGCCACTTGTCCACTTGTGAATGGATGGAGGATGTGCAAGTTTTGAGGATTGTGCCAATAAATGCATATATTTGAATTTTGAAATTGCTGAAATGACATGCAAGACGGAAGGAAGAATGCATTGAATGCCACTTGGCTCAAGGCAAAGGACATGCAAGAGAGAGTAAATGCCTTTTTGGAAGGACTCATCCCACTTGGATTTTGAATTCAAATTAGGGAAATATTCCTTAAAAAATTACTTGTTGAAGGAAAATAGATATTTAATAAATGAAATAAGTCTATTTTCATGTGCAAGTGGTAAAAGCCAGAGGATGGGACATGAGAGGAGATTAAATTAATTTAGTTTAATTAATTTAATGAAGGGCTTAAATGATGGACCTATTTGACTTAAATTTGTGGATTTATTTAAATCAAATATGAGAAGAATGTGATAAGGGATTAATTAAATAAAGATTTTTGATTTATTTAATTAAAAGAGATGATGTTAGATTAAACTAAATAAGGTTTTAATTTATTTTATTTAATAGATAGACTTAAGAGATTTAATCAAAAAAAAAATTATTTAATTAAATAGGATAATTAGATCAAAATGGTTAATTTAATTATTGAGAAAAAGGTGACTTAATTAGATGACTGATTTATTTAATTAAGAGAGGAATATTGATGAATTTAATTAGATAAAGGTATTTGATTAAATGGTTAGACCGAAGGATGATTCAGGATGAAATGATGTTAGTGGTTAGGATCAGATGCACAATGTCAATCAGTACATTTTACCTGTCTACAGGTAGATATTTTGATGGGTTATCTTTTCCTAGAAGCTAACCCTATTTTATGAGGGCGTTGTATTACAACTATAGTATTGTGATGCATTTTGAGAGTTTGATAGCAGTTGTGTCATCTTTGGTTCTTTGGTTGGTGATACTCCTATGAGAGCTTGCTCTACAAGTATATGGTAATATTTGCGATTTTTGAATAATATATTGGATGACTTTTAGGCTATGGTGTTTTTCTCTTAAAAGATTTTTCCCCACGTAAATCTCTGTGTTGTGGTATGCATGATATTTATGTTTATTTATGTATAATTTTTTGTAACTATTAATGCTTTGTAAAGTTTTTCATTATCATACTCTCAAGATTAGTGTAGGAATTTTTTCCACTACCTTAGCTTCCCTACAAGTGGTATCAGATGTAGCGCTCCACCATGTAACCCTATAGGATAACACAAACGCAACGAAAGTGTAACATTTTTTTTTTAAAGTGTAATAATAACAAGTAAAGTGAACTACACTTAACACATACATCCTCTAAGGTATGCGAAAACACTTACATTCAAATCCCAATATACAAAAGTAAACTAATCCATAGCATCTAAAATTAAACTTATGAAATAAATAATATACCTCCAAACCAATGAAATCATCTCATTAGAAACAAAGTACATTAAAGAATCATCAATAGATTGCATTCATTCTATAAAGTAGTTACAAGACTCATTTCCAAAATGAGGAAGATCATACAATAATGTTACTGTTACCAATTCTTCGCTACAACTCAATTGGTGGAGCTAGATTAAATACTATTATATTTAAAGGTGGAAAATACAATTATTATTGTGTTATGCTTAAGTGTTGTTTGCACTTTGATCATTATTCATCAAGTGACAGTTATGCATTGAGGTGAGGGAACATAATTTCAAAAGTGTCTATTCAATGTTTCACAATCAAATGAAGTACAAGATTGAGCGTTAAACAATAAAGCATTTCAAATGCTTTCATTTATTTCGTAAGGTAATTCATATTTATGAAATTTCATTTGGTTGCAAGAATTCAAATGATAGTACAAATTTGCATTGAGATGCAATTTTCTTTTCAAAACGAAAAGTAGAAAGATTGAAATCAAATATCCACACAAGCCGTGGATGGGACTGTCATAGTGCATCATAAACAACACACTACACTATGGAAGATACATAAAAGGAACAATCACATAAGTAAAAACATAATCATCATTGCTTGATTGATTGACAACTGATGCAAAAGTGGTGCACCATTTGTCTTCTTCGAGCTCTATTGACCTGTAGGAAGGAAGAGAGGGATGTCAGAGGTTTTGACTATGAATATACCTACATGAACCATCAACGATAATGTAGTATGCTACTAATCATGCACTAAGACAATCAAGAAAAGTGCAGAGACATGAGCTGAGGTGAAACATCAACATGATCATGATATATTGTTTTTTATGCTAATATCGTTTGCTTCTTTGTGTAGGTATAGGGAAAATCATGAAGCAGATTATTATTTGAATACCAAGCATGTGGGGAAAAATGAGCTCCCACAAGGGTATAGCTCGGCATACTGCCCCTATTCATTTCAAGTGGGCTGAGATAGTAATTACAATCATCTTAGTCATCAAGAAATAAAGTGCTTCTAAAAAAGGTTAGTTGGCTGTAACAGAAGATGTAGCCCATAGAGCTATAGTGTTTTAATTAAAATATTTGCATAAATTCAAAATAGAAATCAAGATGCTAACCATTCTAAGGTTCTTCAAAGAGTTTTCTGTGTGTAAGGAGGAAACAACAATATAATGACAATTGAAAATATAAGCAAAGATACATTTTTAGAATCTCATATACCTAAATGAGGGTTTTGAGCAGTAAGGAGAAGGAAATATGTGTTTCTCATATTACACAGTGCTTCCATGGATGAGTTGAAATACATTCAGAAATGCATCTTCTTCACAAGCAACAAATACCCATATGAATATTTCTATAGATGAAAAAAGATAGATGCTTTCTATTATCACCCATGAGAGGGTCTTTAAAGAGATAGTAGAAAATAATGGAAAGACATGGGTCGAGGTCCAGAATAGTGAGACATAGTTTCATTCAACTCTCAGAATACCCGTATTGGGGTTTGTTTTAGAATGCAGATTTCTTCATTTTTATATGATACCCATATAAGGGTTTGTTCAGAATTTGAAAGGAGTAAATAGTCATGGGTTGACCCCAAATTGTTTTAAAAGCTCATAGTCAAATATACATGGCGCGGCTTGAAGAAGAGCTTTTAGCTCTTGAATGGTATATTGTCTCACAGTAAAAGGAAAGTTCATGAAAGCGCCATCAGATTTGCGATTACCTGGAGCATAATGACCATCAAAATACATGGAAATCTCTACGGAAATTCATTTTTGAGCTCATACATAGCGCAACCTATAGATGGCCTTTGAATTTATAATAAAATGACATCTTGTTGGAGTATGTAAAGCTTTTAAACTTCTATTTCATGAAAAGAATTACCAAAGGAGAAATTCAGCTTACCATGTGTGCTATGGAGAACTATAAATGCCGCGGCCAGGCTCTCAGGAGCTCTCAAACATAGGGGTCGATCTCCCACAATGAAGACCAATATAAAAACTAGTAAGCCAAAGAGAACATAAATACAAGATGCATTAGAAATAAAAATTATGGCCATGACTCTAAGGCTAAATCTTGTTCAGAATAGAACAAACAAGTTCACAAAAGTCATAGAAGATTTGGAGTTGACTTGTCACCTGTAGATTCAACAAGAGTAGCAACAATGGTACCTGGATCATCCTCATTGAGTTCGAGCCCGAGCCCAACTTCATGGCGGCTAGTGAGAGAGGAATAAGCAATATAGGAATACAGTAGAGTATGTTATAGCTGCGGCTAGTGTGGTTTCTTGATCATCAAAAAGAGTTAGGAAACCAAATGAATGATAGTTAAATTCTCACCATGTTCGATCACAGGAGAAGCTCGAATGAAGTCTTAAAGCTGAAACCCTAAGTTCTCATGGAGGCAGTGCCCAGAAAGAGCCAAGCTTCAAAGATGAAAGTGTGAAATGATAGAGGATTAGGGTTTTCCCTTCTTTTTTTGTGTTGCCCTAATTCGAATCTATGGGCTTAGCATTCATTTTTTATTTAAGATCAAACCTTATGCAAGGTGTTAGGTGGTCGATTACCCCAATGTTAGGTTGCATAGTGAAAAGGCTAAGTAATTAAAATTTTGCCTAAGTCTTAGGTTTGTGTGATTATATTTTGGCAATATGAGGGAGCCTTGGACTTTGGGGTTTTGAGCAATTATGCCTTAGTGAGAATTGAAGTGGATTTTATCCTATATTTTAATTGATTTTGTGTGAAATCAATAGAAATTGCAAAATAATTTCACTTATGACTTAGGGTTGTTATTTTTCAATTTTTTTTTTAGAAATCAATTAAAGTATTGAGAGGATAATGTCTTATATTTTTATGATTTTGTGAGAAAAATCATTTGTTCTAATGGAGATATAAGTTGTATTATTTTGCAAAAGAGTTAACAATATTTAATTGCAAAAATAGGCCAAATTGTAAAATTTGCAATCATGTAAAGCAAAGATAAATCAGATTGTTTTATCTCCTTGCTATTTTTAGCAGATTGTTGAGACTTTTTCCTTGGGTCAGATTTGAGTTGTCTGTTGGATGGATAAGGTGATTTATTCACTTTAAAAGAAGATTTAGTCTTTTTTGAGGAGCTTTTCAGTATGAAGATGGAAATTGGGTGTTTTTCCTGATTTTATGCAGACCTTTGAGACAATTTGCAACTTTTTTCCTTGAGCTTTTCTTGTGAGCTCGGATTAGGGTTAGAGAGAGATATATCTTGAAGAAAACTTAGTTTTCTCTTCTTCTCAGTTCAGTTGGCAGTTTCTTGCTCTTAGCATTATGGAGCTTGTAAGCTTATTTTTTGTACTCGGGTTTTGAGAGTTTCACTCCATCTAATAAAAGCAACATTCCTATCTCCAATTTGTGTCTCAGCTTGTAGTTTTAGTATGATGTTTATATTGTGATTATATTTACAGATCCTCTTTATGTCCTATTATTGGAGATCGTCGATGCATAAAGTTCATTTATTGCAGGTTGCATGTTGTGTTTAAATCTAAATCTTCATGCAAATCAATTTTGCACTGGTGTTCATGAGAGATTGTAAATTCATTGTTGTTTTTTCTTAAGACTATTTGTGAGAGAAATATTAGAGTCATTATTAAGTTTTGTGGATCATTTTAAATCATAGGTTTTATTTTCAAGTTATCCTTCTGTCCCTTTTCCTAGAGACTACTTAGAATAATATTCATCATTCAGAGAACCAGCTCACTCTAGAGATTTTTTCTTGCAATGAGTTACCCACAACTGAAGAACGTTTCCATGTGTCAATAGATTGATGAACTTTTAGTTTCAGCAGGGTGCAAATCTATTTGATAATAGTTTTTGGCACGCCTGGTGGGACTCTAAAAGCCATTTCAGAGAAATTTTAAAGTTTTTAATTTGTTGTTTGGTGTATGCAGTAGATTTTTCAGCCTTTTGGAGGCTCATCACAATATACCTGGTGACTCCAGTCCTATTTTACATGCTATTGCAGCCTACGCATGAGAAAGATACAAACAAGATCAAGTATTGCACCTTTCGAATATCAAGAATTATCTCCACCATGAAGAAAAGGAAAAACAACAAGGAGGCTCTTTGAGACACCTGCGAGATTGAAGTCAACACCTCCTATTTTTATCTCTTTGGTTTTATCACCAGGAGTATCGGTTCCGATATTACAAGCACCACCAATGGTAGAGCCAATGTAGCACTTGTTCACACCTTTTAATGGAGGTAGTCTGTTAGATATTGCTCAACATGATGACATCCTAGTTGCAGCCCTTAGATGTCTGTCGTACTTCACCAAGGAGGAACTCACTACACCGGTTGAGCACATTTGTGACGTAGCGACACTATGCTTGGTTCACAACATCACATAGGAGAACGTAACTTTAAGGTTGTTGGCTACGTCACTCAAAGGGAAGGCATTATAATGGTTCATAGGTCTCCAAGCCAACCCAATCACGACATGGGATGCGTTAGGTAATGGTTTATATCAAGATTTTGGTGATAAATCTAATAATCAGTCTTTGGTAGAGTAGTTGAGCACCATTCAGAGGGTGCCACACGAACACTTGGCTGATTTCAACTACTGATTTCAGAGAACCTAGGATAGGATTCCTACAATGGTAAAACCTCTACTAGCACATGCTTTTATGTTTTACTTAAAGGCTTTGAATAACAAGATTGTAGTTATGACCCAATCTATGGGTGGGCATACACTCCCTAACACCTATGACATAGCCATTAGAGATGATAACTGTCTCATCCAAGCTAGAGACATAACCCCTAGACCTCCTATACCATTGTTTCCATAAATACAACCACCTACTCCTATTGTTGTACTACATGTTCCAGCAATAGGTTATCATAACGCAGCCCAAGAAACTACTGCCCCAACCCCAAATCAGGAGATGCAAGAGATTAAAAGCATATTAAAGACTTTTGGAAATGATCTCGTGACCATTAAAAATCATGTTGGCCAAGAACATAAGCCTTATCAAGCCCCTTATCAGCAAAACTAGCCAAATAGGCCTACTTTTCAGAATGATTACCAAGCCCAAAGAACGAATTTTAACCCTAGGCCATTCTAGCCATACAATCCAAACACAACCAGTTCGCCAAAGGAACTTGTGCCCAAAAATAGTGTTACCTAGGATTGCAATTGGTGTTATCCATGCAATCATCCCCATAACCAATCAGCATGCACTAATGGAATGATAAATTAGGCTTTAATGGTTCAAAATAGTTATGCTGGTGCAGAAAATATTATAGATCAGAATCAAGAACAATAAGATAATGTGGAAGTTTCCTTCCCAAACTGGTAGAGCTCTAAATTCTATGGTGTGAATGGTCAAAATCAACAAAAATTCTCCTATTTCAGTTAATACCAGGTCAAAAAAGAGAGCTATGGATCCGAGACAACAAGCTGGAAGTTCACAACAGCAGCCTACAAATAGTAAGCAGCCCATTTCATCAAATGTTAACACTGTAGCACAACCTAAGGTGTAGATTCTACAAAGAGGCCAAGAGATACTTAGCAAGGAGCAATCAAAGATGCATTTATAGCCTTTACAGAGACAAAATGATGTGGTTGTCATTAAAAACTAGCAGAAGGTAAATTCTTCATCATTTAATATTGTTGAGCATCTCAAGAAAACTACTATCAGTATGTCGGTATTAGATGCTTTGCACCTCCCAAGATAGAAAGGTTTACTGCAAAATGCTTTAGCTAAATTGTCTATTTTTGATGATATTGATCAAAGGGTTACTAAGGTCGTGCTTGCTAACGATTTGGAGGATAAAAATGAGTAGCAAACTAAGGAGGTAAAGCCTCCTCCATTCTATTTAAGTCTGATTATTGGCGATAAGATCATTCATAATTGTATGGTTGATTCTGGTGCCAGTAGTTCAGTCAAGCCTAAGAGTTTAGCCAATAAGTTAGGTCTTGTTTATGAGTCTAATCCTCAGAAAGGCATAGTTCAATTAAATGAGTCTGTTATTAAAACTGCTGGTATTATCAAAAATTTGGCTCTTATGTTGCACGCATCCCTGAGTTTTTCTATTCACTAGGATATACATGTCATTGACTTATTGCTACACTTTGCCATTTGTCTCTCGAGGGATTTTATAGCCAAGTTGGGTGGGTTTCTATCTTTTGATTGGTCTCATTTTTTTTTTAGAACAAGGTATGGTACGAAAGTGACCATAAATTCTGAGCCTCTCACCAAAAACCATATCGAACCATATTCGCCAAATCCTATAAATTCTAACCTTTATGCCACCCCTGTATTGGAAGAGTCAACCATGACCTCAGGCTGCAGCACCCATATAGACAATATGAATCTAGATGAATGGGCAGCTGAAGATCATGAGCTTGATCCTTTTCAGCACACATATGAGATAGGATTAGGAGTCTATATGATTCCAGAACCTGATTTTGATATGCCTACTCTTTGTAAAGAGGAGGAATAGTCTACAAAAATAGAAAATGAGCTTTGGAAGCTTTATTTTGATGGTTCAAGAAGTAGCATTGGTGCTGGAGGTAGGGCTATGTTAATATCACCAGAAGGAGGTAAGTACTATTCAACTTTTAGGTTTGCTTTCAGTTGCTCGAATAATATAGCTGAGTATGAGGCGTTGGTGCATGGCCTCGAATGGGCCCGCAAATGAGGTATTAAATGCTTGCAAGTTTATGGTGATTCAAAGTTAATTGTAAATCAGATTAGAAATTTAAATGCTACCAAGAATGATTTGCTTAAGAAGTATAAGCATCGCGTATGGGATTTGATGGAAGATTTTGATACTTTTAATATCATTTTAGTTCCTCGTAATGAAAATAAACATGCTGATAGGCTCGCTTCCATAGGAGCCCAGTTTGATATTCCCAATGAAATTCATAAAGTTGAGGCACATCATTATGTAAAAATAGTGGTCAGACCTTCCGTGCCTGACAATAATGTGAGCTCGCAAGTTTTTGACAGCTATGAGAAAATTATAAATTTCCTAATTGTTGAAGTTGAGTTTGCAGATGGAAACCAACAAAAATGGTAGCAGCAATATGACAAATAGATTGTGCAATTGAAGACCAACAAGCTGCCAAAAGGATTGGTGACCTTGGAATCTGTGTTCAATTCAGATGACCAAGTGCGTAAGGACAAGTGCAACCTAACTGTTAAGGAAGAACATTATGCAACCATTGAAATCTTCAAGGGAAAGCTTCTTAAGTTGGAAAGGTATGTAACGAAGAGGAACAACAATCATTTATTTTGTTATGCCATAAATTTAATGATTTTTTTGCTTGGGAGTATAAGGATTTGAGAGGTTTTAACCCAGAACTAGCCCAACATACTATCAAATTAGAGCCTGGTGCAAAACCAGTAAGGCAGAAACAGAGACCGCTTAACCCCAAATTAGAACACCTTATGAAGGATGAACTAAATAAATTAGTTGAGAATGGTATTATTTTTCCTATTAAGCATACCTCTTGGGTGTCAAATTTAGTGTTGGTTAGGAAGAAAAGTGGGGAAATCAGATTATGTGTCAATTTTCAAGATTTAAATAAAGCATCATTGAAGGATCACTACCCACTCCCTTCCATGGAGCAAATTTTGCAGGTAGTTTCTGGTTCTGACATATTTTCTTTGCTAGATGGTTACTCAGGTTACAACTAGATTCTAGTGAAGCAGGAAGATCAGTTCAAAACAACATTTACCACCAAGTGGGGTATAATGGCCTACAAGAAGATGCCTTTCAGCTTATCTAATGCTGGAGCAATGTTTCAGCGAGTGATGGATATGGCCTTTCATGGCCTTATGAACAAAATCATTCAGGTATATTTAGATGACATTACTATTTTTTCCAGAAATGCTAATGAACATCTTGATCATTTGGAGTAGATTTTTCAGAGATGCAAAGAGTTTGGAGTGTCTCTCAATTTGAAGAAGTGTATATTTTCAGTGCACGAAGGCAAACTACTTGGACACATTGTTTCAAAGCAAGGTATTTCTTTAGATCCTGAAAGAGTCTCTGCAGTTCTTGAACTTCCATTACCAACTCAAAAGAAAGGCTTGCAAAGTTTTCTTGGAAGAATAAATTTCATGAGGAGGTTCATACTGAATATTGTAGCTTTGTTGCAACCTCTCACTTCTATGCTTAAAAAGAATATTCCTTTCAGTTGCAGGAAGGAAGGTAAGAGGAGCTTTGAGCAGATTAAGGAAGCCCTTGTAGCTGCTCCTACTCTCATCAATCCAAACTTTGACAAGGACTTCATCCTGTATGCCTTTGGAGGAGTAGATACTATTTTAGCTATGTTATGCTAGCAAAACAAAGAAGGCTTGAAGAAACCTGTAGCATTTTGTAGCTAGGTGTTACATGATTATGAGGTAAAATATTATTTTTGTCGAGAAGCATGTTTTTGCTGTTGTAAGAAGCTTAAGAAAATAGGCATATGTTCTCCAACAACAAGATCCATTTACTAGTAGCTCATTCAACTGTTAAGGACTTCTTACTTAACAAAGATATCAATGATAAATGTGCTGGTTGGATTACCAAAGTAATGGAGTTTGATGTTGATATAAAGGTAACCAAGCTCATTAGAGGAAAAGGTTTGTGTGAGCAGATTGTTGGTAATGAAGACAACTTAAAAGAAGCTGCAAATATAGATTCAGTGCTAAACAATGATGTTGCAGGTGTTGTTCTAGTGTTGTCTGCTACTTGGTTACAAAAAATGATGCATTATTTGCAAACTGGTGAGTGTCGCGAAGGCTTAGATAGAGCAAAAAGAAGGTATTATAGATTACAAGCCATTCCTTATGCAATTATTGATGGCATTCTTTATAGGAGAGATTTCCAAGGCATTTTATTAAGATGCATTCAGCCTGATCAAGTTGACAAGCTTTTAGGAGAATTTCATGATGGACCTTCAGGAGGTCACTTTGCCGCAAGAACGACAACCCTAAAAATTATGCAGGCTGGTTATTATTGGCTAGATTTGTTCAAATATGCTATTGCTTGGGTCAAAAAATGTGAGAAGTGTGTTCTATTTTATGGAAAATAGAGGCTTGCAGCATTGCCCTTGCATCTGATTTAGGTAGAACAGCCTTTTGCTAGGTGGGGCTTTGATTTTATTGGTCCTATCAATCTGCCTTCAAGCATGGGTCATAAGTGGATACTTACTACCATAGATTATTTTACAAAGTGGACCAAGGCAGTTTCTTTAAAGGAAGCAAATGAGACTTCAGTGCTTAACTTCTATCAAGATCTCATATCAAGATTTGGTGTTCCAGACTCAATCATTTCTGACAATGGTTTGACTTTTATTGGTTTGAGGATTTCTGATTGGTCAGTTAGAAATAATATTTATTTGAACACATCTTCCAATTATTATATGTAGGGCAATGGTCAGGCATAATCTACAAATAAAAATCTGATTTAGATAATCAAGAAGACTACTGAGGATAATCAGCAGACATGGCATGAAAAGCTGAAGTTAGCCCTTTGGGCTGACAGAATAACTCCTAAAAGGGCCAGTGGTTTTTCACGCTTTGTTCTAACTTATGGTAAGGAAGCTAAGTTACCTGTTTCCATTGAGTTACCAACTTTAAGTTATGTTAAAAAGTTAGAATTGTTGAAGGAACAACCTCTTGAAGTGAGATTTGCACAACTAGTAGAGTTGGAGGAAACTAGGAAAGAAACTCTAAGACAGCTGGAGATACATCAGGCTCAGATGAAGAATTTTTTTGATAAGAGGGTGAGACCATGTGAGTTCATTGTTGGAGATCTAGTTTTCAAATGGAATGAATTTAAAAGAAAACCTGGATGACATTCCAAATTCGATGCAATTTGGGACAAGCCTTATGTGATCATAGAGTGCAAGGAACACAATGCATTCCAACTTTCTAAGTTGATTGGAGAGGTGCTATCTATCCCAGTTAATGGGATTCACCTCAAGCATTTCCTCTAAGATAAGTCTCTTGTAAATAGGTAGAGTAGTATTACAAATAAGTGTGTTCTGCACATTAACTTTCAATAGTTTTTTCTTTCCCTAAGCGTTGTTGCGCATGTTATGTTGGCCATCAGGGCCTGTTAGTTTGCTTTTAGTTTAGTTTCATTTTGTTTTGCTACTATTTGGAGTGTTGTTGTTCAAATTTCTGAGTTTCAAGAAGGGGTAGATTTGACTCCACGCCCAATGGAGTGTTTTAAGGCAACTGATCTATGCTTAGCAGGAAAGCATTTAGTGGAAATCACCAAAATGTTACCAAGTTTTTGCTACAGCTCAATTGGTGGAGCTGGATTAAATACTGCTATATTTAAAGGTGGAAAAGACAATTATTTATGCATTATTCTTAAGTGTTGTTTGCACTTTGTTCATTATTCATCAAGTGATAGTTATGCATATAGGTGAGGGAACAAAATTTCAAAAGTTGCTATTCAATGTTTCACAATCAAATGAAGTACAATATTGAGCATTAAACAATAAAGCATTTCAAATGCTTTCATTTATTTCATAAGGTAATTCATATTTATGAAATTTCATTTGGTTGCGAGAATTCAAATGATAGTACAAATTTGTATTGAGATGCAATTTTCTTTTCAAAACGAAAAGTAGAAAGAATGAAATCAAATATCCACACAAGCTATGGATGGGATTGTCATAGTGCATCATAAATAACACACTACACTATGGAAGATGCATAAAAGGAATAATCACATAAGTACAAACATAATCATCATTGCCCGATTGATTGACGAATGACGTAGAAGTGGTGCACCATTTGTCTTCTTCGAGCTCCATTGATCAGTAGGAAGGAAGAGAGGGATGTCAAAGGCTCTAACTATGAATATACCTATATGAAACATCAATGATAATGTAGTATGCTACTAATCATGCACTGAAACAATCAAGAAAAGTGCTGAGACTTGAGCTAAAGGAGAAACATCAACATGATCATGATATATTGTTTTTTATGCTAACATTGTTTGCTTCTTTGTGTAGGTATAGGGAAAATCATGAAGCTAATTATTATTTGAAGACCAAGCCTGTGGAGAAAAACGTGCTCCCACAAGGGTAGAGCTCAGCATGCTGCCCCTATTCATTTCAAGTGGGTTGAGATAGTAAATGCAATAATCTTAGTCATCAAGAAAGGGAGTGCTTCTGAAAAAGGTTAGCTGGCTGTAAGAGAAGATGCATCCCATAGAGCTATAGTGTTTTAATTAAAATCTTTGCATAAATTCAAAATAGAAATCAAGATGCTAACCATTCTAAGGTTCTTCAAAGAGTTTTCTGTGTGTAAGGAGGAAACAACAATATAATGACAATTGAAAATATAAGCAAAGATACATTTTTCAGAATCTCATATACCCGAATGAGGGTTTTCAGCAGTATGGAGAAGGAAGTATGTGTTTCTCATAATACATAGTGTTCCCATGGATGAGTTGAAATACATTTAGAAATGCATCTTCTTCACAAGCAACAAATACCCATATGAAGATTTCTACAGATGAACAAACATAGATGCTTTCTATTATCACCCATGAGAGGGTCTTTAAAGAAATAGTAGAAAATAATGGAAAGACATGGGTCAAGCTCCAGAACAGTGAGACATAGTTTCATTCAACTCTCAGAATACCCGTATTGGGGTTCATTTTAGAATGCATATTTCTTCATTTTTACATGATACCCATATAAGGGTTTGTTCAGAATTTGAAAGGAGTAAATAGTCATGGGTCGACCCCAAAGTGTTTTAAAAGTTCATAGTCAAGTATACATGGTGTGGCTTGAAGAAGAGCTTTTAACTCTTAAATGGTATATCATCTCATAGTAAAAGGAAAGTTCATGAAAGTGCCATCAGATTTGAGGTTACCTGGAGTAGAATGACAGTCAAAATACATGGAAATATCTATAGAAATTCATTTTTGAGCTCATACATAGCCCAGCCTATAGATGGCCTTTGAATTTATAAATAAAGTAACATCTTGCTGGAGTATGTAAAGCTTTTAAACTTCTATTTCATGAAAAGAATTACCAAAGGAGAAATTCAGCTTACCATGTGTGCTATGGAGAGCTAGAAATGCCGCGGCCAGGCTCTCAGTAGCTCTCAAACATAGGGGTCGATCTCCCACAATGAAGACCAATATGAAAAATAGTAAGCCAAAGAGAACATAAATACAATATACATTAGAAATAACAATTATGGCCATGACTCTAAGGATAAATCTTGTTCAGAATAGAACAAACAAGTTCACAAAAGTCACAGAAGATTTGGAGTCGACTTGTCACCTATAGATTCAACAAGAGTAGCAACAATGGTACCTAGATCGTCCTCATTGAGTTCGAGCCCGAGCCCAACTTCATGGCGGCCAGTGAGAGAGGAATAAGCAATATAGGAATACAATAGAGTATGTTATAGCCATGGCTAGTGTGGTTTCTTGATCATAAAAAAGAGTTAGGAAACCGAATGAATGATAGTTAAATTCTCACCATGTTTGATCACAGGAGAAGCTCGAATGAAGTCTTAAAGCTGAAACCCTAAGTTCTCATGGAGGCAGTGCTCAGAAAGAGCCAAGCTTCAAAGTTGAAAGTGTGAAATGATAGAGGATTAGGGTTTTCCCTTCTTTTTTTGTGTTGCCCTAATTCGAATCTATGGGCTTAGCATTCATTTTTTATTTAATATCAAACCTTATGCAAGGTGTTAGGTGGTCGATTACCCCAATGTTAGGTTGCATAGTAAAAAGGCTAAGCAATTAAAATTTTTCCTAAGTCTTAGGTTTGTGTGATTATATTTTGGCAATATGAGGGAGCCTTGGAATTTAGGGTTTTGAGCAATTATGCCTTAGTGAGAATTGAAGTGGATTTTATCCTAGATTTTAATTGATTTTGTGAGAAATCAATAGAAATTGCAAAATAATTTCACTTATGACTTAGGGTTGTTATTTTTCAATTATTTTTTTTAGAAATCAATTAAAGTATTGAGAGGATAATATGTCTTATATTTTTATGATTTTTTGAGAAAAATCAATTGTTGTAATGGAGATATAAGTTGTATTCTTTTGCAAAAGATTTAGCAATCTTTAATTGCAAAAATAGGCCAAATTGTAAAATCTGCAATCATGTAAAGCAAAGATAAAGCAGATTATTGAGATTTTTTCCTTGGGTCGGATTTGAGTTGTCTATTGGATGGATAAGGTGCTTTATTCGCTTTAAAATCAGATTTAGTCTTTTTTGAGGAGCTTTTCAGTATGAAGATGGAAATTGGATGGTTTTTCTTCTTTTATGCAGACCTTTGAGACAATTTGCAACTGTTTTCCTTGAGCTTTTCTTCTGAGCTCCGATTAGGGTTAGAGAGATATATCTTGAAGAAAACTTAGTTTTTTCTTCTTCTTAGTTCAGTTGGCAGTTTCTTACTCTTAGCATTGTGGAGGTTGTAAGCTTATTTTTTGTAATCAGGTTTTGAGAGTTTCACTCCATCTAATAAAAGCAGCATTCCTATCTCCAATTTCTATCTCAGCTTGTAGTTTTAGTATGATGTTTATATTGTGATTTTGTTTATAGATCCTCTTTATGTCCTATTATTGTAGATCATTGATGCATAAAGCTCATTTATTGTAGGTTACATGTTGTGTTTAAATATAAATCTTCATGCAAATCAATTTTATAGGTGTTCATGAGAGATTGTGAATTTATTGTTGTTTTTTCTTAAGACTGTTTGTGAGAGAAATATTAGAGTCATTATTAAGTTTTGTGGATCATTTTAAGTCATAGGCTATATTTTCAAGTTATCCTTCTATTGATTTTCCCAAAAAACTACTTAGAATAATATTCATCATTCAGAGAACCATCTCACTCTGGAGATTTGTTCTTGCAATGAGTTACCCACAACTCAAGAACATTTCCATGTGTCAATAGATTGTTGAACTTTCAATTTTAGCAAGGTGCAAATCTATTTGATAACAGTTACAATTACAATGATACAAGAATCCTCCTTGAATACAAATGAGGAGTAGTACATATACATAAGTATCCAACTGATACAAAAGAACATAAGAAATAGTACAAAGCAACTAGTATACGTGAGCTCTCTAATCTGGAAGATCCTGCCTGCACGAATGTTAAATGGGAACCAAACAATTTATGGTTCACAGTTAATCCAACCAAGTGGTACCTGAAGGCCCACCCCCAATGCTAGAAGATAGTAAAATATATTCCTAGGAAAAACCAACAACCTCAAGAAATAGGCAACCTCAAGACTAAACTACGCAAGTACAATACATAACATGAAGGTCACATTGCTTCTAGACACTAACTCATTTGATTGCAAAATCCGACGAAAATGTTTGACAAAATATGTATAATTTGATGTATCGTCGGGTGCTTGTAAAATTTGATGTGTAATTTTCAATTTTTTGAAAGTTTATCCCCGACGTTTGTCAAAATTTTGACGAACCTGGGGTTCGTCGAAATGTTGGTTATCATTTTCGTTGAATTTTTGACAAACATGAAAAATAGAAAAAAATCAAATTGTGGCTGACATAAAGAAAAGTGAGTTCGCACCTGATTCATTGCGACAATGTTTTTCTCTACTTGAGACAGTGTGTGGAGAACTAAGGACGATTTTCTTGGAAACAATCAGAAAAAATTCAAGATATCACCAAGTTGAGGGTAGTCATTGTCCTTTTGCAGAATTCAGTTGTGAAGTCAGATTAGTAGTTCTAGGTTTGAAAATCATATTTTAAAGCAACATCTCATCAAATTTAATTTTTAGAGGTTTAGGGTTTCGAGAATTTCATGTCCAGATTTTGTTGTGTGGAATCACCATACGATCACAGCCAAGGAAAAGATTCTTGTGACTGTAATTATGTGATCCATAACTCTATTGGTCATGTGGCACAGTTGTGGTATAAAAAATACATGATGCATTCATGTGTGACCCAAGCTTAATGTGCCTATGTTGTGATAGAAATGGAGGCACTCATATAATGTAGTTAATTCAGGTTGTATAATGTAGGTGTCAATCATCATTGGGTGCATTTAGGTTGTCTCAAGTTTAATAGGTTAGGATGTAATTATAGCATGATCGAAGAGTGATTACCTCTTGCTACAATAAAGAGCCTATAACTCTAGTTGATATATGCAGTGGTTGTGTTATATCAATTATGTAGTGCATTCAAGCACAACCCATGTTTAATGGGCTATTCTAGAGAGTGATCAAGATTTTCTAAACCTTATGAATGTTACTTGACATATATTTGCATAATCTCAAATTCCTTCAGAGGATTTTAAAGTATCAATGTATCCTATATAGGGTTTAGAATGATTTCTTTTAATTTAAAAAATAAGTAAATGATGTACTTCCCTGTAATTAGATAATGTGGAGATCTCCTAAATCTGCCCCAACACACTATCCTCTTTGGCACTATATTCATTACTCCAGCTACTAGGGTTTTGCATGTGACATTTTTAATATGTTCATGACCATGGCTTTTAAATAGATCTCAGTGTTTTCTTTACTCCTTTTCATGGTAACCCTTGAGTTCCATAATCCACTTTCAATCTCTTCTAAGAATGGTGTCTTAAGCTAGACTACATAGTATGCATATAAAGCAAGTCCTTCATACCTACCATTTTTCCAAATCACCACTCACTGCCTTACTTAAAATGTTGCCTCCATAAGCATAGTAGCATGTTTTAAAATCATGGTTACCAGTGATTGACCATTAAGGTCACCACTTTCATCATGAAGATACAATGAGATTTTTTTCTTCAAACTCAAGGCATTATGCAAGATAACATTGTGAATTGTTTGTTGTGTATGATTTTATTTTCTTGCACATTTACTGCTTTGCTAACTTCCTTTAAGACTGGGTATTGCACCCTTAGCTGCAATCTCAAATAGCTCACTCACTATCACTTGAAGATTCCTTTCATGAGCATCCTTCTATAAAATCAAACTATGCCCTATAGACTTCCTACTTACTATAGGGGACTCATTGTTTCATGGTATTGTAGTTCTTAAGATCCTTCAACCTTATTGACACTACTTCACAGTCCACAAGGTATTATTCACTATTCTCCCATCTTTGATGAGTCTCAAAACACTACTCAAACATGCAATCCACTACCTCCATTATACATTAATGGATAAGAAGAAAAATTGAACCTATGATTACCACTGTTACTTCATTTGGAGAGTCATTCCCTGATTGTATTTTCCTTGTCTAACACTACCAAAAGCATTTGAAAAACCCTTAAGGTCAACAAGGGGGTAAGGAAACTCATTGTTAAAATCTCCACTCTACTATGCAAGGTTTGAGCTTTATTATCTTGTCACTACTTTGCCTCTTTTTGACTGTCACATCTCAAGTGACTGTCATTCTTCTTACTGTAGATTGCATTTACAAATGTCACAAAGCTACATACTATGCTTGTTATTGGCTACAATCTTTAGATTGCAAGATTTTGTTATTACCTACAATGTCTCAATCTTTCTGGTATTGCAAATTCACTAATCTACTATAGTTATTGTTTATGTTTCTACTGAGGCCTAGGGTTTGTACCCTAATCATGCTCTTACAAATGTTTCTGTTGTTTTTTATTAGGGCTCTCTCAATGTTGAGGGCCCTAGGGATAATCTCATCATATGAAGTGACAAATTGCATCTTTAACAAAAAGGATAAATCCATATTGACATTAGCAATGATGATTCCAACTTGTTGCACCTTAGGAATGGGTCACTTGCTCTTACTAGCTCGCTATCTCCATCGTTGTAGGAAGTTTGTGATAAAGTTCAATATTTTGATTTTAGGAGTCTTAAGGGTTGGAAATCATAGTAAAACCATAATTTAATAAGTTTTGGAATTATCATTTTAAAGTGTTTTTTGGGGTCATTAACTTCAGACTATCTTCTCTTTTGTTGGGGTGGTTGCATGCCAAATTTTTTTGGTGCAAAATATCAAAATTATTAGATTATGTTACATGTCTATGAATAAAAATTATTGGAGTGTGAGTTTGATATTTTTTGAAGATCTAAATAGTCAAGTTTGGTAAAGAAAAATCATGTCAGATAATATTAGTCTAGAACAAAATGAAGAGAGACTTGATAGATTGTGGGCTAGATTGAAAAGAAAGGGTGATGGGAAATGTTATTGTCCTTGCAATAATTGCAAGGGCTTAAAGACGAGACGACTTTTAATCACAATAGCTGAGAAACATTGTAGGAAACATGGTCATGTTGAAGGGGGGCATGATTATCATCCATTGGTAAGTTGTTCATTATATGTGTTTATATTGATTGAATTTGTATATGTTTGTATCATTTTAAAATTATATATATATATATATAATCACTTGATCATGATCATAGTTTATTTGTGTCCATCATTATTATAAAGGTGGGGTGCCCTAGGGTAGATGATATGGATTATCATGGCCCAGAGAATGTGGTTTTGCAAGCGGACGAACATGGAGCTATGAATATCGAAGATGAAGTTAATGATCTTATGGAAGAAGATGATCATGCACCAAAAACACAGTTGAAGATGATGGTACGAATACATTGATCCATGACACATTTAGTGGCAAAGATGATCATGATGATCAAGATGACTTTGATGATGTTCATGATTTACCTATACTTGAGAAGGCATACGAGCCCCTTTATGAAGGCTCCCAAACAATTCTTCTCTCTGTTGTATTGTTGTTGTTGAACTTGAAGGTTATGAATGGATTATCAAACATAGAAATCTCACGGATGTTAAGGTATGTCATATATGTCATCTTTTTTCATCTATTTTAATTGTTGTTAGTTCATCACTAGTAAATAAATTATGAAATATATACCATTAATATTCTTTATATTAACAATTTTTTTTTTGTTGTAGATTGATTGGTGAATTTTTGTTACCACCATCAAATATTTTACCTCGCTCATACTGATATTTATCTGCCATTATGAAAGATATGGGAATGGAGTATCAAGCAATAGATGCATGTCCCAATGATCATATTATATATCATAAACAACAGAAATTTGCAACAGAATGCCTAGAATGTCATATCAGTAGATATCAAACATATCAACTAACAAAAAAGGTGCCTCACAAGGTTCTTCATTATATTCCCATTATTCCACGTATGCAATGATTATTTAGGTGCGAAAGCTTAGCACAATTTATGGATTACCATGCACATAATAAAAGTAGATATGACATTCTTTGAATGCCTATGGATGGTTATGCATTTAGGGACATGGAGGAAAAATGGCCACACTTTAAAGAAGAACCTCGTAATCTCAGGCTTTCATTGGGAGCAAACGGTGTCAATCCATTTGGAGAGATGAGATCTATTTACTCGGTGTGGCCTATTTTTGTTATGAACAATAACATTCCTCCATGGATGTCAATAAAGAGGGAGTACATAATGTTTTCAATGATTGTTCCAGGTATTTTTTTACATCAATTTTCTTTAACGTAGTAGCATCTCATTTGTCTTATTTGTTGCATAATGACTTATATTTTTTTCATTCAATAGTCATGTACATTAATTTATATATATTGCAGTAAATTGGTTATAATAATTATGTAATGTTTATGTTCACTCAACTAGGTAAGTACCAAGTTAAATATATGAATGTATATATCGAGCCTCTTATCGACGAGTTACTAAAATTATGGAATGGTCACTATGTATGACATCTCTAGACCAATAGGACAAAAACAATTTCAATTCCATGCAATACTTGTATGGACAATTCATGATGCCCCAGGGCTAACAATTTTTGTGGTATGTTATAACGTTCGACTGCATTTTAACAATATTTAATTTGATGAAGTAGATATCATGCATGTTTTTAAAATAATCTATTCATTATATATAATTATAAAAATTGACATATTTAATCCAATTATATATGATCTTGCAGGTCTTCAAACAAAGGGAAAATTTGCATGTCCAATTTGTGGTCCAAAGATGAAATCTCATTGTTCAACAAGTTTAGGAAAGCAGGTGTTTGATGAGTATAGGCACTTCCTCCATAGAAATCATAAGTATCGAACTACTGAAAAACATCTTTTCAATGGGAAAGAGGAGACTACATCAAAACCACGAGGAATGACACCTCACCTATGGAAGTTGGAATATAATAGAATTAATTGTCAAGGTTATACATCAGGATCAAATTGTTTATCTATCATATATGATATGTTTTGAATTTATATTTTTATATTATTTTGTGTTTACTCATGTTGTAATTAACAATGATTGTCGTTGTTAATTTGTTTAACTTATATGCTTCATGAAGTTCATCAAGGCATTAATGGTTGGCTTCCACAGGGACTGAAAAGTTATCCCAGACAATTTAGTAGGTTGCCCTACTATGAGAAGCTACAAATTGTGCATTTGTTTGATACAATGCATATTGGAAAGAATATAACAAAAACGTTATGGAAAATATTGGATGGAAGGCATGACAAAGAAAAAATTGTCAAATTTTGTAGTGACATTCAGGAAGCCAATCATGCAATGAAAAATTTCATTCAATTAAATAGTGATGGAGACCAAATTAATATAAGTGCCCTTCCTTGGTTATTAACAAAGCAGCAAAGCAATGCTATAAAAGAAGTCATACGAAAAATTTGATTTCCCACAGGAATTGTTGTGAACATAAACAATATAATAACAAAGAAAGGTGAATTTGGGTCAGGGATGAAAACGCATGATTGGCATACCGTTAAGGTAATTATTCTGGTATATTATATACACTTGTATAATGCATGTAATTTTCAGTGTATTGTGTTTACTACTTTTGGAAAAATAATGAAAATATCATTTTATAATTGTTGTAGTACATTCTACCTCTATCTCTCCCAGACAAATTTGACAACAATGTCAAGAAAGTTATATATGATCTTGGAAAATATATGAGGTAAGTAGTGATATTTTTTCAATTCTTTGTATACATCTTATAATTTCCATTTTTTTTACTTGTTATGTAATATACTATATATTTTTGTTAAATCTCGTTAATATATTTGTGCCTTGAATCACTTGTAGATGGTTGTCATCTAAAGAAATCCATAAAGAAGATATAAATTATTGGAAGAGAAAAAATTCCTTGTCTAATGTGTGAAATAAAAAATTGTCTACCTTTGACATTTTTCAATGCACAAGAACACTACCTCATACACCAAGTTGAGGAGATTGAACTATGTGGACCTATACACACAAGGTCAATGTGGATGGTTGAGAGGCACTTGAAATTTTTGAAGGCTTTGGTTAGAAAAAGAGTACATCCTGAGGGTTCTATGGTGGAGGGATATATGGTATACTAGACCATGGTGTACATTAGTGAATATCTTCCTAAGTTTGTAGCAAAGATCCATGTAGATCACATTTGGGATTCCAACTCCATTAAAAAATTTGAAGCGGAATACCTGATAGGGAAAGGTAGATTGAGGAAAGTGAGAGGTAATTATAAGATGGTCATGAAGATTAATTGGAATACATTTTACATATTGTTTTTATGTATATTGTACTTATTTAATTTTTAATCTTCAATATACATCAATTATAAATTAAGGTCATATACTGTGGTATTTAACTAATTAGATGTCGTTTGTGAATTTCAAATTTGTTTGATATAGTTGGTCGAGAGTGGGATGCACTACATTTGTACGTCGCCAACAATCTTGATTGGATGACGGTATGGATTGAATGATTCCAACAATCTGGTCGCGCATTAACATGGGAAGGTGTGGCTTCATTGGTTAAAGAAGCTCATCGTAATGGAGATTCCAATGTTACACAAATGGAAATTGATTTAGCATATGGTTTAAGAGATAAACAGGTACGTATAAATATATTAATCACCCATATTATTTAATTATTTTCAATTATATTGATGTATATATATGTTGAGATTGTTTTCTTTGCATACATTTGGCCAAGAATAAATATGTTTATCAACTGATGATATTGCAATAATTTTTACATGTTTGACATATTGCAGGTGAAACACCACAAGGCTATGTGGTGCAATGGTCATAAATTTTGAATCAAAATATTGGATGACATGAAGAAAACTTGTTATTTTGGTATAATACAGTCTTGCAGGTGACTAATGTTTCATCTAGAAGCGACATACATCCAAAAGTCTCAGAAAATCAATACTATGAGATTTTGGATGATATACTTGAGAGTGACTTTAAGTCCTTTAGATTAATTATGTTCGTCGTCCTATGGTATAGGCTACGATTGAATGAAAATGATCCTTGGAGAACTATTATTGAACATGATAATAGATTTACCATGGTTAATACAAGGTTGATCGAGCAAGCTAGAAATGAGCCCTATGTTCTTCCAAGCCAATGTGAGCAGGTATTTTACTCAAAGGTTCTAGGTAAACCAGGTTGGTCATTTGTTGTTTCTAGACATGATCCAAGAGGAAGGCCAGTAAAGTATAATGTGGTGGAAGAAGAATATACCAAAGAAGTAGAAGATGATGTAGATGATGATCAAGATCAACAGTTAGTTGATGATGTCCTCGATGAAGATGTCGAAGAGGAGGAACTAGATCATGATGATGTAGGAGTTAATGTTCATGAAGATGATATCCATGTGGATGATGACATTATCGAAACTAATATCGATGATGATGATGATGATATGACCAATCCTTACAATGTCGAATCTGGATCGGATGATATAGAAAAAGAGTTGGATGAATAAGAAGATCAATGACATTGAAATGTTTGAGTTATGCGATTATATTATCTATTTGATATTAATTTCTTGATAGAATTATATTTGACTTATGTGGCTACATAATTAATTCATGATGTTTTTAACTTTTATACCATTACATAATTAATTTAATGATGTACTTTTTAATGTTTGAAAGGTCAAAAAATTAAAACATTTCAATAGTGATGTTAACAACCTTGAAATTAGTGTGTTTTATGTTTCATGTGATCATAAAAGATTAAAAAGTCAGTTGTAGAGGTGGTAGTTCAGTGGTTGACATGTAAAGGACATTAAAAGGCATAAAGTGATAATTGTAATGGTTGTTGATGGTTGAGGATTTAAAATACAAGCTCTTGACATTCGAAAATATGTGTTTTTCTTCAATTTTTTTGTACTTTTTCTGTTATAAGAAGCACTATATGGTCACATGCAGCCATATTTTGATGTGAAATCAATTCTAGGTCATGAAGATATGTGTTAGCTTTGATTTGAATCTAATTTGAGGGCTTAAGGCTTTGATTTGAGTTAGAAAGCTTCACTTCTTTGCATATAGCTCGGTTACCCTATTTTTGAGGGTTTTGTAGTCCAAACATGATATAAAGGGGATCTTACACTTTTTGTGATTACTGTAGCTTGTGTAAGAGGCCCCATGGATACTGTTGTAATTTTAGGATGCATGAATAGGGTGTAGGATGAGAAATAAAGAAGGTATAGTTGTTGTCCTCAAGAGTTTTGTGAAGAAAAGCATGTGAAATGAGAGGTTCAAGCCTAGGTTTCAACAAAACATGTATGGGAGATATGATTTTATGATTTTTTATCCATGTACAGACCTAATGGGTTGTTTCTGAACACTGAATATAAATAATATACATACACACACATGTATATATATGTATGTCTGTCTGTCTGTATATATGTATGTATATATTTAAATGTAAATGTAAATGCAATTATTTGATGCTCTCCTAGAACAATAAATGCAACATATCATTAAAGAAATCTATATCTATGTATATAAATGTGTATTTATAAATGCAAAGAGCATATGGTTTTGTAGTATTCTAGATACAACATATCCATAAATTAATGTAATTGAAATTCTAAAGTTTTCAACACATAATATGAAAGCGATGAAACTATTAAACTACATGAGAAATAAATGAAAACAGTAAATGCATATGTATGTGTATTTGTAAATGTAAGTGTAAAATAAAGAAGAATAATGAAAATTATAAAATAATACAAGGAAAGGTTTAGAGTTTAGAGTGGGAGAGAGATAGAGGTTAGAGGGTTTAAGGGTTTAGAGTTTAAGGGTTAATGGTTTAGGGTTTAGGGTTAAAGGTAGAGGGTGTTGGTTTGTTTTTTACACTGTAACCAGGTTGCTCTTCTAATCTACCTATGGGATTGCCAATTCCAATCAAGGGCAGCTCGAAGGACCTAGACCAACTAATGAGGACTTTAAAAAGCCTCCTACACTTTGGGCTCTGCAAGACCCGGGAGGGTGATCCCTTAATATTTTTACAACCTCTACACCAATATCATAAACAACATTAACACATAACAAATAATCCCATTGAATAGCTCAACACAATAGGATAATATCGAATAAAATTGGTTGTTCACCGATAATATCAACTATGTGGAGCATGAGATAACTATAACACAATCCATAGTAAAATATAGTCATTAATTTGCAATTTGGAGGAAGCTCTAAGCAAAGACAAACAATTATTGAACTACACAAATAAGTATAACTTAGATCAGTGCCATATATCCATTGCATGCAGGAGTCAAATTCATAAACATCTAAAGGTTTATGACAGATTTAATACATAACATATAAATTATAAGATCTTTGACAATATTGGATTACAATTTCATCAGTATGCATTCTCACCCAATACTACTTATCAAATCCTTATACAAAACATATCCACCTATAATCCCATTCAAGCATTTTAATTAATTCTTTGAATTAAAGATAAAATAACTATTATACACACCACAACAGTGAGATGAATGAAACAACCCTTAGTCATCTTATTCAAAATTTAGATATGCATGTATAGTGGAGAGACATGAGTTTGAATTTATCATTTCAACTAAAATGATAGTACTGTTATACAACTTTAAATCCCCATGAATTCAAAACCGATTATAGAATAACTCATAACCTAAATTGTATTTCTATCTAAAACCATCAGACTTTACAATTTGCTCTGCAACTTCACCTAGACTCGACCAAAAAACAATCTAACTTGCTAACCCGTACTTCTGGCCTTGAAATCCTTCTTATAGAAAATGAAAGAGCAAATAAGCATCAGGCCAAAAATTACACATGTCACCAGCCAAATGAAGCATCTAGTGATATTCAAAAAATTGTTACAACAACCATCACCCTGGAGAATATTCCCGTTCATCATGTCAGCTGAGGAAAATTGAGGCAAGAAGAAAAAACTAGAAGAAACCCATGCCCAGACCGCCATCAAAGCAAAACTGGAGGCTGTTGTAACTGCAACATCTGATTTACCACCCGTTAGTAATTCATTCTTTTATTCCTCCTCAATCAAATATTTATTTACCCACCCCTGATATTCTTCATCATTCGACCAGTCAAAATTAATTACCTCATTCACCTTAGCATTATAAGGTGTGCATTTTACTGCTAGTTGATTTACATCTCTTTCAAAAGATTCCAAAAATGAGCTGGTACTAATGATTTTATCCATACAGCTCACCAACAAGTCAATCTGAGTCATCACAAATTAATTTAATTTGATCAATGATGACCTCACCTGCCTAAGCCTGCCACTCCTAGAATGACCTAATTTTCCCCTACTCATCAATTATATCAGGTAACAATGTGTTACCCCAATCATTGAAATTCTTCACCAACTCCCTAATCTTCCTACTCAAGTCATCTGGTAAGGTCTAAAAACCTTTCAATGATTTTACTAACACTTGAGTAGGCTTTAATGATTGGGGCCTATTATTTGTATCAAACCTTGAGGCCTTATATATGACATACAGATCACTGGTCCTAGGGATCCAATTTTCAATCAATTGTATCACTAACTCCTGATCCCTATCAATATTCTTTATTGCATCTAATTGAAAATAATATAAAGAATGTATAGATATCAATTTATTATCAACTTTTTCATTCAAATACCTTAAAATAGTAGTAACAATCTCTTTTTTCTTTGAAAGAGATCCCTCATCACTTACCCTCAAAGATTCCTGTAACTCATCAATTCTTTGCAAGAGCTACTTCTTTGTGGGATCAACAGAGAACTCTGTTTCTTCATTAATTTCCTCTAAAGAAGGGGTGAAGGCAGGATTCTGACTGGGAGACCTTGGTGTGGAAACAATTGGAGAAGCAAGAGGCACTGACCCTGCTGTGGAAGGTAATGTACTAGTCCCTGGAGCACTTGATGTCTCCCCAATCTGTCTATACCTGAACCTTTCCACCTCAGTTTGCAACTCAACATTCCTCTATTGCATCTTGTATTCTTCAATCAAAAGGTTATACTTCTCCATTAGGCTTTTCTTTTCAACCTCCTCCCTTTCAGTAGTCTTTTGGGCCAATTTGGCTACATTCATAGTTAAACTAGTGGCCTCAGTGGTTGAGGTCTTTGAAGCTCTCTTTATTATTAATCACCCTCTAAATTTTGGATTAATGTCCTTAATATTTGGCTTTCTCCCTTGTGGGGCCAATGCCCAAATTGCCAAGGTTTCATACTCTTCACTAAAAGAAGAATCTTGAAGTGTTGCGTTGACTTCTTCTTCAGATTCTTGCAAGGGATGCTTGGAATTCATAATAGCATTAAAGGCCACTGCATCTGCAATGTCCCATTCAGGAAAAATCAATACACTAGCCTAACTCACCAATTTTCTGCCTTCCTCAGGAGTGATGTTCTTAAATTCTTCCATTAATTCAGCTTTCACTTCCTCTTCATTCTCCTAGTCCGACCTGTCAGGTCTTAGTTCTCTTCTCTCCTTACATTTATTTTGATATTCTTCAAACTTCATCCTCCATACCAATTGCAAGAATACAAGAGTCTTTACAAATGCATTGTTGTCTAGAAACTCCTTACATGCTTCCATTCTTGCATCGTGTACACTTTTTCCTTTCATATCTAAATCGGATAAAACTAATTCAACTGGCCTAGGAGGGGAAAGCATACCAACTTGCATGTCCTGATCAGTAACAATACTTTCATCCATCAAACTCTCTTGTGGTTGATCAATTCTTTTCCTTTTAGGGCTTGGATCAGATGGTGGTGATGGGGGACTATCTTCTGGTGATGACTCTAAATCAATGATCTTAATTGCCCTAGGCACTTTGAATTTTGGACCTGGTTGTGAAGGAAACTTCATAATTTGCTTCCCCTTTTTGTCCACTTCCTCATCACTATTGCTATCCTTTTTTCTCCTGTAAATGGGCCACTTTTCTGTAGGCTGGTATGTTGGCCTTGTTTCAAATGGTCTGGCACCTTGTTCTTGTACACCTAGACTCAGCTCTAAGTTTACCTTTTTGGTTCTCAAAGTGCCCATAATCTCTTTGAAGTTCTCCATCAGAAAATCAATTTTCTTATGGCGGGGACTGAACTCCAACAGTGGATCATATTTTGGATCCATTTTGTGCAAAATATCTAATAGCTTATCATAAACTATCCATTTCTCCTTGTTCAACTCCTACTTATTTAGGTCGAACTCATTTCTGATCAGGTCCTCAAGAAATTTGAACTCATGCACAAACTTTCCAGCCTTTATTCTTTGTCTAAAAAGGGTAAAGAAACCCCCAGGATCATGTTGCCACTTTGGACCACATCTCAAATGATAATCCTTAAATAATTTCTCAAAGTGCACCCAACCTCCTTTTGAAAAGGAAAAATCAGATACCACTCTATAATCAGGGAAAAATGTTCCCTTACCCCTCCCTGTGAGGTTGTCCTCATGGATGCAACCTATCTACCACATAACTTCTGTAAACCCCACTCTTGGTGGCACATTGTATGGCAGTATATGAGGGGCTCCTTGAAAACCATATACCCTCAAAACAGTGTTGACTGGGTATGGGATAATGTTACCCCAGTTATGGATGACTTTTAATTCTGGGTTCCTCCTCTTTGGCCTGAGGAAATCATGTAATTCCTTAGGAATCCTAGGTACATTCACCATCAATCTAGCCCTCAATCTAGAAGCAAAAAAATTATCGAATTGCACATAACTAGTGCTTTCCTTATTACAAGATAAATCTGCATCCCATATCTGTATTCACAATCTTTCTCCATCAACTGATTGCCTTAATTTCATCTTCTCATAGAAGAAGTTAGCATTCTTGAATAAAAACATATGCATCAGCATAGAATACCAAAAGAATTGAGTGTTGGTATTATTTTTCTACAGCTTTGACAGCCCCTCATGTATCCTCTTAGCCAAGAAAGAAGCAAAGTCATATGTGACAGAGAAGTTAGTGTGTTTTATTTGCACCCCCATGAACATGTATGCAATGGGCATCACCACACCAGGAATGAAACCTAGAATCTAACACAATGAATAAAAAGTGGCTAGGAAATTATTTGCAAAACAATTTAATCTGAATGGTTCCTGGTCACCGGGGTTGATATGAAATCTTTAACCTCTTGCCCTAGCTAGATGAGGTGGAAGAAATTTAGCACTAAAAAGAGACTTCAACTTTGCATATTCTTGCTTCATTTCCTCAAGGTTGATAGGCAGCAAGTCCTCACTTGGTTCACTCAAGTAAAAAATTTGTTGAATATCATCTCTGTTAATGCTTAACAAAACCTTTCCATCATTATCTCTAATTACCCGTGTGACAGGGTCATATCTTGTAGCTACTACCCTAACCAAGTCTACATCAGGGAAAACATTCGGTACCACCAGCTTCCCCATATCATACATCCATCCATTTGAAAAAGGGTGAGGCAAATTCCTCTGTCCATACCACAATCTGAACATTTCCAAACCCGTGAGAGGAACCCTAGCATCGACTATGTTGGAAAAATTGTATACTATCCCCTCCCCGAGGATTTTCCCTCGCATTAGAACCAATCCCTTCTTTCTATCATTCGTTGACAAGGGAAATTGATCCAGGAAATCATCATATAGGTTTCTTTTTATATATTCAATTTGGCCAGAATGTTGCTTGGGTGGTGCCATCTCGGACAAACTAGGGCTTATTATAACTTCACACTTCAAATACCTAGGACTAACTAGAGATATGAAATTACAAAACAAAATATTGCAATTTCTCATAATTTAAATAAACTATAGCCCTAAAACATTTATCAACAAGCCCTATGATAAATACAACAAATATTTTCCTTAATTCAAGCACAGAGTGACCGGGAAACACAAAAATTAACTCACAGCTCTTTTCGCAGAATTCCCAAAATCTGGCTGTCAGGGTTCACAACCTTGCTCTTGGCTCTAAAACTACTTCACAAAATACCTGAATGCTTTGTGATACACATGAAGTAGGAGAATTGATTTTATTTCAACCAAATTGTGCCAGTAAATGTCTCGTCCACCATTAAAGCTCACTCATGCGCTACAGGAACGACTCCAACCATATTTGATGCAGATTTAAATTTGAGTCGTCGATCCTTCATTTTGATCAAATCATCGATGACTACCTTAAAAAAAGGCTGACACAATCACCAACATTTCCATAAGGGGCTCACCATACCATATGCTATGAAGGAAGTCCATGTGGTAGTTTCCCACAATATCGCAATCAGTAAAAATCTAGCAACTTTGGATTACACGATGGTGGGAAACCATAGATCTTGAGCATCAATGATCTCGTTCCTTCAACACAGTCATCGACCCTATAATTAACCCTCGAGTAGATTTTCCATCAAGATTATAACACATCCTTTGATTTGAATCACGTGCATCTTAAGAGCACTTTAGTAACTCACCTTTTAATGTATTTAAGGCCAGATTAATGTTCCACGTTATTTCCTTTATTCTTTTTGCTTCATCAGATGAGACACGTGACAATTGCTCGTGATATCACAATTGATGGTGGGGCCCTCATGGGATGGCAGGGAACAACTAAGATCAAATGGTAGCTGATCAACGGTCGTACAATTTCATCCCCCAGAAGGACACATGGTGCCTGCCCATGATATCGCAATACGTAAAAATCCTGCAGCTTCCAATCATGCAATGGCAGGAAGCCGTTGATATCTGAAGGAAATTTGATCAACGATAGCACAAATTTGATCCCTTCTACAAAGTAAAACATTCATTAAAAAGGATGACAAGACATCACTAGGCCAACAGTAAACAACGACATAAGTTGTTTTTTAAAAGATGAAACACAGGGCCAACTGAGACTTAGAAAATAAAACTTTGCAGAGGAAATAAAGTATTAAAATCAAAGTTGGGTTTTAATTTTAATCTAGTGACATAAGCCTAAGCCATTAACCCCAGTGGTCATGTCTCTGATGGCTTAGCCAAAGCCTTTCAATAAATACTAACCATGCAATGTGTAGATTTTTTAGATTCGAAGATATGGGAGAAGATCTCGATTGTACCCCACAAACTCGTAGACCTAAGGTGTCACCCTGTTATTTGGCGCGAGGTCAAAAAAAGGAAGATGTGTGTCATGTATGGAATGTGGGGCCCAATCTCCACTATTGATCTCATAAACCATGGTTTTAGATCGACAACCAAGATCAAAGGCTAATGTAAATCTTTGTTGTTCCTTGCTAGCTCGCAGGAGGAAGATGAAGGTTGGTTAAAAGCTGCGAGGTCAACAAGATTGTGATGCATAGCTCCAGCCATTCAATTATCAAAGTGGATAGGACCTGCCGACATGGTATTTGCTTTATGAGATGGATTAATGTTATTGGTCATGAGGAAGGTCAACGATGCTTCGTTGGATGTCAAACCGAGTTAGCTCAAGATAAACCATTTGATCATCCAACTCTTCAGGAGATCAGTGGGCAGTATTCAAAGTTGGAAAATGGCACATCGTGGTCATTTTATCTTACAACTAGTGAAGCATTAATGAATCATTCCTTGCTTGTGTAGTCACATCGATCTCAATTTGTGTGAAGATGTTGTTGTTGGCAATCATGAAGGGTGATCTACAAATTCTCATGCAGCTTAAGTTAAACGGTGACAGTACATATGCCGCCAAATTGCCATGTTTGCACATGCATTTTTACTAAGCATTGATGAAGGTTGCCATTACCTCGCACAATAAAAACAAGAGGAATTAACTGCTAATTGTGTCATTCTTGTAGTAGTTAGAGCACTTTATGGGTTGAGTCTATTCAAGTTTGAGTGCTTGTCTGACAAGAGAAAATGAGTAAGTTAGTAAGGAGGTCTATTCGTTTGAGCTCACAAAAGCTCGTTCCTGCTATTCAGAAAGGTGCTTTGGTTGACAAAACCAGGCTTGTGCCCACTAGATGCAATAGAAGGTTTCAATTCCAGGACATTGCTGCTCAACTGGTAGATGACAAAGGAAAGCAGTCGGTGTGCTCTATTACTAGTGTCAGTAGGAAAATAAGGTATGGGCATGGATCCTATGGATGCAAACACTCGCCCATTGACCTTACGAGAAACACTTCTAATGATGTAACCAAGACCAACTCCAACTACTATCGATATTTACCTCACTTCAATCACGGTCTACCCTCTGATGAGGAAGTGATATCTGTGGTGCCATTGGCAGTTTAAACCCCAAGTGAATAGACTAGAACCATATTGGTCAAGTACAAGAAAGAAGAGGAGGCTGAGGTTCCCTCTCCTCATCTATCAACAACTAGAAGCGGGCATGTATACTGGGGTCTGAGTGTTTGTAAGGGCAGTGTGGTGGGTAAATAAGAAGTTGTTGTGTGGGTTGTAAAATTTTGTGTTGATGATGTTGTTGTTGGTGGTGGTGTCGGTTCTGTGTGTGTGGCACATTTTGATGTTGATTGTGTGCCTTCGTGGAAATTTGGTTGCTTGGTTTTTCACATGGATAGAGACAAAGGGGATTTTGATGACAATTTGTGTTCCCTTTTCTGATCATAGTTACAACTTTAGCTTTCCCCAGTTGCACTATGTTTTGCAGATTCAACATGTGGAAAGTTTTGAAATGAAAGTCAAATGCAATGGAGATTTTGTTCAAATGAAAAATTGTGGTGAAATTACATTTGAGCCAGAAGCTTGTTGCTCCTTTGTCATATAAAAGGGAATTGAAGGCTCATTTGTAGGGAGAGAATTGATGAAAGCTCTAGCTAGGTTTTGAGTTGAATATATGGGTAGAAAGATAGGAATAGAATAGATAGCTTGTTTTGAGTTTTGGATAAATATATGCAAATTATCTTAAATTGTATACAAATATGAATTATAAGCATGAATAAACGTCTAATTCTAATATATTTTCTCTCCTTATGTGGATTTGAGTGAATTTTGAATGAAATGTTAATGATGTCCTTCTTTTGAGAATTTGTTCAATTGTGTGTTTGTGTTTTTGCTTTGATTCAAGAAAATCAATTAAATGCTTAAATGGAGTCATAAGTTTACAATTATTTACAAAGGATTTGATAAGTAGTACTATATTAGAGAATTGAGCTCCATAATGCAAGGTATTATATGAGTAGTCCATTCTATTAAATTCTTGGGTCATTTTTGCTAATGGTAAATGGGTAACTAAATATTTAACTGACGAAGAATAAAAAAATAATATGTAAATGGGTCACTCACCCACTCCCTCTATCTTTCTCCCCTTAACCCTAAACCCTAAACCCTAAACCCTAAACCCTTAAACCCTCTACCCTCTACCCTTAACCCTCCCTTCCTTTATCTCTCTCTCTCTCTCATGTCTCTCCCTCCTAGCACCACTCCCTCTCTCAGGTCTCTCTCTCTGTCACTCACTCACTCGCTCTATCTCAAGTCTCTCCCTCCTACCCCTTCTCCCTCTCTTAGGTCTTTCACTCACTCACTCCCTTCTACCCATAACCTTAAACCCTTAACCCTTAAACCCTCTACCCTCTACCCTCTCTCTCTCTCTCTCAAGTCTCTCCCTCCTTATCCCTCTCTCTCACTCATTCTCTCTATCTCTCTCCCCTCTACCCTTAACCCTAAACCTTAAACCATTAACCCTTAAACTCTAAACCCTCAACCCTTTATCTCTCTCCCAGTACTTGTATCATGACCTTGATTCAACCATTGCTCTTCTTTTGTTATGTGTAATAAATACACATACTCTCCTCATTTTATCTTTCTTGGACAACCACCTGTCACATATGTGGGTGACCTAACAACTCACATTCCTATGTGATGTGTGACTGTCCAATAGGGTTATGGTGAGAGGGGCTTGACAACAACTTGAAATGCTTCCTCATTGTTTAAAAGATGCATAATTGAACTTGATGCATCTATGAAGTAACTTCCTTTATAAACTTTGTGAACCCTTTTCCTAGTACCTGCAAAACAACATGAATAAACGAGTTAGATAAGGAAATGCAAGCTAAAACAAGGATTCCCCATGAAATCCATTTGCAAACTCAAAATAGGAAAGAAAATGATGAAGAACACAATGAAAATGAGAAAATAAAGATTAAATCCTAATTAGAAAAGAAAACACATGATCCCATAGGGGAATTGGTGCCAATTTGATGTGAAAATTGGCCTTTTTCCAATTCCTATGATGAAATCTTGATATGTTGAAGATGATTGATCCACTTTGGTGACAAATGGTGAGAGCTCCAAGCCAAAATCTGCAATAACCTAGCTAAGAACTCAAGATTGGTGAATGGAAATGGCTAAGTATTTTAGCATGGTAACTTTGCATGGATTGTGGATGGATAAATGAGGATATGAGCTCTTTATTTATAGGATTTCAAGATGGATGAATATACAAATTTGAGCAATGTGGGACTAACATTCATCCAATGATATGATGCCGCTTGTCAAACTATGAATGGATGATGGATGTGCAAGATTTGGGGTTTGTGCCAATAAATACCAATATTTGAAATTCAAATTTGTTGAAATGACATGTAAGAGGGAAGGGAAAATGCAATAAATGCCACTTGGCTCAAGGCAAAGGACATGTAAGAGATCTTAAATGCCTTGTTGGATGTACATGTTGAATTGGAATTTTTGAATTCAAATAGAGAGAATATTCCAAAAGATGCCATGTGCGGAAAATAGAGATTTAATAAATGAATTAAATCTATTTTCATGTGCAACTTGCATTATCTAGAGGATGTGACATGAGATGAGGTTAAATTAATTAATGATTAATTTAGATGATGTGACTTATTTGACTTAGATTTATGGATTTATTTAAATCAAATAAGAGAGGAATATGATAAGAGGCTAATTAAATAAGGATTTTGATTTATTTAATTAAAAGGGATGGTATTAGATTAAATCAAATAAGGTTTTAATTTATTTAATTTAATGGATAGAATTTAGAGATTTAATCAAATAAATTGATTATTTAATTAAATAGGGATAATTAGATCAGATGGATTGATTTAATTAACAAAAGAGATTGACTTGATTAGATAAAATGATTTATTTAATTAAGAGATGAATATTGATGAATTTAATCAGATATGGGGATTTGATTAAATGGTTAGACTGAGGGATGATTCAGGAAGAAACGATATTAGTAAGTCAGGATCGAATGCACGATGTCAATCAGTACATTTTCGATGTCTACATTTTGCCCCTCTTTGAATCGATGCACTCGTTGCATTGGTTCAAAGAATAAACGATCTCGATCAAAGCCATAATTTTTTATATTCAAAAACTTGCCCCATTGCTACATGGCAAGAGAAAACATGCCATTATAATGCCCCCTCGAGAGATCAGATGAAAATTTTAATTTTTTTGGGTGATCACGCGAAAAAAGGTGAAAAAGTACCTAAAAAGTCTGAAAGGGGTCCGGGAGGCTAAAAATATGTCTAAATGTAATAAAACGATGAAAAACAAGCCTCAAATGGACAAAAATAGGTTTGGGGGTCCAAAACCCTAGTAGGACATTTATTTAGGGTTAAAAAACCCTAATTTTTAGGCTTAAAAGGGGCCCGAGGGGTCACTTTCAAGTCACTTTCACACACCTCCACTAGAAAACTTTGAGATTCGAGCTCTGACCCTCCGATGATATGGTGCAATGATAGCTTCCTCTACATATTTCAGACCGAGTTCGGACATACCAGTGGCCACCTGGCATCGGGGCACCGGTATGTGACCCTTACCCAACCTTAATTTTTTCATTTAGTGCATTTATTACCACTTTAAAAGAGAGCTCGCCTCCAGTGGCGCTATTATAGTGCTGCTTGATGTTTGAATTGCACCGCACCAGGACATTTTGCACTGCAGCGGTGCAGTTTGGAGTTTAGAAACTCCACCACTGGGTTCGGGCTCGGCGGGCCGGTTTAGGAAAAGTGCACCGCGGTAGCATGCTTTTCATGAAAATTGCGACATTGGGGACAAAGTACGCCACGGCGACACTATTAGGCTCGATTAAGGGTCCAACATCAGAGTTTGAGGAAATTCAAACTGCGATGCCATCACAAACTACACTGCTAGGAATGAGTTTGGAGTGTTAGGTTAGGATTTTTCAATAATTTTTAACACGGTGATTTTCCTTGATGCAGGACGGGCATAGGGAGCTCTACTCTTGGGAGCACCGATTGCGGGATTTGGCGAGCATCGTACAGGACCTGAGCGAACAAGACCAGGACTGACTAGGAGTTGTTGGCTTATGGCATATTGCTTATGTGGCACCCATGTGCACACACCTGGGTATGTTATCAATGCTAACTGAGAGGTGGCACAACGAGAAATCATCGTTTCATCTCCCCACTGGTTAGGCGACCGTCACCTTGGAGGATGTTTGGCGCATCTTATGATTTCCTATTCATGGCCAATGGGTGATCTACGATATGGATGAGGGACGCGAGTTCTGGACCAGAGTCCTGGCCACATGGGAAATTATCTACTGCGAGGGGCAGATTGAGCTAGAGAGATACAGGGTCATTGCACCTCCCTTCCACTAGGCGATTGCAGTGGTCATTTTGGGTTTGGTTGCCCCAAACCGACGAGGGCGATATTTCAGTTTGGGTTGGGGATACTGCTGGGAGAGGATGGTCTGAGATAGGCTAGTTCAGTTTGCATGGTAGCTCGTACTTCTGGCTTCACTTTACAGAGATCTCCACGAGTACGTTTATGTGGATGGCAGAGCACTAGGGGCCAGAGTGACCATTTTTCACATCTGGGCATGGGAGCACATTTCTTTACTACGTCCATGGGTCATTCCGGTTCCGATGGGGGTAGAAGATGCCTTCGTGGCACTATACAGAGGCAGTGTGTCCTTCACACACACTGGCGAGCATGGGATCCCCTACTGGAGGTGGGTCCTAGATGAGATGCTTGTGTTTACTTGGAGACTATACCTTGGTCAGCCTGGATGGGCTGATGATGCCACCCAACTCTTCTACTACCGCTAGGATCGATACAAGCAGGGGCGAGAGCATACAATGATCGAGTGGTACCTGCCTAGGCATGTACAATGTCAGTTTGGAGAGCCACATGATTGACCAAATGATGCTTATGTAGCCATATTTGCATGTAGCTTAACATAGGTGTCATGGGGGCCTAGCATTCCTACCGCAGAGGTAGTTGACAGTTTTAGGCAACTGGTAGCCTGGCCGTGGGCTTATGATCAGGGTTCGGCAGATCCAGGGACCACACAGGCCTACAGAGACTGGTTCAGACCTCCTCTTCGGTTGACTATTCCAGGCTAGGATCTAGTGGTATGTAGGGTCAGAGGCAGGGGGAGAGGATGAGGCCAAGGATGAGGGCTGAGGATCAAGATCCGACAGGATCCACCAAGGGTGCCCCCAATCCCACCAGGTCACAGGGATGTCGACATGCAGGACCAGCAGCAAGTGCCACCAGTCCCACCACCACGAGTCGAGGGCAAGAACCAAGTTCACACGTAGCCACGAGTATAGCCAGCAGGGCAGGCAGATGCACGGGATGCCTTGCTTTTATAGTTGTAGGCCCAGGTTCAGGCAGTGACCGCAAAGAGAGATTAGGCATGGGCTGAGGGAGAGCAGTTGAGAGCAGAGAAGGATCAAGTTGTGCAACAGAGATAGGTTGCAGAGCTATAGGAAGCCACAGAGCTAGGCCGCAGGTAGTAAATTGAGAGCATGACAACCTCCTCCTCCTCCCAGGGTACAGTGCCGGTATGATCCTATAGGGAGGCCATTCGAGAGATAGAGTACTACCATCGGGCTTACCATGACACTGTTCCTAGAGTAGACTGGGTTCTTGAGTATTCAGAGCAGGCCAGCTAGAGACCACTAGAGGGTCACGGTGACAGGGGCGAGGGTAGCATTCACGAAGATCGAGCATGATCTAGATGGTGCACACTTTTTTGTACCTTATGGGCTCATTTTTGATAGCCCGATGGGCATTTTGTACTGATTGACATATATGTGTACAGTGATCTAATTTATTATTTTTTGTACTATGACAATGATGTGATTGATGATATATATGAGTCGATGATGATTTCGATGTTATGCAATGTGTTATTTTATTTATGCATGGATGGTTTATTTTTATATGTTATGGATGCATTTATTTCTAATGATGTTATCTATATGATGATTTATTTTATGCCAATGCAATATGTGAAAATGATTTGATTTATGGTATATGCAATGATGTGTAAAAAATGCTTATATATGAGGTGATTTATGGATGGATGTGATATGATACGATGGTCGTGATATGATGCTAATGAAATGGTGTTAATGCATAATGAAATTTGAGATGCTTAGAATAACAAATGTTATTATCCTAAATGATAATGTAAGTGATGCAATGATATGTTAATGCAAGGTGATATGCAATGACATGGATGCGTAATGTGAATGTAATTTGATGATATGATGTCCTTTATGTTATGCAAGTATGTGTGCCCAATGAATTAAATGCTATGTATCTATTGCTTATGATTATGTAAAAAATGATTATGGAATGCTTTTGTAGATGCTATGTGATGGTTTAGATGGTAATATGAAATGGTTATGCAATGGTCGATATAATGCCATGAGATGCAATGTAATGGGTGAAATGAAATGATATGGATGCACCTATCTATGAAGAATGTTTATGACAACCTGTTTATATGATGATTAAAATGCAATGCATGTGTTTCCTATATGATATGCTTATGCAATATGCTAATGATTTGTGGATGCAGGATCGATGACGATGATGATGATGATGATGATGATGATGATGATGATCAACCATCATAGTACCTTGTTAGCGTGGTTAGTAAGAAAAGAAGAAGTCATTTCAACAAGACACAAGATGATGCAAATGCAGATGATGATAATGATGATGATGATGATGATGATTACTTGCCGAGGAATTGGGATTTTCAAAGGGCCAGATTTTCTTATGTTTGATAACACACGTGGTACTATGCATCAAGGTATAGAAAACTAGGATGGTGTTGTACCCAATGTGATGGAATTTGACTTGACAATTAGATAGGAGTATTCTTGTTCACACCTGACATACAAAAAACCTTGCTAGGATGTATTTCAGAAGTTTTAGACACCTCGGACCAAAACAAGGAAAGGTAAACCTATCCCTGTAATAGTCAACAAGTTTCCCTCGACCTCTTCCATACATACCTAACAAAGCAAGTATTTGCCAAGATATTTTACAAGAACGTCCAACAAGCACAACAGAAATAAGATAATGATCGTTGCCCCATTCCTATCTCTCTAAATCCTTCATTTGGATATCATCGAGAGGTCCTTGGAATGAGCGCAAATAAGATAAGTCAAAACATAAAGACCAAGTAAACAAACAAACTGATGCTCTTCAATACTGCCAACAGAGAGAGAATGTGTTTTCTAAGATGATAACTAAAACTTATTACCAAAAGATAATGCCCATTGTAGGAAGGATTCATCCTAGGACATGTTGATGGATGGCGGCATGTCATTTCACTTATCCAAAGTGTTCCTTTTGATAAATAATTCCCCTTGTAGGAAGGATTCATCCTAGGACATGATGCTATCAGATGATTGATATGGGACGGTTTGGATGATGAGTTACCAATACGAAGAGATAACCAACTTGCTTAAGTACTAACTTAGGCTTAAGACCAGACGTTTTGAGCTTTCACTTTTAACCTACTAGACTTGTTTCTAAATGTTTCACCAAAGGTTGAGGATGACGATCAGTTTATTGTGAGTGGTGTTTTATTGCAGGTGCAAGCGAGATGAGGTGGATGGATTTTTTCAAATATTTGGATTTTTTTGATGTTTTGAAATGTTTTGAGGCTGTTTTTGGTGTTTTTGAGATTTTGACAAATGTTTTGAGTTTTTTATTTTCTTATATTTTTGGGATTTTTTGAGATTTTGACCAAGAAACTAACCTAAAGACCTATCCTAGGGGTCTCGAGGGCTGATCAACAGATTAGCCTTGCCTACGTTATACATGTAGAGACCACGTAGTTCGACTGACGACTTGACCAATTTATAGATGATGATATACATAATGAGATGCTAGTTTATTATGACAGACTCCTATAGGACTGACCTAAATGTCTTGGGGGATGATCAAATATCAACCTTGCCTACATTCAAGCTTAGAGACGATGTAGTTCGACAAGACGACCCTGTTTTTGGCTTTTTGAATGACTTTTGATCTATTTTTGGATTTTCTGATGTTTTGATGTTTTTGGATTTTCTGATTTAAGGACTTTAAGATCATACACAAATCCAATCCGATGAGAACATGCCCCCAGCGCGATGCAATAGACTACTCTGAAAAAGGTAGGACAAACTGACCTTGAGGATGGGCCGAGTAGTACTAGGAGGGATCATGATACGAACATGGGACCAAGCTATGGTGCAGATTGTGAATGGATGAGTGATGGATGGAGACCTGAACATGATGGATGATGGAAGCGAAATGGATGAGTGATGCAGAAAAAGTTGTAAAGATCTTGGTGGATGGAAAGTGCTTATTTACACAAGGCACCTGTTTGCCAGGTTTTCACCAAGGTACTTGCCCAAAGTGCCACTGAAGTGGTTTTCACTAGAGGACGATTTTTTGATCCTTTTTTTGGTTTTTGATTTTTTTTTTTCTTTTTGATTTTTTGTTGTCACCAAGGCGCTTGTTTTCTAGGTTTTCACCAAAGTAACCATTTTTTTCAAGACATTTTCTGATGTTTTGGATTTTTGGTTCTATACCTTGAAAGATTTAGGCATAAAACTTTTTGAGATGGGAGCTATTCATGGGCTCCTGCAGAGGTTCCCCTTTGGGTGTTGATAGCTAATATGCTCCTGATTTGTAGCTTGCTATGACGATGAAAGGTCCTAACCAATTAGGTTTGAACTTGCCTTTGCTACTGGGGTTTGGGACATTCTTTTGATTTTCTTTTAAGATCAGTTCTCCGAGTTGGAAAGTCGTGCTTCTGATTTTCTTGTTGTAGCTTCATTTGAGTCTATTTTGATAGACTTGTAAATGGTTCAGAGCATCAATACGTCACTCATCCAGTAGCTCCATCTCATTCAATCTTGACACCCGATAGTCCTCATCAGTGACGAGGTTGTGCATTGATATTCTAAGGGATGGGAGCTCGATCTCAATGGGGAGTACGACTTCTGATCCGTAGACCAAGGAGAATGGGGTGGCACCGGTGGGTGTGCAGATGCTGGTTCGATAAGCCCAAAGGGCGGGATTAAGCTACAGATGCCAGTCACGACCTACATCATTGACTGTTTTCTTGAGGATTTTAAGGATGGTTTTGTTCGTGGCTTCTGCTTGGCCATTGCCTTGGGGATAGTATGGGGTGGAGAAGCAATGCTAAATTTTGAATTTCTCGCACAAGTCGCAAACCTCCTGGTTCTTGAATGGTGTCCCATTATCCAAGATAATGGCTTGTGGGACCCCATAACGACAAATGAGATAGTTCAGGATAAATTTTGAGATATGCTTCCTAGTGATATACGTCATGGGTATGGCCTCTACCCACTTTGTGAAGTACTCAGTTGCAGTTATGATGAACTTGTGGCCATTGGATGAGGTGGGTGTGATTTTCCCAATGAGATCAAGTCCCCACTGTGAAAAGGGCCATGGTGTGACAATCAGATGGAGCTCTTGAGCTAGAGCATGGATGAGGTCTCCATGTTGCTGACATTATATACACCTCTTAGCATGATCATGTGCTTCTCTTTCCATTGTGGGCCAATAATACCCCATCCTTAGCAGTTTCTTGGCGATGGTCATTCCACTCGAGTGTGAACCACAGATACCGTTATGAACCTCGATTAGAGTGGTTAATGCCTCCTCAACATTTAGACAGGGCAGTAAGGTGCCTTCTATGCTTCTATGGTAGAGGGTATCACCTAGGATGAAAAATCTAGATGCCTTTTTAATAAAGGTTCATTTTAGGTTTGATGGTAAGTCAACAGGTATGACTCCTATTTGAAGATATGTATAGATGTCATGATACCAAGGATCACTAGGACCAATGATTACACACACATATTCTGATTTCGGTACCTCGAATGTGGGGACGAGAACCTGCTCGACCAGAAATTCATATTTCAGTACATTGTGAGGGATGTCTAATAGGGACCCAATTGTAGCCATGGCATTAGCTACTCTATTGTTGGTTCTTGGAATGTTCTCAAATGTTATGTCAATGAATGATTCCTTGAGAGTCTCCACCAATTTCTTGTATGGAGTTAGCTGGTCATCCTTAGTCTGATATTCATTATTGACCTGATATATGATCAACTGAGAGTCTCCATACACCTTGAGAGCTATGATGTTCCATTGCATTGCTATCCTGAGACCTATAATCAAAGCTTTGTATTTTGCTATGTTGTTAGTGCAAGGAAATTCCAATTTGTATGACTCTGGTATGCAATCCCCTTGTGGGGTGATGAAGAAGACACCAACTCCTGATCCATGTTGTGTGTATGAACCATTGAAGTATAGTTTCCAATGGTCAGTTATGTTGAGGCTAAAAATGGATTCATCTCAAAATTCTGAGACAAGAGGGTTTTCAAAATAAATGGGTGCTTCTGCTAATTGATTCGCAATAACCTGTCCCTTGATTGCTTTCCTCTCTACATACTCAATGTCATACTTTGACAATATCATCACCCATTTTTCCATTCTGCCCGTGAGCATTTCCTTAGATAGGAGATACTTGAGGGGATCAATTTTCGCTATGAGCTTTATCTTGTGTGCCAACATGTAATGTCTGAATTTTTGGGATGCAAACACTACTACGAGGCAAGATTTCTCAATAAATGAGTAATTTAGTTCATGACCAACCATTGTTCTGCTAATATAGTAGATAGCCCTCTCAGTTCTGTTTTCATCATGTTGAGCAAGAAGAGCTCCAAGGGCCGCTACTGTTGCTAACACATATAAGATCAATGGCTTTCTATGGATAGGTGGCATTAACACTGGTGGTTTCAGTAGGTATTCCTTGATTTTGTTGAATTCCTCTTCGCATTTTGTATCCCATTATTATGTTACCCCCTTGTGGAGTAGGTTAGAATATGGATTCTGCTTGTCTGCCAGTTGTGCTATGAATCGTCGGATGGATTGAAGTTAGCCTTGGAGGCCTCTCTATTGTTTTAATGTCTTTGGTGCTTCCATCTCGAGGATTGCTTTTACTTTTGACAGATCCACCTCGATACCCCTCATGGAGACTATGTATCCTAGTAATTTACCTGATTGTATGCTGAAGACACATTTCTTAGGATTTAGTGTAACTTTGTATTCCTCCAGTCTGTCAAAGATAGCACTTAGGGTTGCTATATGATCTTGTCTCTTTCTTGACTTAGCTAGAATGTCACCGACATAGTCTTCATCTATTTTGTGGATCATGTCATGGAATATTAATGTCATGGCCCTTTGATAGGTTGCTCCTACGTTCTTTAGGCCGAATGGCATCATGTTCTAGTAGTAGGTCCCCCATGGACAAGTGAAAGCCGTCTTGTGTTGATCTTCTTTTGCTATCATGATTTGGTTGTATCCTGAAAATCCATCCATTAGTGATAGCATCTCATGCCCTGCTGTCATGTCTACTATCATGTCAATGTTGGGAAGCGGGAAATCATCCTTGGGACATGCTTTGTTTAAATCTTTGAAGTCTGTACAGATTCTGATGGCTCTGTCAGGCTTTGAAACAGGTACCAAATTTGATACCCATTCTGAATAATCAATTGGTCGGATAAATCCTCCATCTAATAACTTTTTGAGCTCCATTTTGACTAACAGAGCAATTTAAGGATGCATTTTTTGGAGCTTTTGTTTGACAGGTTTAGCTTCTGGATACATTGCTAAGTGATGAGTGACAATTTTTAGATCAAGTCCTGGCATGTCAGCATAACTCCATGTGAAGTTGATTTGTCGTTGCTTTAGGAATGCTGCTAGGAGTTCTTGCTCTTCTGATAATAGTGATTCCACATAAAATGTGATATGTGGGGTCTCCTCTATTCCTAGGTTGACAGGATTGCATTTTTTGCCAAGACTGCTGACTTCTCTTGATGAATAGCTCTTAGAGGAAGATTGAATCCTTCATCCTCAGGCACCTCAGAGAGGTTTTCACCATTGGATATGTCCTTTCTTTTTACTTTTGTCTTGTCAGAGAGTGCCACAATGTGGTTTTCACTCAAGGACTTGGATATGATTCTTAGTTTCTCACTTTTGCGACTCAAGGATTCAATTGTTTCACCGTAATAGGTATGTGTGTCCAACTCCATTATAAACCCTACCTTGTGATCCCCATCTAGGATGTTGTCCCTCAATCCCATGAATTCTGAGAGCACCTCATCATTTTTGAATGTATCGAGAATTGGTGGTCCTCATTGGTCATAATCGATCAATTGGGGGTACACTAAACGGATCTCATGATTTGGATGGTTTGGTTCAAAGGAGATGGTGCTGATCATACACAGGGTGGTGTCCTCAAATAACCTAGGTAGACTGGTCAAGTGATCCTCATCATCGCTACTACTACAGACATCAGTTACATCAAATGTAAAGTTGTCTATGACACGACCTGTAGATACAGGTAGGCATAATTCTGTTGTGGTTGGATGAGGAGGATTGTTAGCCATTCTAATTGGAGGACTTCAACCATGTATGGTTATTTTCAGAGGGGTACATCCAAGACCAAGATTTGTTATGGGTTGCATCTCAGGCATGATAGGTATTATGAGCCCATTGTCATTTTGTCCCAGTCTTTGATTTCTGTCGTAGCCCATTGAGCGCATCTTTTGTAGGCCCTTGCTTGTCTCATCCACTGGTAATTTAGGTGTCAGTATTTCATCTTGATACAACATGTGAGATGGATCTGCTTCAATAACCTCCCAACCAAGGTCTCCCCAGCTTGTGAATTCGGGATAGTTTTCAAGATGCATTTGTGATGTGGAGGCTTGATTTTCTTGTGGGTGTCCTTGTGATCTAGGAGATTGTGGTAACTCTCCTATCAAAAAAGCATTGTTAGGGAGCTTGTAGGTTCCACAACCATCCTCTTGGATGATGAGATTGATGTCATAGATGGTGGGGATGGTGGGAACATTTGGTGGGTGTCTCTGTTGTAGAAGTGGACGCGAGAGTGGTGGGGTTGATATATGGTGTGGTTGGACCTTCATCATTTTTTGGAACTTGTAGAATTTTGTAATACTTGGCTTCACGATTTTTGCAATATGAAAATGGTTTGGGATCTCCATGGATGGTGACCTCTTGTCCATTATGTGTAAATTTCACACATTGGGGGAAGGTTGATGCTACGACTTTCATCGCATGGATCCATGGGCGTCCTAGGAGGATATTATATGGCAAGTCAAGATCCAAGACTTGACAAGTGGTTTCCATGAGAGTAGGCCCTACTTGAATAGGGAGTTTAATCATGCCCTGAGACACTCTTTCTTCATCATCATATGATCTTATTGTGATGCCCTTTCCTTTGTTGATGGAATCTTATGATATTTTCAACTAATTGATGAGGCTGAGAGAATAGATGTTCAAACCTGCACCTCCATCCACCAAGACCCTTTTGATTTTTCTCTTGTTTACAATGGATTCCAAGTGAAGTGAATGGTTGTGAGATGGTTGGGCAGGGAAATCTTGGTCAGAGAATGTAAGGAGATTAGATGTTATGATATTTCTGACCATAGCTTGGAATTGCTCCGCACTGAGATCTGCGGGGATAGTGGATAAGGCTAATGCTTCCTCAAGGATCTTTTTATGGGCCAATGATATTTTTAACAACTCCATGATGGAGATGTGTGTTGGTGTTCTCTTGAGTTGATCTAGGACATTGTAGCCATTAGGAACAGATCTAGATGAAGGGACTCTATTTGGTTGGGATGATCCTACAATGGTGACTTTGCTGCCTCTTGTGGTGACTCCACATTCTTCAGCATGGGTGCCCTTGATGGTGATGACCATGCAATCTTCATTTAATGAGGCAACGACAGATTCATACACATGATTTACACTGCCCTTCCCTTTATCATTTTTTTCCCCTTTGTTACCATTATTTGGCATCGGATTTGTATATATCTTAAGATCCCCATTTCCCGTAGGTTGTTCCACGTTTTTGATTTTCTTATCGATGAGGTCTTGGATGATGTTTTTATGTCTCATGCAATTGTTTGTGGTGTGGCCTTTGATTTTATGAAATTTGCAAAGTTGATTCTCGCTATACCAAGGAGGTTTGACATCGGGTTCTTGGTAATTTTCAAATGTAGGAGGCTTGATGAGTTTTTCATCGATCAACTTTTTCATTATGTCCTCAAGTGCTTCTCCCAAAATGGTGTATTTTCATTTGGGATAAGTTTTGCGTTGAGGTGGTCCTCTTTGGTCATTGAGATTATTGATGGTTGGGTTGTTGTTGGGTTGGTATGTTGTGTGATGAGTGTTTTGGCGTTGTGTTTGGGTTTTCTATGCAGGTGTATGTTGACATGGACCACTAATGACCACCTTGGCATCAACGACACCATCATTAGTGACATTTTTATTTCTTACCCATGTGCGAGGTTTATCATTGTAATTGGATGGTGGGCGGTTGTTTTGCTGTTCATGGTATGATGTTGATTCCATGGGTTGAGTCACAAGGGCTCTTTCAATGGTAAGCACCTTGGAGATTAATTGATCATATGTGGTGATGCCCTAAACCTTGAGATGAAATTCCAAACAACTTTCAAGGTTGGCTATGATGGTGGAAACTTGTTTTTCTTCAGGCATGGTCTGCTTGCTCCGATTGGCCTTGGATTGCCATCGTTGAAGGAATGAAGCAAAAGACTCATTCTTTCCTTATTTTAGAGCATATAGTTCTTTGAGACTAACATCCATTGCGATGTTACATGTGTAGTTTCTAATGAATGCATCTCTAATTTCTTGGAATGTTCTAATGCCTGAAGGTAAGCAAGAGAACCATTCTATAGTGGGGCCTGCCAAGCTCCTAGGAAATAGCTACATCAAATAAGTATCATCATATGCTACCTCCATGCAATGAACCTGGAATTCCCTGATGTGATCTTTAGGGTTTCCCATCCCTCGATATTTGTCAAATTTGGGAATCTCGAATCCCTTAGGGAATGGTTTCATTTCTAGGCTCCTATCAAATGGATAGGGACTCAAGTTGCTTGGTGTTTTGGTTGTTCACCCTAATTGAAGGTCAAGCACTTGTTGTGAGAGCAACCTAATTTGTGTCATGACATCATTTTTGTGAATCAGGGGGTGGGATGAAGGTGTTTTAGGGTGTTGCAATCATGTTTTGGATGGGTGGGTTGTTTGGTGTGTTGTTCAATGGTATTTGTATGTTTTTCTGAGCAAAGTAGGCTTCTACTTGCTTTTGTATGAACAACGCCTACTGTGATCTTGTTGTTGTTGCGCTAATATTTGTGCTTGTTGTTGCACTTGTTGTTGTTCCAACAACGCTTGTTGTTGTGCTTGCTATTGTTCCCACAACACTTGTTGTTGGGCGGCCAATTTTTTTGCTTCTTGTTGCTCTTGGTATTTCTTTAATGCTTGCTGATATGCTTGCACTTGTGGTGCTTGTGCAAGAAGTTGTGCTTGTGCTTGATATTGGGCTTGCTGTGCCTAATATTGAGCTTGTGCTTAGGTTGCTTGTTGTTGCAATAAAAGTTGTGCGTGAGCTACCCTTTGTGCTTGCAATGCTTGCATAGCTTGGGTAGCTTGAGAAAATTTTTCTTCTTGTTGTTGTTGTCATAAAGATTGAGCTTGTTGAGCTTGTTGTGCTTGCAATGTGGCTTGTGTAGCTTGGGCAGCTTGAATGGCTTGAGCGGCTTGCTGTGCGGCTAGTTGTTCAGCTTTTTGTTTCTGAACTTGTTGGTATCCTCTTTGGAAAGTAGCTTGCAATGCTACATCGTATTGGTTTGATGTGGTGAAAGTTGGTGGTGGTGGAGGTGGTGGTGAATTTGGAATGGTGTTTGTGAAGGTGGTGTTGGTGTTTTGCGTGATGGATGGTGCTATTGATGTGATTGGTCCTTGAGAGACCATGCTTTGTGATGCTAAAGGGATATTTGATGTTGTTGCCATTGCTTGTGTGTTTGTCATTTGTTGTTGCAATATCAACAAAAAAATTTGGGCGTTTGGTGTAATGCTTTGATTGATGATTGGGATATAGGTTTTATTAATACTTGGTAGGGGAGGAAGCCCTAAACCAAGGAGTGGTGTGGATGATAATGGAAATGGTGGAAGAGGTGGAAATGTAAGAGGTGTGAGTCCTTGCGAGAATGTTGTGGTGTCAAATATGCCCCCTGCTCTGAATATATCTCCCTCTTCTTGTGAATTTGTGAGAAGAGGGGTTTGAGGAGTTGCGTGAAGAAATGATGATGATGGATCATGATGGAATGTGAGAGGAACATTTTTATGTAATGGGTTTTCGGGTATTTTTTGTTCCAATACGATGTTTCCATCCACATTTTGATTATTAACAAGGGGGTGTGTTTGAAGTGCATTGAGAAATGCACTTCCCTTATTAACATTGGGTTGGGTTGGAGCAAATGATGTTGTGATTTGCGGAATGTTTTGCATGATGTTTTGGGATGGAGGTGTAGATGAGATGGGGATGGTGGATGAGATTGGTGGAAAAGATGTCTCCACTATGGTACTCACATCAAAATCCAAAGGCAACTTGGCCCCTTGTTTTGCTAGTTCAAGCATGTATAACGAAGGGTTGAGTCTCATCATGATGTTGATGATTTTATGATTCTCTAGATTTTGGAGCATTTCAGTCATTTCTTCGCGAGACATTCCAAAGGTAGGATCCTCTCCTTGATTTTCTTCTTGCAGATTTTGCGATGATGAGAGGGTCAATGGATTGCTCGATTCAACGAGATTCATTTCTGCATTTGTTTGGCTAAGATCACTTGAAGCAGGTGTTTCTTTGTTGGCTTCTGTACTCTTCTTGTATTGAGATCTAGTTAGAACCATAAAACAAGGATCAATTTTTGAGAATATGGGAGATGAATCTCTTGATTCTTTGGATTGATCTCTATTTTATGCCCCAAAGTAGAAAGTTTTTGGATGCCTCGAGGATCAAAGGTGATGATATGATGATGATGCTAGGGATGGGTGATATTGATGTTTTGGTTTTTGATAAATCTTGAATGAGGTACTAGGCTTTTAGAACTTGCTGTTTTTTATTTTGATTTTGGATTTTGAGATTTTGTCCTTGATTCTGATTTTAATTTTGATTTGGATTTTGAAAAAAAAGACCCTAAGATGTTGGATGATGATCTAAGGGATAGCTTTGTCCAAAGGATGATGATTTTCATATGTGTGAGGAGAAGGATGCATCTACCCACACTTATTCAAACAAGATGATTGTTTCACCAAGTATATGAAGAAGGATTCATCTACATACACTAAGCTAGACAAGGTGATTTTGATACTTTTGTCTAAGCATATGTAAAAGGATGCATCTACACATACCTAGCAAGAGGGTGTTTTGATAATATTTTCAAGGATTTAGCCTCAATGATTTTGATGATTTCTGATTTTGCCACAAAGCCTAGTATTTAGGATGATTTCAAGATTTTCCAAAAGGTGATGGTGAGATGACGTTTGTTTTGATGTTTTATAGGATGGGTGAAAAATGATTTTGATAAGTTTTGATCCTAAGATAAACCTAAAAAGATACACCTTGTTTGCCTATACCTAGGTATTGAAGAGCATGCAAATGCTTCCGAATGACCTTTGTAACCAAGAAATGATTTCATTTGAACATTCATTTTCAGATTTCCAATCAAAGATTTTCGCTTTTGGGGTTATGAGTTTTCAACACATATGAAAGTTCTTTTTACTTAGCTTTGCTTAATGTCTTTATTTTACCAAAAACACTTTCTTCAATTAGGTTTTCAAACTAAGATGTCCAATGTCTTAATTTCTTTAAACCCCACAAGATATGTTATGTGGAAATTCAATGAACTTAAGGCAAGGGTTTCCTATTGTTTACTTAAGAAGACAAATTGAGATATAATCCAATGTTTAGAAACCTCTAAGGATGTGAATCCCAAGGGAAAGCAATAACATATGTATTGAGTCAATTGCATTTTTCCTCAAAAGGGTTTGAAATTTGGATGATGTTAAGTGTTTGTTTTTGAGATGTTTTCGATCAAGCAATGCATTTTTGTAACCCAAGAATAAGTACAATCCTATGGATGTGTAAGACAATATTTTTTGGATTCCCACTTGGACAAGTCCAGCTACGCTTATCTCTAGCGAATGGTTAGATGCTTGACCCCACTGGCTCCCCTCCACAACACTCATATGGGGTAGCCAAGCATCAACACCCATGAAACTCCCATGGCATGATTTCCATTTCTACTAGAAGACCGTAAAAGTGTGGGGTGGCTTCAGAACGACCGTTCTTGCACCAACAAATAGATTAAAGGATTTTGGAAAATTCTATCACATGGGTTTTAGTAAGGACTTTTCGTTCATAGGAGTTGACCCAGCGTGGCAAGAGTCCCCTTTCAGATCCATCTTGTCAAAGTCAACCGTGTGATATTGGCATTTCTTCCAATATCCACATTTACATCCCGACTGGAAATACTCTCGGGTACAGAGTGTTACCGGTTGACTCGTTCCCTTGGGTGAGTGCTTTTTCCCCAAGGTAGGCCCTCTAGGATAAACAAAAGAGAATGAATAAAAATATTCGTAACTCGATCAATCCTTGTTGGAAACAAGGAGAGAGAATGTACGCAACAAATCCCCCAGTCACACTCGCACAATATGTTGTTCAATTTTAAGCCCAAATCAAAGTGTAGAGGTGATTGCTTTGTCTCAACCCAAAGTCATGAAAAAGGCCTTTTGATTCTCAAGATCGCTATGAAGCATGAGAGAAGCACATACATCCTTTTTCAATGGCTTTAGTCTAAGTAAGCCCTCACAAAAAACAAAGCTACACTTGTTCTTTTTAAATCCTCAAAGCAATATGTGAGTTCGTTTTAGAGCACCAAATCACAAGTGAAAGACATTTGTTCAATTTGTTAATCCAATAAATGAAATATAGTAAGTTTTTGATCCTATTGTTCATTTTAACCTTTCCAAGAAGAAATTGAAAGATTCTTTTTAAGCCCAAATGAAAACTAGTGTTCTAGGAATGAAACGATAACAAATTTTTAAAGAAGTGTTAAAAAAAACTTAAGTGTTAAAAAAACACTTTGATTGGACAAAATGTCATCACCATACTTCTCCTTCCTTTTTTTTTGATCTCCAACCTACAAAGGAGAAAAAAGTTTAGATTCTGGAAAAACACAGAAGTTAAAAACTAGAAAACAGAATGTAAATAAATCATAAATAAAAAACACATGCTAAAAAATTAGATTCTCCCTTTTATTGTCTCCCAACATCGCAACTCATGAAGGCATTGCTATTTTTTCTCCCAATGTCACTCTCACATTGCTGCTTACCAGTCAGCGGTGCTCTATGTCAGGACAGAGAGCTCGATTGCATCACAATTTTGCTTAGTGTTGCAGTTAATCCCCCATGTCGCTGTTTTCAAAAATTTTAAAATCCTGCAAGTCAATGAGTCCAGCGGTGCATTTTTTGTTTCATATAGTGATGGTGGCGAGCCCGCAGTGTTAAAATAGTGACGCTGACAAGCTCGCGGTGCCAAAATAGTGACGCTAACGAGCCCGCGTTGGAATTTCCTGTGTGTCAAGAAAAATGTGGAATTTTCACAAAAATGTTAGAATTAATGATATCAAGACCTCCTTCTAGCGCCAAATGTGCGAACCCTTTTCCTAGTACCTACAAAACAACATGAATAAACAAGTTAGACAAGGAAATGCAAGCTAAAACAAGGATTCCCCATGAAATCCATTTGCAAACTCAAAATAGGAAAGAAAATGATGAAGAAAACAATGAAAATGAGAAAGGAAAGATTAAATCCTAATTAGAAAAGAAAACACATGATCCCATGGGGGAATTGGTGCCAATATGATGTGAAAATTGGCCCTTTCCCAATTCCTATGATGAAATCTTGATATGTTGAAGATGATTGATCCACTTTGGTGACAAATGGTGAGAGGTCCAAGCCAAAATCTGCAATAACCTAGCTAAGAACTCAAGATTGGTGAATGGAAATGGCTAAGTATTTTAGCATGGTAACTTTGCATGGATTGTGGATGGATAAATGAGAATATGAGCTCTTTATTTATAGGATTTCAAGATGGATGAATGTCCAAATTTGAGAAATGTGGGACTAACATTCATCCAATGATATGATGCCACTTGTCAAGCTATGAATGGATGATGGATGTTCAAGATTTGGGGTTTGTGCCAATAAATGCCAATATTTGAAATTCAATTTTTTTGAAATGACATGTAAGAGGGAAGGGAAAATGCAATAAATGTGACTTGGCTCAAGGAAAAGGACATGTAAGAGATCTTAAATGCCTTGTTGGATGTACATGTTGACTTGGAATTTTTGAATTCAAATAGAGAGAATATTCCAAAAGATGCCATGTGAGGAAAATAGAGATTTAATAAATGAATTAAATCTATTTTCATGTGCAACTTGCATTATCTAGAGGACATGACATAGATGAGGTTAAATTAATTAATGATTAATTTAGATGACGTGACTTATTTGACTTAGATTTATGGATTTATTTAAATCAAATAAGAGAGGAATATGATAAGAGGCTAATTAAATAAGGATTTTGATTTATTTAATTAAAAGGGATGGTATTAGATTAAATCAAATAAGGTTTTAATTTATTTAATTTAATGGATAGAATTTAGAGATTTAATCAAATAAATTGATTATTTAATTAAATAGGGATAATTAGATCAGATGGATTGATTTAATTAACAAAAGAGATTGACTTGATTAGATAAAATGATTTATTTAATTGAGAGATGAATATTGATGAATTTAATCAGATATGGGGATTTAATTAAATGGTTAGACTGAGGGATGATTCAGGAAGAAACAATGTTAGTAAGTCAGGATCGAATGTACGATGTCAATCATTATATTTTCGATGTCTACATAAACAAATCATGGATCTTCTTAAGAAGATTGAAGGACATATCAACACAGTATGTTGCATCTTTTGAATCTATCCTTTCTTGTCCTGTCATATGTTCCTTTCCTATCCTGTCTTATGTTACTAGTATTTTATGGTATTGGGAAAATCCTATGGTTGGGGTTTTGTCTTTGACTGAATCCCTCTATCTCTCTCCCCTCTACCCATAACCCTAAACCCTAAACCCATAACCCTTAAACTCCAAACCCTTAAACCCTCTACCCTCTCTCTCTCTCTCAAGTCTCTCCCTCCTACCTCATGTCCCTCTCTTAGGTCTTTATGTATCTCTCACTCACTCCCTATATGTGTCTCCCCTCTACCTTTAAACCCTAAACCATAAACCCTTAACTGTAAACCTTAAACCCTTAACCCTTAAACTCTAAACCCTTAAACCCTCTACCCTCTACGTTTAACCCTCTACCCCTTATCTCTGTCCCACTCCCTCCCTCTTTCCCTCTCTCTCTCAAGTATCACCCTCCTACCCCTTCTGCCTCTCTCAGGTCTCTCTCTCTCTCTCTCTCACTCTTATCTCACTCCCCTCTACCCTTAACCCTCTACCTTCTACCCTCTATCCTTAACCCTCAACTCTCTATCTCTCTCCCACTCCCTCCATCTCTCTCTCACTGAATCCCTCTATCTCTCTCCCCTCTACCCATAACCCTAAACCATTAACCCTTAACCTTTGACCCTAAACCCTTAAACCCTCTACCCTCTACCCTTAACCATATCTCCCTCTATCTCTCTCCCACTTCCTCCCTCTCTCTCTATCAAGTCTCCCTCCTAGCACCACTCCCTCTCTCAGGTCTCTCTCTCTCTCACTCACTCAGTCACTCTATCTCAAGTCTCTCCCTCCTACCCCCTCTCCCTCACTTAGGTCTATCTCTCTCTCACTCACTCACTCCCTCTATCTCTCTCCCCTCCACCCTTAACCCTAAACCCTTCAACCATCTACCGTCTACCCTTAACCCTCCCTCCCTTTATATCTCTTCCACTCCCTCCCTCTCTCTCTCTCTCGTACCTTCAATATCCTACCCCCTCTGTCTCTCTTAGGTATTTCTCTCTCTCACTCACTCCCTCTATCTCTCTCGCCTTAAACCTAAACCCTAAACCCTAAACCCTTAACCTTTAACCCTTAAACCCACTACCCTCTACCCTTAACCCTCTGTGTACTCTCTATCTCTCTCCCACTCTCTCCCTCTCTTTCTCACTAAATCCCTCTTTCTCTCTCCCCTCTACCCATAGCCTCGACATTAACCCTTAAACCCAAACCCTTAAACCCTCTACCCTCTACCCTCTAGCCTCTCTCTCTCTCAAGTCTCACCCTCCTACCCCTTCTCCCTCTCTCACTCACTCTTATCTCCCTCCCCTCTACCCTTAACCCTATACCTTCTACCCTCTACCCTTAACCATCTGCGTAATGTCTATCTCTCTCCCACTCCCTCCCTCTCTCTCTCTCACAGAATCCCTCTATCTCTCTCCCCTCTATCCATAACCCTAAACCCTAAACCCTCAACCCTTAAAATCCAAACCCTTAAACCCTCTACCCTCTACCCTCTCTCTCTCTCTCTCTCAAGTCTTGGCCCTCCTACCCCCTCTCCCTCTCTTTGGTCTCTCTTTATCTCTCACTCCTCCATCATGTGTCTCCCTCTACCCTTAAACCCTAAGCCCTTAAACTCTAAACCCTTAAACCCTCTACCCCCTATGTTTAACTCTCTGCCCCTTATCTCTCTCCCATTCCCTCCCTCTTTCCCTCTCTCTCTCAAGTCTCACCCTCCTACGCCCTCTCCCTCTCGTAGGTCTCTCTCTCTCACTCACTCTTATCTCCCTCCCATCTACCCTTAACCCTCTAACTTCTACCCTCTACTCTTATCTCTCTCCCCTCTACCCATAACCTAAACCCTCTACCCTCTACCCTCTACCCCACCTCTCTCTCAAGTCTCTCCATCCTACCCCCTCTCCTCTTAGGTATTTATCTATCTCTCCTCCTCCTCTATGTGTCTCCCTATGCCTTAAACCCTAAACCCTAAACCAGCAACCCTAAACCTTCAACCCTTAGCCTTAAACTCTAAACCCTTAAACCCTCTACCCTCTCGTTTAACCCTCTACCCCATATCTCTCTCCCTCCCTCCCTCTTTCCCTCTCTCTCTCAAGTCCAACCCTCCTACCCCTTCTGCCTCTCTCTCTCTCACTCACTCTTATCTCCCTCCCCTCTACCCTTAAACCTCTACCTTCTACCCTCTACTCTCTATGTCTCTCCCAATCCCTCCCTCTCTCTCTCATTGAATCCCTCTATCTCTCTCCCCTCTACCCATAACCCTAAACCCTTAACCATTAAAACCCAAACACTTAAACCCTCTACCCTCTACCCTCTCACTCTCAACTCACTCTCTCTATCTCTCTCCCCTCTACCGTTAACCCTAAACCTTAAACCTTTAACCCTTCAACTCTAAACTCTTAAACCCTCAACCCTTAAACTCTAAACCCTTAATATTAGGTGTGTATTAAAACATTATAAAAGTATAAATTTTTGGAGTTCTATTAGGAATTGAATGATAAATTATGATGAATGGGAAAATCTAAGCCACTTTAATATTTGGGTATGTGCAAGATCATCATGGAAAAAATAGGCCCTTAAGTGGCAAAAAATTTAGAAAAATCAGTCTTAGGTAACTTGACGTAAAAATTTGAATAAGTTATCTATATTATTTCAAAAATATGTAAGAATAGAATCAGTAGAAAATTTAATGTAGTTTCTAAACTACTAGGTTTATTTAAAAATAAATAAAATCTATTTGGTGAAAATTTGAAATTTCATTGCAGTAGTACTTAAATTTCAGGGAAAAAATAAGAAGTAGGTGTCTATCTGACCACCCTAACCATTATAAAATGATAATATTATTTTATAATATTTTATATATAATTAGAGGACTCATGTATAGATATGATGCTTTTTTTTTGTAATTTTTTTCCAAGCAAATAATTAATTATGAATTTTTTTATTACAACTTTTAAAAAATATAAAAACTCATATGTCTGACCACCTTAACTTGGTCAAAACTTCATGAAATTTAATTTTTCTTTTTTAATCCTATATTATGTGAAGCATAGAATGTGAAACATGTTTTAGATTCAAAAAATGTGATACCGTTTGAAAGTTATAGATGTTTTTCAATCAGCCTATCGATAAGGACTTTAGTCCTAATTTTAATAGAAAATAAATAATAATTATTTATTAAATTCAAATTAAAGCATAATTTATATTGGTGGAAAGATAAGAATATCCTCTAAAAACCCTTTTCGTTTCATCAAGTTTGGATAAAAAACAAGTCGTCAGCCACATACCCTATAAATACCCATAATATTGCCACTTTTTGGCCCATCATGATCCTGCACATACCCATTTTCAACTAAAAAGTTAGAGTTAAATTAGGATTAGTG
>VDFB02000007.1:169270416-169441420 GCA_007258455.2 Sequoia sempervirens
TCCCCCTCCTAATTCTCTCTCTCTCTCTCTCTCTCTCTCTCCTAATTACTCTTGGGTATATGTGTGCAAAAATTGGATATCTGATTTATAGCACCAAAATATTACATTTTAAAATGCTTATTACATTTTAAAATGTTTTTCAAATTAGATATTAGACACGAACTGGATATCCAATTTGTAGTACTTTGGCTTGGGCATTGCTATGGAGCAATGTACTAATAGCCAACCCAAAAAAAAGTCAACTTGGGATTTTCACATTTTTTGGCGAGTTCAAAACGCTCCTTTTTTTATGTTGCCACTTTTTGGCCCATCATGATCCTGCACATACATAGGTCTAAATCAGGTAGTTGTTATTGCTAAGGTGGATCACTCCTTTCTTCAAAGGCCATACACTTATGATTGGGTCAAGTGTTCTTTTCTTTATAAAATTCCTATTTTTTTGATAGGTTAATTATGATTTGATTAGATGGGTTATGAAGCACTTATTTCAAACAAATATCTTTATGAAAGAAGTATATTGGCATGAAATTAAATATGATTTGTATTCCAATGTAAAAACTACAAAGAATGGAAACAATTCTTTCAACACATAAACTATTATGTAGTAGTCAATTAAAATGAAAAAGCTTACTCTATATTAGTTAGGATACACAACTAAGAAAATGATCTAAATTTACTTATTTATCCTAGAGGAACTAAGTATACAATATTCAAAGAAAACCAAAAAACCCACAACTACCCCTATTTTGAAGGAGTTTAGTTTTCTCCCCTTCCTGATCTCACTAATATTGTCTAATTATTTTAAAGAGATGAAGGGTCATAACACAACTTTATTCAACCCAGTAAATAGCTTGGTTAATGAAACTTGACAAAAGCAACAAAAAAATTGCTACATTTAGCATTTCATGTTGAATGAAGAGTGGTGACAATAATCTACTTATAGTTTAATAAAACACTATTTTTATAAGAAGGATTGACATTAGAAAGATAAGTGTTACTTATAGTTTAATAAAAAACTATAGTTTGCAGCATATACTGTTGGCAATAGCATATAGATTCTTGGATGGGGGAGAGAAAGAGAGAGAGATAGAGATATATGGGAAGAGAGAGAGAGAGAGATGGAGATATATGGGAAGAGAAAGGAGAGGTGGAGATAGAGATTCGATTGATAGGGGGGATAGGGAGGGAGAGATGGTGAGAGATAGAGAGGGGAAGATAGAGGGGGAGGGAGAGAAAGGGATATAGATAGAAAGAGATAGAGAGAGGAGTGAGATGGAGATAAAAAGAGAAATAGAGATAGTGATATAGATTAGGAGAGATGGAGGGAGAGATGGAGTGAATGAGAGAGAAATGGGGGAGAGGGAGGGATAGCTCAATAGATAGAGGGGGGAAGAGGCGGGAGTGATATAGAGAGCGACAGAGACAAATATATCAATCACCCTCCCTATATCTCTATCTATTCATCCTTATCTATTTATCTCTCTACCCCTCTCCATCTCTTTGTCTCCCTTTCTATTTGTATGTTTGCCATTATCTCCCTCTCTCTCTCTCTATTTTCTTCCCTATATTTATCTTTGTCTCCTTAAGTGTGCAATGGGTACATTTAAGAGGTCTTAAAGGAGAATTATCATATCTTTAATCAAATGGCATGCTACCTTGAGCATAACTCCCCAAGGACACATGCCATCCTTGGATTGTTGACATGAAACAACCAATCAAAAATTAGTTTCTCTCTCTCATATTAATATATATTACTATTATATTAAATATATATTATATTAATTATATTTTGTATTATATAAAAATATACTTATTATTAATTATTAATTATAATAATTTTATACGTATTTAATAATTTTGTTAAAGAATATAATATATAATTATAATAAGTTGAATAATTATATTATTTATTATGTAAAATATAGCTAATATATACTTAACTATATTGTAGAATATTAAAACGTAGCTAAATGACACCAAAATTTTGAACTTAATTAACATACTGTAAAACCTAACGAAACTAGGTTGTAGCTCTTCAAATTGGAGAAGTGAAAACAAGGTCAATACCAGTGCCAAGGAAGAGTTTGGAGTTAAAACAAGGTCAATAATAGCATCGACAAAGAGTTTGGAGGAGTGAAAACAAGGTCAATATCAGTGCCGAGGAAGAGTTTGGAGGAGTGAAAACAAGGTCAATACTAGCACCGAGGATGAGGTTGAGGGCACTCAGGGAAAATCAACGACCAAGGGGCAATGAGTACTATAAGTTTGGCACCCCCATTATCTTTAACCTTCAATTTTCATGCCTAGTTTCCAAAGATCTTCTCGTACATTGGCACCCCCATTCTCGTAAAATGGTATAAGATAAGATAGAAAAAATAAAATAGCTTAGTCTTTCACATTTTTATCCACTAGCCTCAGGTCTTGGAAAAACTCCCATAATCTACCCACATCTTGGTTGAGGTCTAGGATTTCATCACATATAGCCTTCATCGCATGAGTCTAAAGCAATTGTACACTTAGCCCAAGTATATGCTAGGCTAAGGTAGATCTAATGAATGGAAATAGAGGCATACAATTCTTCTTTAATACCTCCACCACAAACATATGCAAGGTGTTGGTTGTTTTTATGGTAAGCAGGTTGATCTTCTAATCTACCTAAGGAATTGCCAATTCCAATAAAGCGCAACTCTTAGGACCTAGACCAACTGATGAGGATTTGAAAGACCTCCTACACTTTTGGCTCTGCAAGATCCCTTAATGCATTTACAAACTCTGTACCATCATCATAAACAACATTAACAACAACATATAATCTCATTTAATATCTCAACATAATAGGATAATATCAAATGGAATTGGATGCTTATCAATAATATCAACTATTTGGAGCATTAGATAACTACAACAACATTTCACAGTAGAAGATAGTAATTGATTTGCAATTTGTAGCAAGCTCTAGGTAAAGGAAAAAAAATACTGAACCATACGAATAAGTACAACTTAGATCAGTGCCATATATCCATTGGAGGAGTCAAATTTATAAGCATCTAAGGGTTTATGATAGATTTAACACATAACATATAAGATCCTTGATAACATTGCTTTTATAATCTCATCAATATGTATTCTAACCCAATACTACTTATCAAATCCTTATTCAGAACATATCGACCTACAATCCCATTCAAGAATTTTAATTAATTATTTGAATTAAACCTAAAACAAGAATCATACACACCACAATAGTGAGATGAACGAAACAACCCTTGATCATTTTATTGAAAATTCAGATATGCTTATACAATGGAGAGACATGAGTTTGAATTAGTCATATCATTTCAAATGCCAGTATTGTCATAAAACATCAAATCCCCATGAATTCAAAACCTACTACAGAATGACTCAAAACCTAAATTGCATTTTCCCTAAAACTATCAGACTTTACAATTTTCTCCGTAACTTCATCTAGACTCGACCAAAAATATCTAACTTGCTAACCCGTACTTCTAGCCTTGAAATCCTTCTTATAGAAAAAGGAGCAAACAAGCATTGGGCCAAAAAGCACTTGTGTCACCAGCCAATTGGACTGCCTTGTGATATTCCAAAAAATTGTTACAACAACAATCTCCCTAGAGAATCTTCTTGTTCATCGTGCCCGCTGAGAATGGTTGATGCAACAACAAAAAACTTCAAGAATTCCATGCCTAGGCTGTCACCAAAAAATAAAATTGGAATATGTTGTAACTGTAATAGCTGATTTGTCAACCGTTAGCAGCCTACTCCTTTTCACTCTTCCTTAGTTAAATATACATTTACCCATTTATGGTACTCTTCATCAGTTGGCTAATCAAAATTGATCACCTCATTCACCTTGACACTATAAGGTTTGTACTTAACTACCACCTGATTCACTTCTCTTTCAAAAGACTCCAAGAATGAGTTGGTGCTAATGATTTTATCCATATAGCTCACCAACAAACCATAATATGAGTTACCCTATTTTTGAGGGTTTTGTAGTCCAAACATGATATAAAGGGGCTCTTACACTTTTTGTGATTACTATAGCTTGTGTAAGAGGCCCCATGGATACTTTTGTAATTGTAGGATGCATGAATAGGGCGTAGGATGAGAAATAAAGAAGGTGTAGCTGCTGTCCTCAATAGTTTTGTGAAGAGAAGCATGTGAAATGAGAGGATCACGCCTAGGTTTCAACAAAACATGTATGGGAGATCTGATTTTATGAATTTTTATCCATGTGTAGACCTAATGGATTGTTTCTGAACATTGAATATAAATGATATACATACACACACACAGGCACACACACATATATATGTATGTATGTATGTATGTATGTATATGTATTTTTAAATGTAAATATAAATGAAATTACTAGATGCTCTCCTAGAACAATAAATGCAACATATCATTAAAGAAATCTATGTATATGCATATAAATGTGTATTTCTAAATGCAAGTGTAAATGCAAAGAGCATATGGTTTTGTAGTGTTATAGATACAACATATCAATAAACTAATGTAATTGAAATTCTAAAGTCTTCAACACATATAATATGAAATCGATCAAACTATTAAACTACATGAGAAATAAATGAAAATAATAAATGCATATGTATGTGTATTTATAAATGTAAGTGTAAAATAAAAAAGAATAATGAAAATTATAAAAGAAAACAAGGAAAGGTCTCCTCCCTTCTTGGTAGTGATAACCTCCTCCACACACAACCCTTAAAAATTATGAATAGAGGAATATAATCTTTGAATAACTCAAAGTTGATTCACTCCTACCTAATGCAATTAGTCATTTTATCCTTATAAACATTTACAGTGATTACTAGAGGCACATAGACCAATTCTTCATAATAGAAGAATTTGATCATATTTTTCCAATGATGGCATTATGAGAAAACCTTAGGTTAAATGAATAATTCCTAGCTAATTTCTTTAAATCATGTCCAGCTGTATAAGAGAAGACCACTACTATGTGTACCTCGATACCATGGAGAAAGGCTAGTATTTGGGCTCTTTCATCAATCATCCTACCATACAACATACCAAAAGTCTCCTAGCAATTAGACATAGGAAGATTGAATATGACTTAAAAAAAAATTATTGCCGAAGCGTAAACTTATGATGACTTAACTAGGCGTAGTATACACTCCCTCCCCATTAACCACTTAGACATATGGAAATTAAATGTAAATTTTCTGCTATTTTTAGTCATGTAGGCGTCCAATAAACCACTTGGTGGTGTTTCCCTTCAAGTTTATTTACTTGAATGAAGAGAAAAAGTCCTTTGATTACAATTAGAGAATACATCTGAGGCCTTGGTTGTGTAACTGGTGGACCACAGTCACATTTAACACTTGTTACAAAGTTGGGGAGTTAAAATGTTAAGTAGATTTGATTTGTGATGAACACATTTGGATGGTAGTAACAATAGCTTGCAATCTATCAAGACTTGATTACCTTATAACCTATGAAATTATAGCGATGAAATGATAGATTAATCATAATGTCACATTGGGATCACATCACCATGAAAGAACTTCATCCAAGATCCTTATGAGTGCAGGTACTGCCAAATAGGTATTTGTTAGATCTGTCTTCCTCGAGTGAGGGAAATTCAGGAAGAGAAGAGGAAAGCAAGACATGTAGTATGTCTAAAAGAGGGAGATCAACTAGAGGTCAAAATATTAGAAGAAAATTTCGTAAATTCATGAAATTTTTTCTTGTTGAAGGGGGGTCATATTCTTATGATGATGAGAGCATAGGCGACGTTGAGGTGGCCTTGAGGTACAACATCTACAGAAACAATGGGTACACAAGGAACTTCCTCCAATAAACACTAATTTTTGTGTCAACGAGAGGATATATCACATAGCACCATTGTCATTACATGGTTTGGGCCTATTTTGCATGGACGGCATAAAGGTCAGTTACAACAAAGTTACTGAATTGATGGAGTATGTTGGACCCTATTACAGTTATAAATATTGGATGCCACTGGTTCGATATACATGAAGTATGCGTAGGTATGCACTATCAGCAAATTATATACAACTAAAAGATAAGGATCAAATCAAAGGAGTGGCTATGTACATTAACAGAAGGCAAAAAGCATCAAGGAATATTGTAGGGTTTATAAACAGTACATGACCTGGGTCAACAAATAAGCAACCCAATTGCATATTTGAGGCGCGTGAGGGAAACTGTGTATTTGTATGTGCGATAAAATCAGTAACTACAGGGGAAGAGTTGCTAATCAATTACAATTTGAATCACTTAGTTACAAACACAGTTACTATGGGGGTGGTACGTACTATGTACCATTTTACCCAACCTCCAATTAATGACTCCAATATACCATTTTATTCTAATATTTTTTTTGTAAGTCTTGTTTCATTTCGGTAATTTTTTTTTATATTTAATTTTTTTCATAGGGGGATATTGATCATATGGAGAAGGCTCTATCCTAGAGCACAGATCATGATGTATCTTCAGGTGCTTCTACTCGATAGGTTTACCTCATTGTAATTGTACAAATTAGATATGAGCAAAATGTTTTATTATTATGTTTTTTTCATAAGTTTTTTGGGTTAATTTTGATAATGTTTTTAATATTCTTGTTGCATTCAACTGATCAGGGAAAGGTACCAGCAGTAGAGGAGAGCATCCATAGTGAGATGCAGTCAATATTTTGTGATGATGACATCGCTTATTTAGCAAACCCTCTTGATACGATAAAGAAGATCCAAAAAAATGCAATCAAGAAATGGTTAAGTTGATGTTCATAGTGCCTCAAATAGATGAGATAAGAGAGAAGGTTAAAATATTGACTGAGAGATTACAAAAATTGTAAGTAAGCTGTCATGAGGTCTTTAATTATAACATAAGTTCATTCATGGTTTTATATTTTGTACTCTTTTATGTCATGAACTAAAATATGTGTTGTTTTTACAGGGTTATTTGCCTCCTCATGATGCTCCTAGCCATGATCAGGGTACTGCAAGTGCTTCCCGAGGAGTAGGGGTTAGTACAAGTGTCCATCCTGATCTTCCTATGCATACATCACATCATCTGACCCCATCATCCATGCATATATTGTCGTCTGAAGCATCAAAAACACATACCATGTAGGCATCTGTTAATGTACCCTCTGGCAGCGAACACATTCCAGAACATGCATCAGGATATGTACCTAGGGATGCAGAGGCCACTAGTACTAGTGATGTTTTAACAGCATTTCCTGGATCTCCTTGTAGTACTAGTATGGGAATATTTCCGGTCACACTTGTGGTGACCGAGGATTTCGTTCCCATAAAGATAGAGAAGGTCCCAGGTACTTTAAAACATTTTAATTATTATTATATATAATCCAATTGAAATTTACTTATTGATCGCTCTTTTTAGACTATTGATTCCATGATCATTTTGTAGGAAATGATGATTTTTATAAACATATAAGTGATATTACATTGGAGCTCTTCGGGCCCACCATACGTACAAGATGGAATGCCCAAAATCAAGATTTAAAAGATGAGCTCATTAACCGTTTAGTTGTGTTGTTCGGTGATAAAACATTCAATAGAACCAAGGTCCTTAAGAAAGATGGTACCTATCTAAAGAATGTGAGGGACCAATATAGGTCACATTTAGAGAAGAACAAAAAGTACGAGCATCCCCCCATGATTCTGGACAGGGAGTGGAAGGACCTGGCATCAGATGGAAAGGAGAAGGCTGAAAAGAAAAAAGGAAAGACACCACCAAGCCAAGGAAGGTATGTGATACTATCAACAATGTAAGTATATACTGATTACTCTTTTTTTTTACATAATCTAACATATTTCAAAAATTTCATAGGTTGCCCGACACGTCGAAGGCAACAAAGGAAAGACTAGAAAAACATGGGAAGCACAAACTTGGGTTTGGTGGTTATATGTAATTAGCCGCATGAATTGTAAGTATCAATAAATGAAATATAGTATCCAAATAATAAATTGAAAACAGTTTTGGTTTTATCACACCATAGAAGCAAAATTCATCATCTTATGCAAAAATGTAGGGCTCTGAATTCAACAGAGTTCCCACAGAAGATGACCTGAAGATTTCCTTCCAGCAAGGCTATGGAGCCATGGTTGAATGTCTAAGAGTCTTGACTGGGCAAACACAACCTTCCACTACATTCGACACACATGTAAATAAACTCAATAAAGTTTATTTAAAATTGAATACTTGTGCAATCTATTCAATATTAATTTCCACCATAAAGTAATTACATTCCTATTTGTTTTAAACATTCAAGCAATGATAATACTGCACATGACATTGGAATGCACCTGGAGGGTGGAGCACAACCGAGATGAAGGTCATGGTGTGCATCTCGACTTTAGAGCATGTAGAGCATGATCAACATGTTGAACATGATCAGGCTAGAGAAGATCAAGAACATGATGTGGCCCCATCAGGTAAAGAGGACCACTCTAAATTTCTTTTAAACATATTTAATTGCAATTGGTGTATTAATTAATGTAACCTTTCGTGTTTCAACTTTAGAGCATGTAGAGTGTGATCAATGTGTTGATCACGATTAGGCTAGAGAATATCAGGAACATGATGTGGCCCCACTAAGTAAAGAGAGGACCACTCTCATGTTCTCTTAAACATATTTAATTTCAATTGGTGTATTAATTAATGTAACCTTTCGTGTTTCAACTGCAGATCAAGATTTAGAGGGTGTTCAACATGTAGAGAATGAGTCTATAACAAAAGTTCAGAACATGATGTGGACCCATCAGGTAAAGAAAACCACTCTAATGTTCTTTTAATTAATGAAATACTTGTAACAATAATAATAAAACATATAAGTTTAACATTTATTTCTTATTGCAGCAGACCCCCCTTTGCAGTGGTGTCCACGTCATGAGCAAACGACTAGGCGTACATTAAGATCACAAGCAGAGGACAAAAAAACTAAAGGGCGACAAATATTGATTTAGAAAATGATACTCCACTTTGGATTTTTGTAGCTTTTAAAAAAGAAACAAAAAAAAAGTGATTGTAATCATATCATGACAACCATATTTTTGATAATATTTAAAAACTGAAAGAATGAATATTATATGTTAATGAATGAATGTGAATATGTTAATTAATCAATGTTATATGTTAATGAATGAATGATATATGTTATTAATGGAAGAATGAATTCTATATGTTATTAATGGATGAGTGAATGATTAATGTTATATGATTGGGTATGGGGAATTGAGAGTGATGTGAGGGGGGGGGGGGAGGGGCCAAATGAGCTTCCACCGTCACGTGGTTGGCCCTGTTAAGTAGAGAATATTAAACTATTCTTGAAACAAAGAAAAGCTCAATAAGGTAATGCAATTTTCAATATAAGAAATGATCGTTTGAAGCATAAAAACAATATGCAAAGATGAAAGAAAGTGCTAACTTTTCACTATGGTGGCAAAAAAATGATTCTTTATACCCTGAATCCATGCTCTGTATCACAATTTGAAGTTGTTTCCATTCCAATGTTCTGAGTTTAGTTTGTTTGTATGGATTTGTATGAATACCATATTGTGTTGTGTGTGGATTTGGTTTCAAAGCTCTGTTTCTTCTATTTTTAGTGGTGACATAACTCTAAAATTTGACTTTTGTGCATAATAGGTTAGTGGAAAAATTCACAGCTCTGAAGGGTTTAGAGGCTCGACTGAGATAGATACACGGATATTTGGATCTTGTTGTTGATGGGAGGCTTCGACTTAACCATGAAATTTTGTACCATCTGCAGGTATGCAAAAGTTTCTCTACTTACATTCATTCTTGATCATAAATGTTGTAAATGATATTAATGCTTCAAACTTAAGATTCATTTCATTGTTATAGTGATCAAAATGTTATGATTTGCTATACATTCAAGCATTCTATTGCCCCCTACCCTTTTCTCTCTTCCCCCTCCTTTTAAGAATTTTCTATGTCATAAAAGATTCACATTTTTGTCTCATTTACACAAATTTATCTGAAGCACTAGGAGTGAATAAAGATATGTAAAAGATGATGGATTATGTCTAAACAACAACTTTACATCTTATAGCTAATTAAATCGTTAATATTTGAATAGTTTAGAGCTCAAATAATTCTTGTGTATGCATGTGTAGCAATAAGGGAGCCTATGTGAAGATTGAAATTTAAAACATCAATTAGGTATTTTTCCTTAGGCAGTGAAATGATATTTTGAGTAATACAAACCTACACACACATTGATATTTTTTGGCATTGCATTGAAGAAATATTTTTCTCTTATACCTACCCTCGACTAGACATGGAGCTATATAATATTGGTTTATGGGTTTATTCTATAAGTATTTAATTTCATAGAGGAAGACTAAAATCTTCTTAATGTCCTGTGTCAGGTGTGAAAGCATATGAATCACTTGCTGAAGGCACCATTTTGTATTAATCAAGAAACTAGTTTGTTCTTTTTTTTATGTTTCTTGCATGTGTTATTTTTAGGCTCTAGAGATGTAGCTCGACTCTTTCTTTTGCAGTTCTCATCTTTTTGATGATTACAATAGATTGTCCTCATAATTTTTCATGTAGATCTGTTTGTATCCTTATTTTCTACCAATCAATTTGCAAACCACTCACATATTAAGGACCATTTCACTAACTTGTAGTCATCCATTACTTCATATGTTGCAGGTCATGTCTATGTGCCAATAAATCCTGATGATCGTGAGAAATTTAATCCTACAAGTGTAACCAATCTTTCTCAAGTAAAAGTGGGTATGTGCAGGATCATGATGGGCCAAAAAGTGGCAATATGATGGATATGTGGCTGACAAAATTTTGTTAACCCAAAATTGATGAAATGAAAAGGGTTTTTAGAGGATATTCTCAGCTTTCCACCAATATAAATTATTCTTTAATTTGAATTTAATAAGTAATTATTATTCATTTTCTATTCAAATTATAACTAAAGTCCTAATTGATAGATTGGTTGAAAAACATCTATAGCTTTCAAATGGTATCACATTTTTTGAATCCAAAACATGTGTCACATTCTATGTTTCACATACTATAGGATTAAAAAAAGAAAAATTGAATTTCATGAATTTTTGACCAAGTTAAGGTGGTCAAACATACAAGTTTTTTATATTTTTTAAAAGTTGTCATAAAAAATTCATAATTAATTATTTACTTGGGAAAAAATTACAAAAAAATATGCATCACATTGGGACATGAGTCCTCTACTTATATCTAAAATCTTATAAAAAAATATTATCCTTTTATTGTGGTTAGGGTGGTCGATAGGGCACCTACTTCTCATTTTTTCCCTGAAATTTAAGTACTCTGTATTGAAATTTCAAATTTTTACCAAATAGATTATTATTATTTGTAAAACAAACCTGGTAGTTTAGAAACTACATTCAATTTTCTACATATTCTATTGTTACATATTTTTGAAATAATATAGATAACTTATTCAAGTTTTTACATCAAGTTGCCTAACTCTGATTTTTTTGATTTTTTTTCCACTTAAGGGCCTATTTTTTCCATTATGATCCTGTACATACCCAAGTCTTACCTTATTTTATAGTACTTTAAATGGTTAATTGAAGGCTCTTCTTTAGATCTGAGATAGTTGAACCCTGGATTAAAATATGGTATTAGATGGGTAGTATAATGATAAAATTGAGGTCCATTGAACACAAATTACGAACATAATTTACTGGACTATGAATAGTGTTACAATTATAATTATTTATCCTTTACCTACCTCTGCATTAATGAAAAAGATAGCAGATATTGGAAGTTCATTACATGTCTCATGTATGTGTTAGTATTTTAATTTTGTTTAAGTTGTTCAAGAGCTTGATTAGGTCAAGAATATGTTCTACAAAGCTCTATTCTCTTGACACTGCTCAACATTTTCCCTACACATTTTCTCTTCAATTAGGACATTTCTTAACTCCTTCCCTTGTTAGCCCTTGGTTGTTCTCAAATGTAATGCTTTTTCTATGCATCTTGGTTTGTATCCTATCATGATCATCTCAAGCTGTAATGATTTTTCTATGCATCTATGCATCTTGCAATCTATATATATGATTAGTCATCAGTCTTCGCGATGGTACATTTCAACGAATATTTAAAAAAAAAAAAATTGCATTGTTTCGTCGCAATTTCGACGAAAACCACCAACGAATCATTGAAAAGGTCTGACGAAGTTGCTATAGCTACGACAAAGGATTCATCGTAACTCCTTGTCCATTTCATCGCAATTTCGACGAACATTTGTTGTTGTTTTGATGCTACTCCTTACCCATTTCATCGAAATGGCGACAAACTTCTCGTCTTGTTTCGATGCTACTCCTTGCCCATTTCGTCAAACTTGCGATGAAATTCTGGTGTTGTTTCGATGCTACTCCTTTCACATATCATCAAAATTGTGATGAAATTTTGGTGTTGTTTTGACGCTATTCCTTGCCCATTTCATCGAAATTGCGATGAACTTCTAGTGTTGTTTCGATGTTACTCCTTGCCCATTTTGTCGAAATGGCGACGAACTTTTGGTGTTGTTTCGATGGTACTCCTTGCCCATTTCGTCAAAATGGAGATGAACTTCTAGTGCAATTCATCGGTGGACATATGAAGTTTTTGTCGATATTTTGATGAATGGGTATGTGCAGGATCATGGTGCACCAAAAAGTGGCAATATTATGGGTATTTGTAGGGTATGTGGATGACGACTTTTTTTTCACCCAAAATTAATGAAACGAAAAGGGTTTTTAGAGGAGATTCTCAGCTTTCCAAAAATATAAATTATGATTTAATTTGAATTTAATAAATAATTATTATTCATTTTCTATTAGAATTATGACTAAAGTCCTGATCGATAGGCTGATTGAAAAACATCTATAACTTTCAAGCGGTATCATATTTTTTGAATCCAAAACATGCATCACATTCTATGCTTCACATACTATAGGATTAAAAAAAGAAAAATTAAATTTCATGAAGTTTTGACCAAGTTAAGGTGGTCGACAGACGAGTTTTATATTTTCTAAAAGTTGTAATAAAAATTCATAATTAATTATTTACTTGGAAAAAATTACAAAAAAATGCATCACATCGGACATGAGTCCTCTACTTATATATAAAATCTTACAAAAAATATTATCATTTTATTATGGTTAGGGTGTCGGGTGACACCTACTTTTATTTTTCCCGAAATTTAAGTACTCTTGCATTGAAATTTCAAATTTTCACCAAATAGATTTTATTTATTTTTAAATAAACCTAGTATTTTAGAAACTAAATTCAATTTTCTACAAATTCTATTCTTACATATTTTTGAAATAATATAGATAACTTATTCAAATATTTACGTCAAGTTGCCTAACACTGATTTTTCTGAACTTTTTGCCACTTAAGGGCCTATTTTTTGCATGATGATCCTGCACATACCCGAACATCTGAGTCATTTTATGATGCCGATGACCGATGAATCTGCACCATTACTTCAAAATTTAATTCTTCATCGGCCTTTTGATGAAAAAATAGCGACGAAAATGTTTTCATGATTTCGTCGCTTTTTCGAGAAAGATTTGTCGAATGACTGACAAACGTCCATCAGAAAATGGTATCAAATTCAGTAGTGTAGAGTAAAAGAATCAAGTACATCAACTGAACAATTAAACCGTTGTCATAGGAGTGTCCTCACAAAGTTGCATCGGTTACCCTGGTAGATCTTCCTAGGCCCCGACCCCCATCTTAGGTTACCTTGGTAGCCTCTCATGATCCCCAACCCCACATGAAAACTGATGCAAAATAAAATATCTCTCAAAGGGACAAGATAATGATCTTTCCATTCCAAGACTTCTTATCTCATCCCAAGTCTAAGAAATCCCTTGAGCCCATGAGCGAGGCACAATTAACAAGTTATATGATTTAAGCTACCCTTTCCCCTAATACATTTATTTAATTTCCACTTAATTAACGAACTCTCACATAAGTTACCCTGGCACCACTTTGTGTGTCAATCCCCATTGAGAGCCACTCCAATCCAAAAACCAAGGGTAGACAAAGTGCACAAAACCAATAATAAATATCAACCATAATGCAAGAGGAAAAACATCCCAGTCATAACAATTGGGTGTTTAAATTGAATTACAACCAAATGCACTACCCAAGGAAAATCAAAGGGTTGAACCATAAATCACAACCCCCTCCTAAAATTATAACATCTGGAAGGCTTATACATTCACAACTAATTGATTTCCCCAAAAATGTAAACAAAATAAATCATAATTTTATAAGCAATTCATGTGGGAAATAAAGCTACCATTAGGATTTCCTAAATACAATTTCCATCTCAAGAAAACAATAATACATTGCTTGAAATAAACCAACTAAATATAATTTTCATTTAGAGACAATAAGGAAATTAAATCTTACATCAATATAAAATATATATAATAATTTCATTATGAAAACATCTAGTTTGTGCATTTGCATGCACCCATTTAAAGAAAATTTATTTAAATATATATATAATTATATAATTATACATATATAAATGTATATTATTTAAATAAATATATTTTTTTATATATATAAATATATATACTTACATATATAGATATATATATATATAAATATATATACTTATATTTATAAATTACAAACCATATTATAAACGAAATCAAAATTTTATTGGGCAGACGAAAATTTAAAAAGCCATTATTAATGGCTATGTTGGCTGTTATCATAGTCGGCTCCCATATGGGGCCATAGTTGTGGAAGGAAACATTGGTGCTGCCTCCATAGTTAGCCTCCCTATGGGGCAGTGACTAAGGGGATAGCCCCAGCCTTCACCAAATACATTAAAAAAAAAACTTATAAAATTTTCATATTTTCTAGCAATTTAAAAAAAATTTCCATATGGACATTTTCAATTTCGGATTTCTTTAAAAATATTTCTATAGGGATTTAACAAAATATAAATATATACATACATATATATACATACATATATTATTATTAATATTAAGACATGTGAGAGAGAGGAGTATATATATATACATATACATATGTGAGAGGTATATATATATATATATATATATATATATATAGAGAAGATATTCATATGTATACATATATGCATATATATATCTATATATATATGTATATGTATATATATATACATAGATATATACATATATACATATATGTATACATATATATATGTATATATGTATACATATATACATTTATATATACATATATATATGTATACATATATGTATATATGTATATATATATATATATCATGAACATGAATGCCCCAGGTGGGAAAATTATTTTCACAAAAAGATTTCTACAGGAAGTATTTACAAAATTTTATAGAGGTTTTCAATTTCCCAATCAAATAAAACTAAATGGGAAAACAAAACAAAACAATAATTTTTTACAAGAAGATCTTTTCCAATACAATAAGAGGTTTTCTACAAATTTTAACAGGAAGATTTTAAATCCATTCCTATAGAGATTTTCAAAGTCTTTTATTGTTTTCCCTATGGGATTTCCATTGTTTAAAAACAATTTCTATAGAGGCTCTCATATTTCAGTATAATTTTTTTTTGGGTATTCTATTTTTTAAAAGAAATTTCTACATAAGCCCTAAAATTTTCACGAAAATTTTCCAAATATGACAATCATTTAAATTTACTAAATATATTAAAGCTTCTACACAAATAACTTATTTTTCTTGTATAGGAAATCTTTCCAATTTGCATAACCATAAAAACAATTTAAAGAACCTGTTTCCGGATGCTTGAGGAAATGATGTTTGAAGTAGAGCTTCGCCTTCAGATTCCAATTTACCAAGGCTTCTTCCAAAATATCCACTTTTTCTAGAAAGAAGAAAACAAAACAAGAGTCAAAATTTCCTAAGAACTTCTTTTCCCAAATTTTCAACAACCTTCCAAAATATTTTTTTCCATTTCCATGAAATAGCATCTTTCCTCTTAGAGTTAATGCAATTAATCTCTCAGAGAATTAATTCCCAACAACAGTGTTTAATTTTTTTAACACATGTCACAAATAAAATATCTTTTCGACCAAACAACAAATATTTCCTCTAAGATAATTACAATATATTTATGCAATTTATAATTCAAAATTCACATATTAATTTCTAGTTAAATTTAATCTAATTAATTTAACCACAAAGATTAAATCACTTTACAAAATAAATTAAATTTAATTAATTAAATTAAATATAAAGTTTCTAACAATATTAATCAAAATTAATTAAATAATCACTAAAAACCATTATAAACATTAATTAACATCAATTTCCCATAGAACATACCTTGCAAAATAAATAAATGGAAAGGAAAATGTGGAAAACATAACAACAAAGCATATTGAAACAAGGATTGACAACACACTGTGACTAGGGTTGTGGCTTGAAAAGGAAACCCTATTACTATCTCTCAATCAACTATTCTGTTGGGTAATGGACACACTCAAACCTATGAATCCAGGTGAAGTTGATGTCATGTACCTACAATCCTATAATAAAACATATGCCATACATATATATAAATCATGAATCAAACACACCGTGAAGAAAAAATCGCAGAATGACAAGGCACTTGCAAGCTAGTGATGCAATCTCATTCCCTTCACCAATACAGTGTCACATCAAAACTAACAACACTAAAACATCAATTAACTAAAGATGAGAATATATCAATATCAACTCAAATAATCAACTATACTAACCAAAAAGCATGTCATAAACAATAATCATCCATAAAGTGTACCATCACATCACAATATAAAAACCATCATCGCTCCAATGTTAGCAATCAAATAACAACATAGTATCATAGTCTATCAAAGTAAAAGCATTGCCTAAAAATTAAACAAATTGGAGGGGTGCTACATCCTCCCACCTAGGATCAGGCTTACTCCTTGAAGCCTATGAACAAATAGGGATAGAGCTCTCTCATCCTAGTCGCATCCTCCCAAGTAGCCGAAGTATAATCACTAGGATCCCACTGGAACCTAACTTGCTCAATATCTTGACCCATGAGGGTGAGTCTCCTGTGATGCATGATGGCCACGGGCTCCAATGCTAGCTACCTATCCTCTACCTGTAAGGCATTCCAATCAAGGATGTGAGATATATTAGGGTGATAAGGCCTAAGTACTAAAACATGAAATACATCACGTATACACAGGAGACTGGGTGGCAAAGCAAGACGCTATGCTAATGGCCCAATCTTCTTAAGAATATTGAATCTCTTGATAAAGTGAAGTATGAGCTTAGAGCCCTTTCCATATCAGATTGGAATATTTTGTAGACACGCTCATAAAAATACTTGGTCACCTACTGCAAACTGGCGATCCACCCGATGCCCATCTGCATACTTTTTTTTCCTATCCTTTGTAGCAACCAAATGTTCCCTAATATGGATCACTTGCTGCTCCATATCCTGAAGCATCTCAGGACCCAATAGAAATCTATCCTCTAACCAATACCAACTCAAAGGATTTAGACACAATCATCCATACAATGCCTAGAAAGGAGGCATACCAATCAAACTTTGATAACTGTTATTATAAGAAAACTCCACTAAATGGAGATAGTCCTCCCATCATGTTTGTTGGTCCATCACATACATGCGTAACATATCCTCAATGATCTAGTTGACCTTCTCAGTCTGTCCATCTGTCTCAGGGTGATATGTTGAACTAAAGATTGACTATGTCCCCATGGCATATTGCAATGACATCCAAATAGCTGAGGTAAACATAGGATCCCTATCAGAAATGATTCGACGAGGAATACCGTGCAACCTAACGGTGATCCCATAATAGTGGTTTACAATTTTTGGCCAAACTGGAGACTGAAATTATTATTTTTAACTAAATCTTCACATTCGGGCACCTATAGCGGCTAAACTGTGAGGAATTTGAAGATGGTGAAAACTAGAGTCTCATCAAATTTTGTCTGTAGATTCTAAAAATATTTTTTTCAAAATTTTTGGAATCAAATTGCACTTCTTTTCCATCTCCCATGAAAATTGATTTTTCAAAACAACATTTTAAAGTGGCTAGCCCAGATAATGCATAACTTTTTCCAAGGATAAAATTCTAATTCTTTCAAATTTAGATTTGTAACTTTGATATCTAGTGCTTCCACTTGGTTAGATAGTTTTTTATTGAATATTTTTCCTTAATCAAGTTTCAAAGTGGAACCATTTACAATATAACCAGTAACTTTTTTTTTTTTTTGTATATGTCAAAATTTTATTTTATTTTTTGTTGGATCAAGGACTTCAATATATGGTGCACTCATATTTTTCAATTTTTTTATAATCTTCTATTTTTCCACATGTGAAGAACAAATAAATTCATTTTCGATGAAAAACCTATGTTTAATAAAACTTAAAAACAAATACATAACAAAACCAAAACATATTAAAATTATATTTATTGGATAGCTTGTTCGAGGAATACCATAATCATTTAAAATAAATTTTAAATGAATTCATTTGATCCCCCAAAAGCTAAATCAAAAATGATTTTTTATCAGCATTTTGATAGGTGTAAAGGAGACACATTTATAGGTATGGTTTAAAACTAGCGAGGTTCTATCCAACAGGGTTTGATCTAAGGTGATTTGATCAAACCCTCTTCAATTGGAATCCTTAAAATGGAACTTTTAAAGGGTTAAATCATTATATTTTCTAAAAATATGTGATTTCAGCTAAAATTCATTCCTCTCAGGAATTGTAAACCACTATTATGACAACACCCCTAGCTATATCTCCCATGAACACTCTAGCAACAAATGAAGCATTATAGGATGAATGAATAGGTGAGAAGTGTGCTACCTTAGTCAACCTATCCACCGTCACCATAATAGCATCATATCATCGTGAATAATTGGGTAACCCAACAATGAAATCCAATGATATTTTATCCCATTTCCATTCTAGCACCAAATGTGACTACAAAAGTCATACCAGATGTTGGTGTTTAGCCTTCACTCGCTGACACTCCAAACAACTCGACACAAATTCAACAATATCTTGCTTCATACCTACCCAAAAGTATAACTGTCACAAATCGGCATGCATTTTCTTCACTTCTAGATGAGCTAAATAGGGTGCCTGATGTGCCTCTGTCATAACCAAGGTACAAATATGTCTACAAGATGGAACATAAATGCATCCCATGTGTCTCAAAAAACCATCTGACTCTAGAGAATAACCTAAGAATCTTCCCTGAAGAGTCCTTCCTATCTCTATCTCTGATCTCACCTCCTAATACCAACTGTCTGTAGGAAGTGTAGAAAGAATTTGAATCCTCAAATCAACACCAAGAGTCAACTCTAACAACTCGTGTCTCCATCTGCTGATAGCTTCAACAACTACATTCTCCTTCCCTTGGATGAACTTCACCTCGAAGTCATACTCACAAAGGAATTCCATCCATCACCTTTTCCTAGCATTTATATTAGGCTAGATGTGAAGATGTATTGTAAGCTATGATGGTCACTCTATAACTCAAATATGTGCCCCAATAGGAAATGCCTCCATCTCATCAAAGCATGTACTACTGCTGCTAACTCAAGATCGTGTGTGGGGTAATTTAACTCATGATCCTTGAGTTTGGGTGACTCATACACAATAACATGACCATTCTACATCAAAACTACTCCTAATCCCTCCAAAGATGTGTCTGTGCAGACAAAAAAATCTCCAGTAGGATCAGGTATCACAAGAATCAATGCACTAGTCAACCTCTCCTTCAGTGTCTAGAATGTTGCCTCACATTGCTCTAACCAGAAAAATTTCTTCCCTTTTGTCTGAAGAGAAGTGATAGGATGTCCTATCCTAGAGAAACCCTAAAAAAAGTGTCTATAATAACCTGCTAATCCCATGAAACTATGTATCTCTGCCACATTAGTGGGCGCAGGCCAAACAATGATCACTTGGATCTTCCCAAGATCTCCTACAATACCCTTTCCTAATATCACATGCCGAAGGTACTTAACCTCAATCTTAAGGAACTCACATTTGGATAGGTTAGCGTACAACTGATTATCTCTCAAACATTGCAATACCTACCTTAGATGCTCCTCATGCTCCTCTACTATCTTGGAATAGATCAATATATCATCAAGGAATACTAATACAAATCTATCCAAATAACTTGTGTGAAAGACTTCGTTCATCAAACTCATGAACATAGATGGTGCATTCATCAACCTAAATAGTACAATTGTAAACTCGTACTGACTGTAATGTGTGCGAAACATCATCTTATGAATGTCAAATTAAAAAATACATAGCTGATGATACCCTAACTTAAGATTGATTTTTGAAAATATCGTAGCACTCTTGATTTGATCAAACAAATCATCAATCCTAGGTAAGGGGTATCAGTTCGTGATTGTCACTTTATTTAGCTAACGATAGTCTATACACAAATGGAGAGAACCATCCTTTTTCTTCACAAAAATTACCGGTGCTCCCTAAGAAGAAACACTAGGGTGGATGAAACCCTTTGCTAGCAACTCCTCTAGCTATAAGTGGAGCTCCTTAAGCTCCTATGTAGTCATATGGTACAGAGCTTGTGAAACAGGCTTAGAACCCGATATAAGATTAATCTTAAAATCAATGTCACATTGAGGTGGCATCCCTGGAATCTCATTGGGAAATACATATGCATACTCCTGAAGTATGGGGTGGCTATTAAGAGAAACCTTCTTCTCACTGTCACCCAAATCCAAGTCATCTACTGTCACTACAAATAATTGACATCCCTAATGTACACATCTCCTCAACTGCATAGCCAAGATTATCCTCAATGATATGGGTCTCTGAACTCCCACTATCTCAACCTCTCTACTAGATACATCAATGCACCGAATCATCTTGCGTAGACAGTCAATAACAGCCCTATGAGTCTCAAGCCAATCCATCCCTAAGACAATATCATATGACCCCAACAGTATAATGTGGAGGTCTACTATAGTGTGAAATGATCCAATCTACAATCTATAGCCAGGTACTAGGGAATGTGCTGTAACTTTAACATCGGAGGCCATTTCGACCTGCCACTTAACATCTTGCTTTACTGGCCTCAGTCTACAATGTGCCACGATAGATGATGAAATAAAAAAAATTGATGATCTTGAATTAAATAAAATGGTAACCATGTTACTTGTAACATACTAGAAGTCTCTACCTCTCTTCCCTGGTGATTAGCCTGGTAGTTGTCAACTACAACAAATATTCAATGACCTCTACTCGCATCTCCAAAAATTAGCTTTGATGCTGCTGGCCTCTGAGTATAACCCGATGTGCCCTTATTAGGACATTGTTGCGCTATGTGACCATGTTGGCCACAAACACAACATCATGTACCCTTGTTGAATCCTCTACCTCTAGGAGGTGCACTCAACTATTGAATGCTACCCCTATTAGAGGTAGACTATGTACTCTGTGTCGACTACTCAAAGTTGGGGCATTTATTTTTCCTCCAATTCTTGTCACCCCTTGACTGATACTTGTCTCCCTGTCTCAGCTGGAAATTCTTTCGTTTCCCCTGTGAATTTTGTTGCTGACCACTCTATACAGGCACTTGTTGTGTGCTAGGTGGTCTAGCTCCCTAAGCTTGGCCACTATGTGAACTAGGTCCTGCAGCTGAAGCACTACCTATCTGCACTCCAGTATGGCCACCCAATGCCATAACCAAATTCTCCTCCACTAGTCTAACCTTCTCTACTATTGTCTCCATAGTCTTAGGTTTGAAAACCCAAACACCACCACTAATCCTGGCTTTTAAGCCCCTAATGAAGTGTTGAACAAGCATGGCCTCATCATCACCAATTCCAGTGAACTACTTGAGCTTGTAAAATTGATGCTCATACTGTTCCACCAACATGGCCATCTTTTGCAGAACATGAAACTCATCTCCACAATTTTGTCACCAATGGTAAAAAAGGAATCTAGATCTAAACCTCTCTATGAACATATCCCAAGACACATAATTAATGTCAATACAGATCTTTTTCTCCTCCAATCTCTACCAAGTAGATTCAAAATCTTGCAAGTGCATGATCACACATCTAGCCTTGGTATTGCTACCATAAGGGTGCATAGAAAAACACCGGTTCAGGTCTATCAACCATGTATCAGCCTCTAATCCACTACCAAAACCATTAAAAGTGGATGGACGAGCTCTAAGTAGGTCTCTCATATGAGTGGCTATGTATGCCTCTGGCTGTGCTGGTACCTCTCTCTCACCAATAATAATATGATCTCTACCCTACCTCAGCCCAAGGTGAGCAAGAGTCTCCTCTAACAAATGATCCAATTGAGCACCCTCAATCCCTAGTGGATCTTGATTCTGATCACTGCCTCTCACAGCATTTTGGAAAACTTGATGTTCTTCATGATTTGAGTAATGGGGAAAAGGGGGAGGTGAATCCTGCTGACTACCTCCACAACCACCTCCATGGCCATGACCATGACCTTTACCTCAACCTCACCTAGGTGGCATGATCCTACACATGCACAACAAGGTATAAGACAAGGTACACAAACTTAAATCCTACAAAACTAACAAATTAATGGGTTCAACATTATCCCAGAGCACCCAATGTTTAAACTTGGGTTCTAATACCATGTGTAATGCCCCAACACGTACCCCTAGAGGATAACACAAACACAATAGAAGTGTAGCATTTTTTTTTAACTTGTAATAATAACAAGTAAAGTGAAATACACTTAATGCATACATCCTCTAAGGTACGCGACAATGCTTACATTTGAATCCAAATATAAAAAAGTAAACTAATCCATAACATATAAAATTAAACTCATGAAATAAATAACATACCTCCAAAGCAATGAACTCATCTCATTAAATACAAAGTACATTAAAGAATCATCTATAGATTGCATTCATTCTATATAGCAGTTACAAGATTCATTTCCAAAATGAGGAAGATCATATAATAATGTTACAATTATAATGATACAAGAATCCTCCTTCAATATAAATGAGGAATAGTACATATACATTAGTATCCAACTGATAAAAAAGAACATAAGAAATACTACAAAGCAACTGGCACAAATGAGCTCTCCAATCTAGAAGATCCTGTCATCATGAACATGAAATGGGAACCCAACGGTGTATGGTGCACATTCGACCCAACCAAGTGGTACCCGAAGGCCCACCCCCCATGCTAGGATATAGTAAAAGGGCTTCTTAGGAAAAACCAACAACCTCAAGACACATACAACCTCAAGACTCAGACAACTTGAAGACTAAACTACACAAGTACAATACATACGGTGATCCCACAATAGTGGTTTACACTTTTTGGCCTAACAGGACACTGATATTTTTTTTTAACACAATCTCCACATTCGGGCACCTATAGCGATTAAACCGTAAGGAATTTGAAGATGATGTAAACTAGAGTCTTGTCAAATTTTGTCTGTATATTCTGAAAATATTTTTTTCAATTTTTTTGGAATCAGATTGCACTTCTTTTTCCATCTCCCACAAAAATTGGTTTTTTTCAAAAAACAACATTTTTAAAAAGTGACGCACACCGTATAATGCATAAATTTTTTTCCATGAAGGATAAAATTCAATTCTTTCAAATTTAAATTTCTAACTCTGATATCTAGTGCTTCCACTTGGTTAGATAGTTTTTTATTGAATATTTTTTCTTTAATCAAGTTTCAAAGTCAATCAAATGACAATAATAGATAACATAGCATAACTTTTACTATATGTATCAAAATTATTCTCTTTTTTTTTTGTTGGATCAAACTTCAATATCCACTTCAATATTTTTTTTTTTATAATCTTCTATTTTTCCACTCCAGAAGAGATTTTTGTTTTTGATGAAAAACCTATATTTAATAAAACTTAAAAAAGATAGATAATAAAACCAAAACATACTAAAATTATATTCTTTGGATAGCTAAGTTAACTCGATTCAAGTTTGTTTTCTAAATTCCCCTTTTCATCCCCCGGTTGAAGTAAAATTTGGTTTTTTGTGTGAAATTAAAAAATAGGGAAAAAGGGGGTTCTAGAATTCTAGCGAACCCCTAGGGGTTCTAGCGAACCAGGGTTCATTCGAAACTTGGTTCATGCGAACCCCCACTAATATGCACATTTCCTTTGTTTTTTGGGTGGGAAATGTGGGCCTAATAGTTAATGGGTTCGCTCGAACCCTAGTTCGGCTGAACCCCTTTATGGTTCAGTCGAACATGTAGGTTCATGCGAACCCCTAAAACCAATTTTTTTTCCTTGGGGTCATTTTTTCTCAAATTTCCTTCCTCTTCAAAAGTGTAAACCACTTATGTGGCTTCACCCCATAACATGAAGGTCACATTGCTTCCAGAGTAAAAGAATCAAGTACATTAACTGAACAATTAAACTGTTGTCATGGGAGTGTCATAACAAAGCTGCATGGGTTACCTTGGCAGATCTTCCTAGGCCCCAACGCCCATCTCGGGTTACCTTGGTAGCCTCTCATGACCCCTAGCCCCACATGCAAACCGATGCGAAATCAAATATCTTTCAAAGGGATAAGATAATGATCTTGCCATTCGATGCCTTCTCATCTCATCCCAAGTCTAAGCAAGCCCTTGAGCCCATGAGAGAGGCACAATTAACAAGTTATATGATTTAAGCTACCCTTTCCCCGAATACATTTATTTAATTTCCACTTAATTAACTAAATCTCTAATAAGTTACCCTGGCACCACTTTGTGTGTTAGCCCCCATTGAGAGCTACTCCCATACTAACAACACAAGGATCTAATCCAAAAAGCAAGGGTAGAAAAAGTGCACAAAACCGATAATAAATATCAACCATAATGCAAGAGGAAACACATCTCGTTTATAGTATCCAAGTGTTTAAATTGAATTACAACCAAGTGCACTAGCCAAGGAAAATCAAAGGGTTGAACCATAAATCACAACAACCCCCTCCTAAAATTACAACATATGGAAGGCTTATACATTCACAACTAACTGATTTCCCCAAAAATGTAAACAAAAGAAATTATAATTTAATAAGCAATTCAGGCAAGAAATAAAGCTACCATTAGGATTTCCTAAATCCAATTTCCATCTCAAGAGAACAATAATACATTGCTTGAAATAAACTAACTAAATATAATTTTCATTTACAAACAATAAGGAAATTAAATCTAATTGTTTAATTCCAATTTTCGTATTTACATCAATATAAAATATATATATTTTTAAAATAATTTCATTATGAAAACATCTAGTTTGTGCATTTGCATGCACACATTTAAAGAAAAATTATTTAAATATATATATGATTATATATATTTATACATTTATAAATATATTATTTAAATATATACTTAAATAAATACACACACACATAAATATATATATTATAAGTATATATATCTATATATATATTTATATTTATAAATTAAAAACCATATTATAAACGAAATCAAAATTTTATTGTGTGGACAAAAATTTAAAAAGCCATTATTAATGGTTGTGTTGACTATTATCACAATCGGCTCCCATATGGGGCCACAACTATGGGAGGCAGTACTGGAACTTCCTCCACAATCTGCCTCCCTATGGGATGATGGTTTTGGGGACAACCCCAGCCTTCCCCAAATAAATTTAAAAAAAAACTTATAATTTTTTTAGATTTTCCTACGATTTAAAAAAAATCATCGTATGGACATTTTCAATTCCATATTTCTTTAAAAGGATTTCTATAGGGATTTAACAACATATATATATAAATTCATTAATATGAATGCCCCAATTGGGAAAATGATTTTCACAAAAAGCTTTCTACAGGAAGTATTTACAAAATTTTACAGAGGTTTTCGATTTCCAAGCCAAATAAAACTAATTGGGAAAAAAAACAAAACAATAATCTTCTAGATGAAGATTTTTTCTAATACAATTAGATGTTTTCTACAAATTTTAATAGGAAGATTTCAAATCTATTCCTAAAGAGATTTTTCAAATATTCTATAGTTTTCCCTCTGGGATTTCTATTGTTTAAAAACAATTTCTACAAAGGCTCTCAGATTTCACTATAAATTTTTTCTGGGTATTATATTATTTGAAATCAATTTCTATAGAAGCTCTAAAATTTTCACGAAAATTTTCCAAATGCAACAATCTTTCAAAATTACAAAATATATTAAAACTTCTACACAAATAACTTATTTTTCTTGTATAGGAAATCTTTCCAATTTGCGTAACCATAGAAACAATTTAAAGAACCTATTTTCGGATGGTTGAGGAAATGATGTTTGAATTAGAGCTTCGCTTTCAAATTCCAATTTAGCAAGGCTTCTTCCAAAATATCCACTTTTCCAGAAAGAAGAAAACAAAACCAAAGCCAAAATTTTTTGAGAACATCTTTTCCCAAATTTTCAACAACCTTCAAAAATATCTTTTTCCATTGTAGTAAAATAGACTCTTTCCTCTTATAGTTAATGCAATTAATCTGTCCGAGAATTAATTCCCAACAATAGTGTTTAATTTTTTTAACACATGTCACAAATAAAATATCTTTTCAACCAAACCACTGATATTTCCTCTAAGATAATTACAAGATATTTATGCAATTTATAATTCAAAATTCACATATTAATTTCTAGTTAAATTTAATCTAATTAATTTAATCACTTTATGAAATAAATTTAATCACAAAGATTAAATCACTTTCCAAAATAAAATAAATTTAGTTAATTAAATCAAATATAAAGTTTCTAACAATATTAATAAAAATTAATTAAATAATCACTAAAAACCATTATAAACATTAATTAACATTAATTTCCAATATGACATACCTTTCAAAATAAATAAAAAACAAGGAAAGCATTGATAACATAACAACAAAGTATACCAAAACTGTTACGCCGCACCACACAAACCCCAAAGGAACAAAAAAAAGGGGCAACAATCTTTTTAAAAAAAAAAACATAAGGAATGCACTTTAAATTTTCCAACATAACTAACATTTCAAGTTGCACATCAAAGTCCTTTGGGGTATAGGAGGTGACATTACCTAAACTATCCCATAACAAAGTAATAGATGAACATTAAATTACCAATTACATATCCATTCATTCACAAATCTTCATTTAAAACACTCATTAACGATAACCAAAATGATAAGAATAATACATATAAAACCATACATGCAAATACAATAAATTAATCATGAAGATATTAAGTGCATATTTCCACAAATACAACATAACATTAACAATATTTACATATGGTAGTTCAAGAATGAATTACATGGTATGTTAATACATTACATCAGTCTGATAGTACATCTCAATGAACACATACACAAAATTACGTCATAGGTCTTCCCAAAACATGTGGGAATGATACATATATATATATATATATATAATACATCTGGAGTATAAATATACATCTGGTAACATATGAATCCTGGATCAAACTGCATTAGCTAAACTTTGCACTAAATGGTACAACTGCATCATAAGGGGACCCAACGGGGTGTGTAGCACGTTCCACCCAACCACCCCTGTACTGAGAGTAATTAAGGAAGGATCCCCGACCAAGCACATCCAAATATTAAGGAAAGACTAAACTCCAGACATGAAAAGTAAGATAACACAAAGAAATATCTCATAACAACAATAAATCTCCAAAACATAACAATAGACCACTTCCAGAGGATTTCAATAAAAACATCTCAAAAAGGATTGCTAGAGGAGAGTGTCATTGTATGGCCTTACATGGATTATCTAGACAACCTATCACAAGGTGTTTCCTCCATCTATGGTTATCCTGACAACCTATCTCAAGGCGTCGCTCCATAGAGTTACTCAAGTAGAACTGTTAACCTCTCATGAGGACAAGGCAACGATCATGCCAACCATGACCTTCTTGGCCCACCTTTAGTCTATGAAAGCCCTAATAGGTGGACGAGGCATCCATAATTATCTTATTAATGTTTTACTACCCACCCCCTAAATAATTATTTAGTTTATCACTTATTACTCCAACTCTAATGTAGGTTACCCTGACAACCCCTTTGTCTGTCAGCCCCCATATAGATCCACTCTCCCTAGAACCCAAAACATAAAATCCAACACCAAGTAGTTGTACCACAAGAACAATGAACCAACAAATGGAACATACGCGAGGAAAAACCATCTCGCCAAAATCATATGAAACACATCTATAAAATGGTACAACCCATGTGTAAACTCAAGTCACAACTATAGCCAAGAATAGGAACAAACATCCAATTAAATGATCAAATATAAACATCAATTTTCCCACCTCTAGAAGTTCCTAACCAACAAATTAAGCTCCTATAGAAGTATAAACTAACTCAAGGGTTTTCCCAAACGACATAAATCGAAATAAGAGAAAACCACAAATAGCTCAACAAAAATTCGACAATGCAAATAGCCAGAGAAAAATAAATAATTGCTTACACAAAATCATTCAACTTAATTTAAATCACATAGCTTATTTCTAATTTTCTTGATTACACTATAACATTGCAAATTTATTCAATAAATTAATTATTCCACAATCACAACATATATAACCATCTTTATATATATATATATATATATATATATATATATATATATATATATATATATATATACGTTTTTGTGTGTATATACATATAAACAATAAAATATATATATTTAAATCATGCATTTAAATCATATAATAAAAATACCCATATATTACACTATAAATTTACAACAATTTATATATATGAATATATATATACATATATATATATGAATATATATATACATATATATATATATATATATAACATATATATTTCATATATATAAAAAAAAAATTAAAAGAAATTGAAATTAAAAATAAACCTTTTTTTTTTAAAAACACTGAAACCTATGTCCAGTGTGAGGTACTACGTACCTCACACTGTGGGGAGACTGTAGCCCCCCCACGACTGCGTCCAGTAGCCTTGGCTATTCTGCACAGCTTGTGGTGGCTGCATATAGCCTGCCACAGGGTGTGGGGTGGTATGGCTTCGGCCGACCACTCCACCCCAAATAAAAATATAAATTTTTATTTTATATTATATTTCATTCTTCAAGAAAAATACATAACCCAAAAATATAAATATATTTTATTTTCCTTCAATAACCAGAACATATAAACTTGCAACATACATATAATTTTTAAAATAAAATAGAATGTCATAAATGATTATGTATATATTTATATACATATACATATATATATAGGTATATATATATATACATATATATATACATATATATGTTTTCCCAAAAATAAATAATATAAACAACAGTCTTGTTTTTCTCCAAACACAAAATAAATAGGGCATACAATTTTAATTTTCTTTGTAAATTGATTTTCTTTTCAAATCAAGAATTTCACAACTAGATTTATTAAAAAAATTCAGAAGGTTTCACAATAGATTTCTACAAAAGATTTAAATGTTTAACACAACCAATTTTTCAACAACAAAACCCTTTTTCAAAACAAAGATATTGATTTTTTTTGAATATAACAGACATGATTTTCGTTTCCCTTACAGACAATGAATTTATAAATCAAAAGAATTGATAATCAAAAAGAACCTGGAGTCCTTCGTTTGATGCCGAATCCAAACACTGCAACCCTTCTTCCTCTTTCGAAACTAGATTTCCTTTGCAGTTCCCTCTCCAATTCCTTCTTTCAGCTACTTTTGGAGCAATATTATATTTTTCCTTCCAAGAACAATTTTTAATAGAGTAGCACACACATGTATTTTCTTCAACCTTTTGTTTCTTCTTCCTTTTCCAAACAAAACCAAAAAAACCATTCTCTGTGTGTGTGTCGAAAACTTCCTTCTCTCACAATAAAATAAAGAAAAATAAATAAAGCTCTTCTTTTTTTTTTCTCAAAAATCCAACCCATGCATTGGCTCTTTTTCCTGCTTTAAAAGCTCACACTTATCTCACAAACTTAAATTTAAAATTCATTATTTTCACATTTATCCTCACATGATATTATCCTTAGATTTTAAAATATTAATATTTTGAAAAAGACAATTACAATTATCACAAACATTATTTATTTAATTAATTACTCTATCCTTTTTAATTAATTGAATAACTCTTAATTTACAATATTTTAAATCCAGCATTTAACTTAATTACAATTACATACCAATAATCATATCCACAAAATAACATTAATTAATCCCATATAAAATAAAAATAAATTAAATAACAACTAACCACAATAAAATAAATAAACAACATCAATACTGAGACAAAGACAAGGTCAAGACCATAACACTGAAAGACTCAATGAGATGATGAACTTGGGATGGGGACACTTCCTTATCAACTCCCTTTTTCAACATCATACCCATTGGGTTAGTTTAATGCTCACCCTGTCCTGCTGAATCAGGTGGAATCGAAACTTTGTTCCTGCAATTCTTGCATACAAACAAACGTCAAGTAGCATGTAAATCTCCATTGCAGACACATCGTGAAAGGTAATTGTGGGGTAGCAGGGCACTCACAAGTGAGTGATGCTACTTCATCCTTTCACCAAGACTCACTAGCAAACATGTTAGAAACCATAGCAACATAGAGTCACAACATCACCACATATATTATTAAGGAAAACCATAGCATAACCAAATAATATAACCACCACATAATGTATCATCAATCATCATAGTAATGTCAAGTGCAGCAAACCAACCAACTATGAATCCACACACAACCAAGTCAGTGAACTAATCACCATCACAAACCAAGTATCAAACCAACACATAAGAGTATCAAAGAGTATCAACAACATGAGGGGTATTACATCCTCCCCCCTAGAACATGGCTTACTCTTGGAAGCTAGTAAATAATTATGGGTAACTCTCTCTAATATGGGATGCATCATCCCATGTCGCCGAAGTATCGCCATTCGGGTCCCACTTAACCCACACCTGTTCAATATCTCTGCCCCTCAGGGTGATTCTCTAATGTTGTAGCATGACCATGGGCTCGAGAGCTAGCTACCTATCCTTGACCTATAGATAATTCCTATCAAGTGTGTGAGTAACATTAGGATAATATGGTCTAAGGACTGAAACATAAAAAACATTGTGATTCTGCGATAGACTAGGTGGCAAGGCTATGTGGTAGGCAACAAGACCAATTATTTCTAACACCTCAAATAGCCCAACAAAGTGGGGTGCAAGCTTAGAACCCTTTCCATAATGAATAGGGATCTTCCATGGACTTACTCGAAGAAACACCCAATCGCCAACTACAAATTGCCGATCAACTCTATGTGCATAAACATACTTCTTCTGCCTATCTTGACGTACTACAAGATGCTCTCGGATGTGAGCTACCTACTACTCCATATCTCAAAGAATTTTGGGTCCAAGGAGAACCCTATCCTCTAACCGATCCCAGATCAAAGGGGTATGACAAGGATGACCATATAAAGATTGAAAAGGAGCCATGTCAATCAAACTATGGTAACCATTGTTATAGGAAAACTTGGCCAAGTGCAAATAATCTTCCCAACGTGATTGTTGGTCCATGACATACATGCCGAGCATATCCTCAAGAACTTGATTGAATCTCTCAGTCTGACCATCTATCTCAGGATGGTAGGAAGAACTAAAGTTCAATTGAGTCCCTAAGGACCACTGCAAAGATGTCCATAGCACAAATGTGAATAATGGATCTCTATTAGAAATGATTCTTTGTGGTATCACATGCAATCGAAAAATTTCTTCCATGAACACCTTGGCTACCGAAGAAGTAGTATAGGAAGATTGGATAGGAGAGAAATGGGCTACCTTGGTCAACCTGTCCACAATGACCATGATAGCGTTGTGTCGCTTGGAAGACATAGGCAAGCCGACAATGAAATCCACAAATATAATGTCCCACTTCCATTCTAGAACAAGATGAGGCTGCAACAAACCTGCCAGATGATGATGCTCAACCTTAACCCTTTGAAATTCTAGACATCTAGTCACAAAATTGGTGATATCACGCTTCAATCCTGCCCAAAAATATAGTGAGCATAGATCTGCATACATTTTCTTAACTCCATGATGTGCTAAATAAGGTGCTCGATGGGATTCAGTCAAGATTAGGGTGTGAAGACCCTCTATAGGGGGTACATACATTCAGCCTACATAGCATAAGACACCATCTGAACTAAGTGAGTATCCAACAAATTTTCCTTCTAGAGTTCTGCCCGACTCGATTTCAGATTTCACCTCTTGATACCAATTGTCTGAGGAAAGAGTGGTGAGGATCTGACTCCTCAAATCAACCTCAAGAGCCACAAAAAAAATCTCATGTCTACGTCAGCTCAAATCATCTACCACCACATTCTCTTTGCCCTAGATATACTTCACTTCAAAATTGTATTCGCACAAGAATTCCATCAACCTTCTATGTCTTGCATTTAGGTTCTGCTGAGTGAAGATGTATTGCAGACTGTGATGATCCGTATGCAACTCAAACCGATGCCCTAAAAGGAAATGTCTCCATCTTACCAGAGCATGAACCATAGTGGCTAACTCAAGATCATGTATGGGGTAGTTCAATTCATGATCCTTAAGTTTATGGGATTCATACGCAATCACTCACCCTTCTTGCATCAAAACAGCTCCTAAACCTTCCAAGGAACCATCTGTACATACTACAAATTCCCCTATAGGATCCGGTATTGCCAAAATTGGTGCACTGGTCAGCTTCTCCTTAAGAGTCTAGAATGCTGACTGACATTGATTTGACCAAAGAAATTTCTTCCCCTTCCTCTAAAGAGAGGTAATGGGATGCACAATCCTAGAAAAGCCTTAGATGAACCATCGATAATAGCCTACTAGTCCCATGAAACTGTAAATTTCTGAGACATCCATGGGTATGGGCCAATACACAATGGCCTAAATCTTTGTAGGATCCATGGAAATTTCCTCACCTGAAATGACATGACCCAAATATTGAACTTCAGTCTTATAGAATTCACACTTTGCTAGGTTGGCATACAACTGATTGTCCCTTAAGCATTGTAGCACCTGTCTCAGATGTTCCTCATGTTCCTCCATAGATTTGGAATAAATTAGAATATCATTGAGAAACACAAGGATGAATCTATCCAAATATGTTCAGAACACCCCATTCATTAAGCTCATGAAGACTGAAGGTGCATTTGTCAACCTGAACGACATCATAGTGAACTTGTAATGTCTGTATCGAGTGTGAAATGTTGTTTTATGAATATCTAGTTCTGCAATCTGTAACTGATGATACCCTGATTTGAGATCAATCTTAGAAAATATCTTCACTCCTTTATCTAATCGAAAAGATCATCAAATTTGGGCAAGGGATAGATCGGTTCTTCACCATTACTTTGTTCAACTACCTATAATCAATACACGGACAGAGATAACCATTCTTCTTCTTTACGAATATTGCAGGTGCTCCCCAAGGGGAAACACTTGGGCTAATAAACCCCTTAGCCAACAAATCTTCCAATTGCAAACAAATTTCTTGAAGCTCCTGCATTGTCATCTGGTACGGAGCCTGAGATATAGGCTCAGCTCCAAGTACCAGATCAATCCTGAAATCTATATCCTGCTTTGGTGGCATACCTAGTACCTCACTCGAAAAAACATCAGAAAACCCCTTAAGGAGTGGGTAATCATCCAATGACACCCCTTGACTATCCTCTATCTCAAGTTCATTCACTGTTACTTTAAAAAGCTGACAACCTTGCTGGAAATTCCTTTTTAGTTGCATGGAAGAGATCATTCGCAATGAAATGGGCCTCTGAATACCCACTATCTCCACCTCCTTTCTGGAATCATCCACGCACCACACTACTTTATGGTGATAGTCTATCATGGCACGGTGTGCGCTCAACCAATCCATTCCCAAGACGACATCATACAAGCCAATTGGTAGGATCCAGAGGTCCACCTTAGTTGTCAATGCCCCTATATCTAGACTACAACCCTGAACAAGCTTCTCTACTACAACCTTTGACCTTGAGGCCAATTCAACCTGCCATCTTATGCCTTACCTAGATTCCACCAATCTACAATGCTCTACTATTGAAGGAGATATAAAAGAGTCAGATGCACCATAATCAAAGAGTATGGAAATACTAGTATCATGCAACACACCTGATGTCTTGATCACAGTGCCTTGATATTCTTCTTGACGATTGTCCACTATCACAAACACCCAATGTGCTCTACATGTATCACCCACTGTCAACTTAGAGGGTGCTTGAAAATTCCTGGAAGACCCTGTAACTTGAGGCTGACCACCTCTAGAACCAAAACCTAATGCTGGGGCACTACCAATCTGAACTCCAGTGTGAACTTCCAATGCCATTGCCAAATTTTCTTCTACTAGCCAAGCCTTCTCAACCGCTACCTCCATTTTCTTCAGCTTGAAGACTCTAACTCCACCTCTAATTCAGGTGTTTAAGCCCTGAATGAAATGTTGAACTAGCATTCCCTCATCATGATTGATTCTTGCATATTGCTTCAATTCATAGAATTTCTGCTCATAGTGTTCAACGAACATTGACATCTGCTTAAGATCATGAAACTCATCTGCCCTGCATTTTGTCTAATGATTTGAAAGGATGCGAGCCCTGAACCTATCCAAAAATAGCTCCCATGTGACCATGCTAATATCTAGATGTAACTTTTTCCCTTCCAGCCACCACCAAGTGGATGTGAAGCCTCGCAGGTGCATGACTGCGCATCGAGCTTTGGTATTGCTATAATAGGCATGCATCGTGAAGCATCGATCCAAGTCAATTAACCATGTTTTCACTTCCAGACCTCCTCCAGAACCATCGAATGTAGGCGGGTGTGCTCTCATCAAGTCTCTCATATGACTAGCTAGCACTGCATCCAGATTTGTCGTTACTTCCCTTCGCCTCGGTGACCTTTCCTTTTCTCTCTTGACCCGATGTTCCTCCTTCATCCTGGGTCCCAACCAATCAAGAATCTCCCCCAGAAGGTGCTACAACTATCCATCTAAACCAGGTTGTTCCAGGTTCTAACCACCACCTAACAAATTATTTTGCAGACTCTGTTGTTCCTCATCCTCTGAATCATAGGAACTCGATGGTGATGGAATTTGGTAGTTGGTTGCATGGCCACCACCCTGGCCTCTTCCTCGACCATGACCTCTACCTCGAGGCATGATCCTGCACAACAATTAAGGTTATGTAAGATCAAGAGTTAACGCAAAGGTTTCCTAACAAACACAAACTACCCAGAGAAACCAACGTTAGCAACCTAGCTCTGATACCAAGTTGTAACTCCCGTCGGGAAAACTCCAAAGGAACAACAAAAAAATGCAACAATTAAAAAAAAAAAAACATAAGGAATGCACTTTAAATTTTCCAACATAACTAATGTTTCAAGTTGCACATCAAAGTACTTTGGGGTACACGAGGTGACATTACCTAAACTATCCCATAACAAAGTAATAGATGAACATTAAATTACCAATTACATATCCATTCATTCACAAATCTTCATTTAAAACACTCATTAACGATAACCAAAATGATAAGAATAATCCACATAAAACCATACATGCAAATACAATAAATTAATCATGAAGATATTAAGTGCATATTTCCATAGATACAACATAACACTAATAGTATTTACATATGGTAGTTCAAGAATGAATTACATGGTATGTTAATACATTACATTACTCTAATAGTACATCTCAATGAACACATATACAAAATTACATCATAGGTCTTTCCAATGCACGTGGGAATGATACATAAATATATAAAATACATCTGGAGTATAAATATACATCTGGTAACATATGAATCCTGGATCAAACCGCATCAGCTAAACTCTGCACTGAATGGTACAACTGCATCATAAGGGGACACAACGTGGTGCGTAGCATGTTCTACCCAACCAACCCTGTGCTAGGAGTAAATAAGGAAGGATTCCCGACCAAGCACATCCAAACAGTAAGGAAAGACTAAACTCCAGACACAAAAAGCAAGAGAACACAAATAAATATCTCATAACGACAATAAATCTCCAAAACATAACAATAGACCACTTCTAGAGGATTTCAATAAAAACATCTCAAAAAGGAATGCTAGAGGAGAGTGTCATTGCATTTCCTTACACGGATTATCTAGACAACCTATCACAAGGTGCAACCTCCATCTATGGTTATCCTGACAACCTTTCTCAAGGCACTACTGCATAGGGTTACTCATGTGGAATGGTTAACCTCTCGTGAGGATGAGGTAATGAACATGCAAACCATGAACTTCTCAGCCCACCTTTAGTCTATGAAAGCCCTAATAGGCGGACGAGGCATCCATAATTATCTTATTAATTTTGTACTACCCACCCCCTAATTAATTATTTAGGTTATCACTTATTACTCTAACTCTAACGTGGGTTACCCTAGCAGCCCCTTTGTGCACCGACCCCCACATAGAGCCACTCTCCCTAGAACCCAAAACATAAAATCCAACACCAAGGAGTTGTGCCACAAGAACACTAAACCAACAAATGGAACATCCGTGAGGCAAAACCATCTCGCCAAAATCATATGAAACACATCCATAAAATGATACAACCTATGTGTAAACTCAAATCACAACTATGGCCAAGAATAGGAATAAATATCCAATTAAATGATCAAATATAAACATCAATTTCCCTACCTATGGAAGTTCCTAACCAACAACTTAAGCTCCTATAGAAGGATAAACTAACTCAAGGGTTTTCCCACACGACATAAATCCAAATAAGAGAAAACCACAACTAGCTCAACAAAAATTCGACAATGCAAACAACCAGAGAAAAATAAATAATTTCTTACAAAAAATCATTCAACTTAATTTAAATCACATAGCTTATTTCTAATTTTCTCAATTACACTATAACATTGCAAATTTATTCAATAAATTAATTATTCCACAATCACAACATATATAACCATCTTTATTTATATATATATACATATATATATATATATATATATATATATATATATATATATATATATATATATATATATATATATATATATATATATATATATATATATGTTTTTGTGCGTATATACATATAAATAATAAAATATATATATTTAAATCATATAATAAAAATGCCAATATATTACAGTGTAAATTTAAAGCATATATATATACATACATACATATATATTAATATACATATACATATATATTTCATATATATATATAAAATAAAATTAAAAGAAATTAAAATTAAAAAAACCTTTTTTTAAAAACACACTGAAACCCTTGCGCAATGTGAGGTACTGTGTACCTCACACTATGGGGAGGCCGTAGCCCCTACATGGCTGCATCCAACAACCTTGGCTAGTGTGCATAGCCTGTGGTGGTTGCATATAGCCTACTACAAGGTGTGGGGTGGTACGGCTTCAGCCGACGACTCCACCTCAAATAAAAATATAAATTTTTATTAAATTATATTATATTTCATTCTTCAAGAAAAATACAAAACCTAAAAAATATAAATATATTTTATAATTTTCCTTCAATAACTAGAACACAGAAACTTGCAACATGCATATAATTTTTAAAATAAAATCATATATGATTATGTATATATTTATATACATATTCATATATATATATATATAGGTATATATATACATACATACATATATATATATATATATATTTTCCCAAAAATAAATAATATAGACAACAGTCTAGTTTTTTCTTGAGACACAAAATAAATAGGGCATACAATTTTAATTTTCACAATAAATTGCAATGTGCATATAATTTTTAAAATAAAATCATATATGATTATGTATATATTTATATATATATATTTTTTCCCAAAAATAAATAATATAGACAATAGTCTGGTTTTTTCTCGAGACACAAAATAAATAGGGCATACAATTTTAATTTTCGCAATAAATTGATTTTCTTCTCAAATCAAGGATTTCACAACTATATTCATTAAAAAAAATTTAGAAGGTTTCACAATAGATTTCTAAAAAATATTTAAAGGTTTAACACAAGCAATTTTTTAATAACAAAACCCTTTTTCAAAATAGAGATATTGATTTTTTTGAATATGACAGACATGATTTTCATTTTCCTTACAGACAATGAATTTAAATATCAAAAGGATTGATAATCAAAAAGAACCTAGAGTCCTTCGTTTGATGTCGAATCCAAACACTGCAGCCCTTCTTCCTCTGTTGAAACCAGATTTCCTCTGCAGTTCCCTCTCCAATTCCTTCTTTTAGCTACTTTTGGAGCAATATTATATTTTTCCTTCCAAGAACAATTTTTAATAGAGTAGCACACACATATATTTTCTTCAACCTTTTGTTACTTCTTCCTTTTCCAGACAAAACCAAAAAAACCATTCTATGTGTGTGTCGAAAACTTCCTTCTCTCGCAATAAAATAAAGAAAAATAAATAAAGCTCTTTTTTTTCCTCAAAAATCCAACCCATGCATTGGCTTTTTTTCTTTCTTTAAAAGCTCACACTTATCTCACAAACTTATATTAAAAATTTATTAATTTCACGTTTATCCTCACATGATATTATCTTTAGATTTTAAAATATTAATATTTTGGAAAAGACAATTACAATTATCACAAACATTATTTATTTAATTAATTACTCTATCCCTTTTAATTAATTGAATATCTTTTAATTTACAATATTTTAAATCCAAAATTTAACTAAATTACAATTACATAAAAATAATCATATCCACAAAATAACATTAATTAATCCCATATAAAATAAAGATAAATTAAATAACAACTAACCACAATGAAATAAATAAAGAACATCAATACTGAGACAAATGCAAGGTCAAGACCATAACACTAAAAGACTCACAACGAGCTGACATACTTGGGACGGGGACACTTCCTTATCAAATCCCTTTTTCAACATCATACCCGTTGGGTTAACTTAATGCTTGCCCTATCCTACCGAAGTAGGTGGAATCAAGACTTTCTTCTTGCAATTCCTGCATACAAACAAATGTCAAGTAGCATATAAATATCCATTGCAGACACACTGTGAAAGGTAATTGTGGGGTAGCAGGGCACTCACAAGTGAGTGATGCTACTTCGTCCTTTCACCAAGACTCACTAGCAAACACATCAGAAACCATAGAAACATAGAATCACATCACCACATATATTATTAAGGAAAACCATAGCATAACCAAATAATATAACCACCACATAATGTATCATCAATCATCATAGTAATGTCAATTGCAACAAACCAACCAACTATGAATCCACACACAACCAATTCGGTGAACTAATCACCATCACAAACCAAGTATCAAACCAACACATAAGAGTATCAAAGAGTATCAAAGAGTATGAACAACATGAGGGGTATTACAGAAACAAGGATTGATGACACACTGTGTCTAGGATTGTGGCTTGACAAGGAAACCCTGTTACGGTCTCCCAATCAACTATTCCATTATGCAATGGACACGCTCAAACCTATGAATATAGGTGGGGTCAATGTCCTATACCTGCAATCCTACAATAAAACATATGTCGTACATATAAATAAATCATGAATCGAACATACTTTAAGAGAAAATCACGAAATCGCAGGGCACTTGCAAGCAAGTGATGCAATCACGTTCCCTTCACCAATACAGTGTCACATCAAAACTGACAAAACTAAAACATCAATTAACTAGAAATGAGAATATATCAATATCAACTCAAATAATCAACTATGCTAACTAGAAAGCATGTCATAAACAATAGTCATCCATAAAGTGTACCATCACATCACAATATAAAAACCATCATCACTCCAATGTCATTGATCAAATAACAACATAGTATCATAGTCTATCAAATTAAAAGAATTGTCTAAAAATATAAGGAAAATCGAAGGGGTGCTACATCAAATCTTGATCACTTTTGGTTTAAGTTGTGGGTTATTGTGTTTTTGGAACTAATACAGATTTGAGTGGGAGCCTGTGTAGAAGATACTTTGTGATTTTGTTGCAAGAATTTTCAAATGACAAGTTCATTAGGGAGAATAGAGGTGGATAAATTTTCTAGAAATAATTTTGATATGTGGAATCTAAATATGGATGATTTTTTGGTGGATCGAGATCGGTGGGATGGTATTGTTAAGAAAATTTCAAGACCTACAAATCCTACTTTGGCTACTCAATATGATGTTATGGACCCTAAAGGAAAGGGTTTAATAAAATTTTGATTTGCTTACTTTTTTTAATTAAATTCCATGAAGAGATCTTTGTAGAGAAAATATGGAATAGTCTTGGTCAGATGTATCAAGAAAAATATTTAGTGAACAAGAATTTCTTGAGGAAGAAATTATATTCCTTGAGAATGGAAGAGGGTGGATGAATCACAAACCAATTGGAAGCATTGAATATGTTGGTGGCTCAATTGGCATAATTTGGTGTCAAAATGGATTAGGAGAAATGTTAGATATTTCTTTGTTCTTTTCCCTATTCTTGGGATTCTCTTGTTATGGCTATTGGGAGTACTTCTGTTATTTTGAAGACTGAAGATGTGGTTGGTTCTTTTCTTTTTAAAGAGATGAGGAGAAAGGTATACATCACTGTGAAGGAGCCTCTAAATATTCATGGAGGACCTAAGGAAAAAGGTAAGAAGAATGAGAAGCATGAAAAATCCAAGTCCAAGGGGAGATCTAAATCTCATGGAAAGTCCAAATTTATTTACTGGAGTTGTGGTAAGCCTAGACATACTAGTAAGGACTACAAAGAAGAAAAGAAGAAGAAAAATAAGAGATTTTATTATGATTTTGAGTCTGGGAAGGAAGATAGTGACACATTCATTACAACTTTGGTAACTTGTGCAGGTAATGATGCATGGTTAATTGAATTAGGTGCATCTTTCCATATGACCTTTAATAGAGATTGGTTTTCTAAATATGAAGAATTTGATGGATTTAAGGTGTAATTGGGTGATGATTCTCATATAAATATTTTTGGTCATGTGAAATTTAGAATTAGGTTTCCTTATGGTAGAATAAAAAGGATTAATGGTGTGTTGTATATCCCTAGATTAGCGTGAAATTTGTTATCTATGAGAAAACTAATAGATGTGGGTGTGTAGGTAGTATTTTCTAATGTAAGATGCAAGATAGATATAGGTGCTATGGTGATTGATATAAGTGTTAGATATAGAACATTATATAAGATTAATGCATGCACTATTGAGTGTATTAATAATTCTATGAAAATAGTGTCTATGGCTACTTTGTTGGAAGATGTGAGGATTTCACCTTCAGCTGATGGTCATGGCTTCTAGGTACCCAAGGGTACTCTTTCTTCTGAATCAAAGTTACTTGTAGAGATAACTATGTTATGGAACTAGAAACTTAGCCACATTGGAGAAAAGGGTCTAAGAACCTTGAAAAATGGAAAGCTCATTGAAGGTTTTCCTGATTGTAATCTTCAATTTGATTTTTGTGAGCATTGTATTTATGGAAAAAAAAAATGAGTTCAATTTTACAAAAGTTCTCATAAATCTTGTAGTGTATTGGATCTTATTAATTCTATTTTTTTTGTCTTATAGATTTTCCTTCAATTGGTAAATCCACATATTATATTTCATTTATTGACGATTACAATAGAAGGAAATGGGTATAATTTCTAAAGAGTAAATATGAATTTTTCAGTCGATTTAAAGAATTTAAACCAATGGTTGAGTTACAGATTGGAAATAAGATAATTTTTTTAAGGATTGATAATGGTAGTGAATTTTTCTCTATTGGTTTTGATAGATTCTCTAAAGATTGTGGTATTAATAAAAAAGGAAAATCTTTATTCTCCACAACAAAATGGAGTTGTAGAAAAAATGAATATGACAATGATGGATAAGGCTAGAATTATGCTAAGTGGTGTTGGTCTAGAACAAATGTTTCGGGATTAAGTTGTATCCATTGCTTGTTACCTGATTAACATGTCTCCTACATCAACTCTTATTGATAAGATTCCTATAGAGGCATGGTCAGGTTGCAAGGCTTCATTAATAAATCTTGGAGTTTTTCGTTGCCAAGCATATTCACATGTGCCAAAGGAGAAGAAAAAAAAGTTAGAGAATAAGGTTGTGAAATGTATCTTCATCAGATACAATTATGGTGTCAAAGGATACAATATTTGGGATCTTTTTTCACATAAGGTAATATATAGTAGAAGTATTATTTTTAGAGAAACTGAGCCTTCTATTACATTGTAGCTGGAACAAAGTAAACAGAAATATGTGATTTAATTTCCTTCTATTCTTGAGAAAGTTGAATCAAGGACCATGGATAGACAAGAAGTTGAGGAGATCTTATCTAGCTCTATATCTTCAGAAGAGGAAGAAGAACCTCAAACTCATATTTTTCATAGGTCTACAAGGCATAGACAGCCACCTACAAGGTATAGAAAACCACCTAAAAGGTATTCACCTAATGATTAGAGATATATTTTTGCTTTAAATACTAACATGGATGAACCTAGAATTTTAGAAGATGTATTAGGTATGAATGATGCAAAACCCTAAAATATTGCTATGGATGAAGAGATGGAAACTTTGAAAAGGAATGATACATGGGACCTCATAACATTTCCTAAAGGAAAAAAAATATTAGTTGCAAATCGGTGTTCAAGAAAAAGATTGGTTCAGATGGAGATATTGAGATCAAATACAAAGCAAGGTTGGTTGTGAAAGGTTACTCTCAATTTGATGGTGTTGATTATGGTGAGATATTTTCTCCTATTGCAAAATTGACATCCATTATTATTTTTCTTTCTATTGCTACTACTTGTGATTTAGAGGTTGATCAAATTGATGTGAGAATTGCTTTCCTTCATGGTGACTTGGAGGAGGATATTTATATGGCATAGCTAAAGCACTATGTGGTGAAAGGTAAAAGTAATTTGGTTTACAAATTGAAGAAATATTTGTATTCCCTAAAATAGATTCCTACAATGTGGTATCATAAATTTGATACATAAGTGTTGATTTTGGGATTTGAGCACTCTAAATTAGATCATTGTGTTTATTATAAAACTGATGGCGATCATTTCATGTTTATTACACTACATGTCAATATTTACTGGCAAATGGAAATATATGATTTTAGAACTAAAATCTCAATTTTTTGCTAAATTTGAAAGGAAAGATCTTGGTGTAGCTAGGCACATTCTTGGGATGGAAATTAGAAGGAGTAGAGAGAACAAAAAGCTATGGCTTGACCAAAGCAAGTTTGTCAATTCAATTTTATAGAGGTTTGATATGTAGAATTTTAGACCATTGTTTGTTCCTTTTTCAGTTGTAACAAAGTTATCTATTTCAAATTGTCCAACACTTCCATCAAAGATGGTAGACATGAGAAGAGTGCCTTACTAGAGTTTAGTTGGAAGTTTGATGTATGCTATGGTTTGTACTAGACCAGGCATTTCCCAAGTAGTGGGAGTTCCTTCTAGATATATGTCTAATCCTGGTAGAGTTTATTGCGATGCAGTTAAAATAGTCTTCAAATATTTGTGTGGTACCTCAAAGTATTTCATTTGTTATCATAGTAATATGACTAAATATGTGATTTCACTTGATATTCATGGTTATGTGGATTCAGACTGGGTGGGTGATGTTGATAGTAGATGATCCATGAGTGCTTATATGTTTACTTTATTTGGTGTTATTATTATTTGGATGAGTAAGTGATAGGCTATGGTTGCTTTGTCCACTACTAAAGCTAAGCATATAGAAGCTACTCATGCTTGTAAAGAAGCCATTTGGCTTAAGAGACTATTTTTAGATATTAGAATAAAACAAGGTGCAATGAAAATTTATTGCAATAGTTAGAGTGTGATTTGTCTACTTAAGAACCCAACATTTCATGCTAGGACTAAGCATATTGATGTTCAGTATCATTTTATTAGAGATATGGTCAAATATGGTAGGGTAAAGCTAGTTAAGGTAGAGACTTTGATGAATGTTTCTAATTCTTTAACGAATCCTATGAGCATAGAGAAGTTCAGATGGTGTTAAGAGACTATGGGTCTTCCGCCCCCTAACAATTAAGAGATGATTTTTACTCCCTCCTATTGCTCTTGCAAGGTGTTCAAAAAATGAGAGATTTTTTGGGAAAATTTTTCTCAACCTTGCAATTATATAAGGTTTATTTTTGATAGGATGTATTTAATATATATATCCTAGTTACACTGATAGGTGTAATATACAATGGGAGAATAGAGTGGAGGGGTGGAGTGGGATGCATGTTAATGTTAACATTTTTTTTGTTAAAAAAAATCTTAAATGGTTGACATACATTAAATTAATGATATATTATAAATATGGACCATTCATTATTAGGTTTTAGATATGATGGTAGATATATTTTTGGCTTGCCTTTCCCTAGAAGATAAACCTATTTTTTGAGGGTGTTGTATTAAAGTTGTAGTATCGTGATGTATTCTAAGATTCTAATAGTGGTTGTGTCATATTTGGATCTTTGGCTGGTGATACTTCTATGAGAAGATTGCTCTGCAAGTATATTGTAATCTTTGTGATTTTTGAATAATATATTCGGTGGCTTTTGGAGTGTGGGTTTTTTCTCCCAAAAGTGTTTTCCCCGTGTAAATCATTGTGTTTTGGTATGCATGATATTTATTTTTATTTCTATTTAAGTTTCTATAACAGTTAAAGATCTATTAATTTTTTCATTATCCTCCTCTCAAGATTAGTGTAGGAAGTTGTTCTGCTATGTTAGCTTCCTTAAAGTCCAAACTTTCACTAACACTAGAAGCAAACATATACACACTTCTTTAGGTCCAAAAAAAAATGTATACCACATAGCAACATCACAAAATATTTAGGAATATTCCAACATCAGCAAAATATTCCACATCATTGATGTAACCACCTGAAACTAAAGAACACTATCATTCGGTGTAACCAACCAAATTGTCACATAACATAACTCATGAATCCAATCCTATGAAATAGCTGAACACTACATACCCCAAGAGAAGGTAGATACATTCAATATAAGAATGTTCCCAAATCCACAAGATAAGATACCAAAACATAGAGAAATGCAGAGCAATTTTATTTCTCATAGATAACCTTCTTCACAATTAACATATATTGTCAAACACAACTTCCACTACCATATGATCCAGAACCTGAAACTCTGGGTATAACACATTTGAACACCTTTGATCATCATGTTTCAACCACACAAGCACATTTTCAACCTTGAAGAAATGTGAAGCACAAAATAAAACACCTTTTTCACCTTGCATAGTCTCTTATTCAAAATTTATCAAAAGAATTTGGAAACCAAGTGAACCTATTGCATTAGAAATACCTAATCAATACCACAATACCTCCTCAACATAACCAAACTAGAGGTTGACATAAATCCACAAAAGGGTATGTGTAGGATTGTTATGGAAAAAATAGGCCCTTAAGTAATGAAAAATTCAAAAAAATCAGAGTTAGGAAACTTGATGTAAAAAATTGAATAAGTTATCTATATTATTTAAAAAATATGTAAAATAGAATTTTTATCAAATTGAATGTAGTTTCTAAACTACTAAGTTTATTTTAAAAAAAAAATCTATTTGGTGAAAGTTTGAAATTTCAATGTATACTTAGTACTTAAATTTTAAGAAAAAAAGAAGAAGCAGGTTTTTGTCTACCACTAACCAAAATAAAATGATATATTTTTTTATAATATTTTAGATATATAAGTAGAGGACTCATGTCCTGATGTGATGCATTTTTTTTGTAATTTTTTTTCCAAGTAAAAATAATTAATTATGATTTTTTTATTATAACTTTTAAAAAATATAAAACTCGTATGTCTCACCACCTTTACTTGGTCAAAACTTCATGAGAACTCAATTTTTTATTTTTAATCCTATAGTATACAAAGCATAGATGTGACACATGTTTTGGATTAAAAAATGTGATCTGTTTGAAACTATAGATGTTTTCAATTCGACCTATCAATCGGGACAGTAAAGTAATCAAATAGAAAATGAATAATAATTATTAAATTCAAGTAAAAATAATTTATATTGAACGGAAGCTAAAGTCTCTAAAACCCTTTTTGTTTCATCAATTTTGGGTAAAAAAAGGTCATCAGCCACATACCCTACACATACCCATCATATCGCCACTTTTTGGCCAATCATGATCTTGCACATACCCAAAACATCCACACTAGGGGTTGAAATCAATGACAACACTAATGAAAACATAGTACCACAATCTCCAACAACTCCAATAGGGTTTTGTGTGGATCCCTAGCTAACATGGAATAATGTTAATGTAGTGTCATGCATATATTTCAAATGTTCAAATACATCGTGTTTATGTAATAAGTGTAATGAATGGAAGGTATGTAAGAAAATGGGTTACATGTTTTGGATATGAGTATATAAGTGTAAAGAAAAGAGGGAGAACTAATACTAGAAGGTCATTATGAATGTGGGAGACTATCAAATGTGTCCTTGATGCACATTAAAGTTAAATTTCAAATCCACCATTATCTCTATAATCTGGTAGGACTGGCATTATACTTGTATTATTTTGATAGGGATTGGTGTCTCTTTTTGGTGGGGATTGTTGTCTCTAGTAGGTTGGTGCCTATCAATTAATTTTAGGTATTAGTGTCTTTGTTAGGTTGGTTCCTACATCACATTGTAAAATTCAATTGTTATATTAGTTCTTGTGATATTTATCACCGTTGCTTTTCCTATCTTAGGTCTCCATGTACATCTGGTGTCATCTTTTTCTGTGTGTTATCTTGTGTTGTGATCTAAATAATTTCTTGTGTGGTTTAGTGCTCTTCATGTGCTGAAAATACATATGATAGTTGTAAAAGTAAAGGTTTCTAGAATTGTTTTGATCTACTGATTCACCCCCCACTTAGTCAATTGTGTGACCTTCACAATAGTAAAAATAATTTAACTAATCATGTGGACTATACTAAAGTTCATTTCAATTATAAAAATATGTTTTTTTTCATCATAAAATTTCATCCACTCATGTCCATGTTTAGATTCAAAGCTAAAGAACCTTAATATATAGTTACCACTCGCGAAGGTCACACATTCATTCTTGGTCCATCCAATTCATTCCAACCACCTCCTATAACCCAAAAATGCAATATCTTAGGTCATCTTGGTAAGACTCCATCTCAAATATCCATTTTGGACCTATTCAAGTCCTTTTCTATACACCAAGAGATCCTTACCAAAGATTTATAGAATGCATGTGTTAGTAATGACATTGATCCCACTCAATTATAATCTCTTGTGGGACATTTATCATCTATATATCAGTTGGGATTTAGTCAAAATAATTTTCCTCACATTGATCCCACTCATAATCATCCCATCTAGATCAAATTCCTTATCACCAAACATAAGGTGAAGAGGGTCTTGCTAGATAATGGCTCTGCTCTCAACCTATGTATATTAAAGTTCATTAAATAATTTTGATATACTCAATCTGATTTGGACAATTAGGTGATCATAATAAAATCCTATGGCAATGCAAAGTGAGATTAAAAAGGTACTATTTAACTTCCTATTTAGGTTGGTTTAAAGCTATGTAGTATACAACATGTCATGTCCTTGATCTTGACCTTCCATACAATCTTCTCGTTAGCTGCTTCTTCAAAAAAAATGTCATGACTGATAGTAAAAGGTACCCCAAGGAATAGTGATTCTTCTTGCTATGTTGATCACACACACTATTTTCATCTTCTACTCCATCTTCAACTCTTGAATCCACTTTTTTCAAGGTCAAGATTGTAACACCCCGCCGTGCAAACCCCAAAGGAACTAATACAGACGCAACAAATTTTTTTTTTTAAAAGAACATAATAAATGTACTTAAGTGTTCCAATACCACAATGTTCTACATTGCACAACTAATTCCCTTGGGGTACACGAGGACATTACTACACTAACCCATAACAAGATAATAGATTAAACAACAACTAAACAATTACGTAAAACCATTCATTCTCACATCATCATTTAAATTATCCATTATCAATAACCATATTAGCACCATATGTACATATGACAATAAATTAAATTATAAAGAAATAAAGTGTTATATATTTTGATAGATACAACACAACATAACCAACTATTACAAGTGATAGTTCCTAAATAATACATGACCTGAATATACATTACATCCATATGATAGTACAATACAACCGTCTGAAAATACATCCCAATAACCATAAATACAAATTACATCAAGGTCATCCCAACACACATGGGAGATGATACATCAATGAATACATTACATCTGAGGCATAAACATACATCTAGTACATAAGAACACTGGATCAAATAGCATCTGCCAAAATCCTACAATAAAAGATACATCTGCAACCAAAAGGGAACCCAACGGGGTGCGAAGCATGTTCCACCCAACGACCCTTGTGCTAGGAGTTAACAAGGAAGAATCCCCAACCAAGCACATCTAACAAAACACAAGAATAACTCTATACCAGATAACATAACACCAAAAGACCACATAGAAACTAAACCACGATAAATCACCAAAAGACATAACAATAGACCACTTTTGAAACATAACATTAAATCACTTTACAGAAGACACAATAGTAACTCATATAAACATATCATCAATAAGTTTCAAGACATAATATCAAAGGACTACTTCCAAAACTATCCAATGACAAACCAATAAACCACTTCCAGAGGACTTCAACAAAACAACACAAATGAAATGTTAGAGGAGAGTGTCATTGCATGGCTTATCATGGATTATCCAGACAACCTATCACAAGGTGCCGCCTCCATCTCTACATGGATTATCCTGACAACCTAGTTCAAGGTGCCGCCTCCATTTATGGTTCTCCTAACAGCCTATTTCAAGGCACCGCTCCATAGGGTTACTCATGCGGAATCATTAACCTTTCGTGAAGACAAGGCAACGATCTTGCCAACCACAGCCTTCTCAGTCCCCTTTAGTCTGTGATAGCACTAACAGGCGGACGAGGGATCACAATTATCTTATTAATGTATAAACCCCACCCATGGTTAATTAATTAGGTTATCACTATTTACTCTAACTCTAGGTGGGTTACCTTGACAACCCCTTTGTGCGCCGGTCCCCATTAGAGCCACTCTCTCTAGACACTCTAGCACATAAATACCCAACACAACAGGATTGTATTACAAGAAATATTGAACCAATCAAATGGATCATCTACGAGGCATAACCATCTCGCCAAAACACATAAAACACTTCCACAAAAAGGTACAATCCACGTGTAACTCAAATCACAACCTTAATCAAAACATAGGCCATATATCAGGATTGCAAGACTAATACAACATCAATATTCCCACCTTTGGAAGTCCTAAACAACTTCAATTCCTATAACAGATAGACTACTCTAGGGTTTTCCCGCAAAACTTAAACCCAATTAAAGAAAATAAAAATAAATAAATAAAAAAACCTCGAGAGTAATCCAATACATGTGCAATGCCATAAAATAATTTACAATGAACAACAAATTTCATCAAACAAATAGATCAACAACTCGAGAATATTCGATTCAAATCAAAACAATTCGTTTATTTCAAGTTCGCACAACTACACTATAACATTGTCTAAATACAAATATACATGCATACAACTATATATCAGAGACAATATTAAATCTTAAACATATCTAAATTGTTCCCCCCCCTTGATAACCATAAAACCTTATGATTATTATGATTATTATTCTAAGCAAGTTCATACACTCTGTCCCAAATTATAATGGAATACATTTGTATACCTAATCATTCATTAAGGAGTAATCCAATATATCTAGAGAAGCTATTTTGAGCACATTGCTAAATATCTCGATAACTTTTAGGAACATTTAAATTACCTTCTTAAGTTTCACTATGACACCTAGAGCAAACAGTTCCAAGGAATGTTTGAATCATAATTACATTTCTTAAGGACAAACTAATACTAAGTCTTTAATGACCAAAAACATAAGTAATTTTCTATTTAAGACAAAGGTATTCCCATTAAGGTATTTTAAAACATCAAGTTTTATCTTTAATAAATATATCAAGACTTTTCTAAATAATGTCCTATCTAGGCATTAAACCTTAATGTTATCTTATTTATGAAAAGCACACTAAACCTTAACATTACCACACTCGTGCCTCCTCTAAATACTCTAATTCAATATCCTATGTATCCCATTGTACACAAGGTTTACCAAGCTAAAGTTACATTCACAGATTAGCTTATCTCTGCACTACAATAATGAATAACAATACATAATTACCACTAACATCTATCTAAGGCAACAAACCAACCAAAGGATAATCTTGGTTGATCAAGGCTAGCGATGGAGTTTATCAGACTTTAAACAATGTAATCTTCCTATTAAAGAAGTTAAAATTGTCAAGGGTCAATGTCGGTGCAGTGATAAAAATTTGTTTAAGCAATGCAAGTGACACTATTAAGCTTACGCTATTGCTATCGAATGATAACCTAGAGGTATTTTCTCCAAAATAAATTGTAAGGGTATGAGAATCAGTTACTATACCCAATGGCTATCAACTAGGAAGCGTTACCACTGATTACACAACGTGATGCACATCCATCAAAAATTAGAAATTTTAGCATCGAATCCTATTTCTGAGAGCCAATCAATAACCAACACCACAAGGTAGCGAATTCCTCAAGGACACATTTGATTCAAAGAAGAAAGCTCAGGAAAACGTAGTATTAGAAGCTTTGAAAGGAGATCACCAAAAATCAAGAGAACGAAAAGGACAATATTGGATGCCAAAATTAGGTAAGGAAAATTTTCCCACTAACAAAATATTAGATACCAACCTTATGGGTAGGATACACAGGTATACTTACAACTAAGCGAATGGAAAATGGTTATGTGGCAGAGAGAAACTGCTTCAGAAGTGAAGGAAGGCAATGGGTAAGAATGCTACACATGATGTTCTTCCATCGATAGAAGTAACAGTCAGACATGCATGAACTAGTTTAGTGCTATGGCTGCATTGATTAGAGAATACAAGTGTAATAGGTCGAATATTCCACAAACATAGAATCCACCAAATGAGAAATCGTGTGGGGGAACTTGGGATTGCAGCGAGGGGGTGAGGAACGCAATGCCATATGGCCAAAAGCTGAAGCGATAGACTATAGAGGCAGAGAAGACCCCATCCTGAAGAACTCCATAGGATATTCAAAGGTACCAAATCAATCTTCCTACCCCCAAGTTCATGTATGTAAATGAACCCTACTAAATAGAAATCAGGAAGACCAAGATGATGAACTATGCACAAGTTTAGGATTAAGGATTCGACAACTTTAAACTTCAGAGTGAACGTTCCTTTTAAAGCATCTTAATGCACATGCATGTAAAGTGCAGAAAGACAGAAAAAGGTATGCTAAAATATTCCTGTCAAAGACTTATAGGGTTTCAATTCATATTAAAAGAAAAACAGGGAGCTACAGTAGCTAATAGGCACTAGGTTCAACATAAAATACCATAAAGAAGATTCATTTAAATGAACTATCAATATCACTTATACAACAGAGGATAATTTAGCTATCAAATTAACAACCAAAATAATCACATTGAATTTAAAACCTTCAAAATAATGCAATAAGGTAAAGGGGGTTTCCATACCCATCTCTAAGTGTTGAAGAACAGATCTGGAAACACCAACCGGGAAGGTACCTCACACGGGCCTCCTGGTGACTTTGAGAGGTGGTCGCTCTATGAACATCGTCCCCTGTTCAACAATTCCAAGGACCCTATCTCGAACTCCCAAAAACAACCAACCTGATAATCTCCCCCAATTTCCTTCCCTGATTCCCACCAAAATTATTCATCTCCCCCCTCCTCTGACAACTAACTCTCCTTTTAAAGAAATAATACTTTTTTTGATGAGATGAGATTTTGAACAATAAAGGAAATTCAACAAACCTAAGTAAGTTTCCTGTTTGACAACAGTTTAACATTGTGCATGCGCTTGCATGCAATTCTTCCTGTCTTTTCTCGCTTTTACATCAATTCAATACTTATCTTTCTTATTTGTTAAAATTCACTTAATTTTCCCATCTTTTAGGCTTTACTAATAAATTTCCACCTTTTCTATCTTTATTTTGTTTTAACAACAATTTCAATCTTATCTTCTACTTCATATTGAAAATCCTCATCTTTTTGTGATTAACCAATTATCTCACAAAATGATAATTTGTCAACAATAATTTAAAACAGACTTCTATCTACACAATTTAAATCTAGTATTTATTAATGACGACCGAAACGGAGGGGTACTACAAAGATAATTAAAAAAAGTTGTGGAGAGTATGAGATGAGTAGTGCACTCAATGTGAGCACTATGATTCCATCTCCACACACATATGGACATCCATATTCATCTCAAAAACCATAAGAGAAGACAATAGAAACATTGGTTCTACAACTTTTCAATCTCAAGGAACCTTCGAACAAGAACAACTTGAAATGATATAAGCCAATGGGTATACCATGAGGAACTCAAAAGTTATTTCACTCTCTTGGAATATTTTTAAGAAGCCTATCCTATAGCTCATCAAATGGTATAGAAATTTAACTATCAAGGAAGAGGATTGGGGGAAAATGAGAAACGTATCCTCCAACTTGTTGAGTTACCAACTCAACTAAAATATCAAGGAATTAGTTATGATTTGAAATAAAAGAAACCCACATCTTTACCTAGTTCACCAAGTAATGTCAATGTAGAATCCATTATCATTGAGAATAGCCTTGAAGAGGTTATCAAACTTTATTACAATTATTTTAATGTGTCCTCCCATTTTCCACCTCCATCTTCACCATTAATCTCCCCCTTCATCATCCAAAAATAATTGATTGGGACCAACAAGGATTCAAACCTATCGATGTGTTTCCTAATGATGAAGCACATATCCATTTTATGGGTTTAGAGGAGAAATATCAATCTAGATTTGTCTTTGAGCTTGATCAATGTGCTTATTTTCAGGAAGATGAACTCCTCAACCACAAAATTATGAAACAAGAAAATAATCAAAAGTATTTTAGTGAAAACATCCCTTAAGACACTTTTAGACCAATCAAAAGTAAAAACAAAGGGTGAACACTTTTTTAGGGAATTAAAGGATGGGGACATTCATCATCCCCTCATGGGTATTGGGTATGTGCAGGATCATCATGGAAAAAATAGCCCTTAACTGGCAAAAATATTAGAAAAATCAGAGTTAGGCAACTTGACTTAAACATTTGAATAAGTTATCTATATTATTTCAAAAATATGTAAGAATAGAATCTATATTAAATTGAATGTAGTTTCTAAAATACTAGGTTTTTAAATCTATTTGGTGAAAATTTGATTTCAATCACGTAGTACTTAAATTTTAGGAAAAAATAAGAAGTAGGTGTGCAATACCACCTAACCACAATAAAATGATAATATTTTTTTATAATATTTTTAGATATAAGTAGAGGACTCATGTCTCGATGTGATGCATATTTTTTTGTAATTTTTTTCCAAGTAAATAATTAATTATGAATTTTTTATTGCAACTTTTAAAAAATATAAAAAATAGTATGTCTGACCACCTTAACTTGGTCAAAAATTCATGAAATTCAATTTTTCTTTTTTTAATCCTATATTATGTGAAGCATAGAATGTGACGCATGTTTCAAATTCAAAACATTTGATACCATTTGGAAGCTATAGATGTTTTTCAATCAGACTATCAATCATGACTTTAGTCATAATTCAAATAGAAAATTAATAATAATTATTTATTAAATTCAAAGTAAAGCATAATTTATATGGATGGAAATATGAGAATCTCCTTTAAAAACCCTTTTCCTTTCATCAATTTTGGGTTACAAAAAGTCATTAGCCACATACCCTACACATACCATCATATTGCCACTTTTTGGCCCATTATGATCCTGCACATACCCTACGCACTTATTAAAAAAATCCTCCATATTGATTAAGGAAAATAAAGAGATCAATTTGGGCACTGAAATGGAATTGAAGCTCACATATGTAGCCAAATATTTATCAAATTATGAGTAATAGGTGTTCTCCAAAATGATTTAGGATGGGATAATCAATTTTTTGTGGTCTTATTCTAACATGCCATGACTAGATCTTGCACTTGTGGTTCATCATTTGGATGTACTTCCTAATATAAAGCCAATAAAAAAAATCCTTACAAGGTGCATCCATAGGTATCTTTTAATAAGAAATTAGAGATAGAGAAATTATTGGTAGCTAGACTAATTACACCCATCAATTAGTCTGATTGGATATCCAACATAGTTCATGTTGCTAAGCCCATTGGGGGGATGCCTGCATCTGTACTAACTTTAGATATTTGAATAAAGCTTGTCCTAAGGATGATTTCTTTCTTCCAAACATTTATATTCTTATTTATCTTACAGTGGATCATGCTATGTTCTTTCTCATGGATGACTTTTCTAGACATAATTAGATCCATATAGCAGTTGAGGATCAACAAAAAATGACTCACTACTCATTGGGGTACCTTTTACTGCGAGTAATGGCATTTGTTTTGAAGAATTTTGGAGCTACTTATCAATGTGTTATGGAAGTTATATTTCATGACCATATTCACATTATCATGGAGGACTATGCAGATGATTTGTTAGGAAAATCATCCATCTAGGAAGAGCATCCTAAAATCATGCAACAAATCTTCAATCGATTGGAAAAATACCAATTGTGTCTTAATCCCAAGAAGTTCATATTTGGTGTCACCTCTAAGAAATTATTGGGCTTCATTGTATCAAGGAGAGGCATAGAATTTGATCCTACTAAAATAAAATCTATTCTAGATATCCCTCCTCCCAAGATATTAAAATCATTGAGAATTATTCAAGGTAAGATCCAATCAATTCAACATTTCATTGCTCAACTTGCTAATAAGTGTTATCCATTTACTCACCTACTTCATAAGGATACTTCCTTCAAATGGGACACTACATGTTAGTATGAGTTTGGTAAAATCAAGGAATATATTGCTAATCTACCCATTCTCATGCATCCTATAATGGGTAAACCTTTTTTCTATACATTTTTGCTACATCAGTTGCATTGGGGTCACTTTTAGCTCAACATCATGAGAATTGAAAAGAGTGGGACATATACTATATTAGGCACACTCTTGTTGGGTATGAGCTTAATTACACCCCTATGGATAAATAATGCTTAGTAGTAGCTTCTAGATGTCAAAATATTAGACACTACATGCTTAGTCACTCCATCAAACTCATTTCAAAAGTACACCCTCTTAAGTATCTATTATCAAGAACATCCTTAACAAGTCATATGGCTAAGTGGGTCATGCTTCTTAGTTAGTTTGATAACGAGTACATTGATTGAAAAACTATTAAAGGTCAAGTCATAGCGGATCAATTAGAAAATGCTCCTTTTGTAGATGTGTATCCCTTAGTTGTAGAGTTTCCTAATGAGTTATTACTTTTAGTTGTAGAGCATGAGCCATGGAGGCTTTACTTTGATGGTTCATACACACAACATCGTGTGGGTATCCTCTTTTTCACCCCTCAAAGTGACTTTATATCCAAGTCCTTTAGATTAGCATTTCCATGCACTAACAACATTACAATGTATGAGGCTCTAATCATTGATTTGAGAATTGTAATGCAATGGAACATCTGAGAGGGAAATAAAAGGAATCATGCAATATAAATGATGTTCAAATTGAACACAAAACATTCACAAACCAAATTATACCTTCCTCTCCATGATTGAGCTTCACCAAGATGCACCCAAACTCTTGGTTGATTTTCTCAAGTATTGCTATGTGGATTGCTCACTCAAAAAGCCAAAATGATGTAGTTAAGTCAACTTAAGATGTCAAAATGAGGGGATGAGACTTGAATTTATAGATGTGAGACAAGAGGAATGGAGGGCTAGGATTGACTGACTCAATCAAGGGTGGATATTGAGTGGTGTTGAGGATCAAGAGAATTATATGACATGTGTCACAATAGGGAAAGGGAGAAGAGATGAGGTGTGATCACATACGTGTGAGCACACCTTGGGAAGAGAATGTGTAAGAGATAAAGTGGCTCATAGGGTCACTTGTGTAAGAAGGTGTAAGAGGTAGTGTAGGTAGGTTAGATGTGGCACATGTGTGAGAAGAGGATAGAGGATAAGCTAGGACACTTGTCACCATGTGGGAAGTTTACGAAGAGGTGAGGGAATTAAAAACTGGAGGGAAATGTTAATTATAATTAGTGAGAAGGGATAAATTAATTAATCAAAGATTAATTAATTTAATAAATTAGGTTGAGTTAATAAACCATGTGTTTACTTAACCTAGTTACATAGTTAAATGTTGAGGGATAGACTAATGATGATTAAAGAAGGGATAAATATAATTAATCAAAGATTAATTAACTTATGTGAGATCAGAAGAAATGAGAATAATGGTGGGATTAATTAAATAGCTCAATTATTTAATTAATTGGAAGAACCTTAGCCTAAAAAGTGATATAATTAATTAAATAATAAAATATTTAATTAATTATAAAAAGAAAGTGGAATAATTAATTAATTAATAAATATTTAAAATTAATTAGGGTCAAGAAAGGTTAATTAATCAAATAATAGAATATTTAATTAACTAGGAGGAAATAGAGATAACTAATTAAAATTTGAAATTTTAATTAATTAAGAAGTGGTGTCATAATTAGGGTGACTACAAAATATTAATCAGTTACATGTTTATGGTGACTCACAACTCATCATTAAGCAAGTCAATGATGAATTTAAAGCCAAATATGATAAGTGTATTCCCTATAAATACATGGTAGATGACTTTAATAAGTACTTTAGTTATATCCAATTTGAACAAGACCCTAGACTTTAGAACAAAGCAACACATGCTATGGCTACAATTGTGTCTTTACTTGATATGTCACAAGATCATCATGAGTGTGAGTTCTTGCTTAAATTTTTTTTAGTACCTACATAGATCTTCTTGAAACTAAAATGGTGTGCAAAACCAATCACCTTGGTATATTGACATATACATCTATAATCTTATAGATAAGATCCTACCACCTGACCTCACCCATAATCAATGTTGATCCTTTATCTATTGATCCTACCACTACACTATCTTAGGAGACACCTATATTGTAAGGGGTATGATGGTTCTCTTCTACTATGTTTGAATGATACAAAATCTAAACTAGCTTTGAACAAAATGTACAGTGGAGTTTGTGGGGCTCATACTAGTGGAATGGTCCTAGCAAAGAAGCTTCTCAAAAAGGGTTATTATTGGCCAACTATGGAGCATGATGCTTCTGAATTTGTTAAGAAATGTGTTCCATGTCAGCAACATGCATGTTTGATACATGCTCCATCCAAAGAATTGTAAATGATTACCTCTGTATGGCCTTTTTCATAATGGGGACTAGAATTAGTTTTCAAGATCCACCCTTCGTCATCTAATGAACATTCATTCATAATCACCACCCCCAAATAATTCACTAAGTGGGTGGAATCCATTCACTCACCCTCATTACTGACATTCATAGTTCCATATTTATCCTATACCATATCATCTATTAATATGGTATCCCTTCCACCATTATCACTGATAATGGAAAACCTTTCAAAAACCAACATGTATGTCAATTATTTGAACAATTTCATATCCAACATCACTATTCCACCCCTATTACCCCCAAGATAATGGCCAAGCTAAGGAAACTAAAAAAAGTGTTAATAAAAATCCTAAAGAAAATTGTTAATGATACTGGTCATGATTGGAACCTCCATTTAAATACTACCCTTTGGGCTTACCACACCTCCATCCAAAATCCAATTGACACCACATTATACTCTCTTGTTATGGTTTCTAAAGCAATATTTCTAATCAAAGTCAAACTCCCATCACTCCCTATTTCTTTGAATAATTTAATCAATGAGGAGGAATATCATGTTTCACATTTGAGTCAACTAGAGATTTTAGATGAACGACACCTCAACACCTACAACCATCTTCAAGAATATCAACACCAGTTAAAGAGAAGCTATAATAAGAAAGTCAAGCCTTTCCAATTCCAACTTGTTGACCTTGTCCTCAAAGAGAATCAATGTACCCAACATGATCGAGAAAAGAAAGGAAAAATTGAGGCTAATTAGATAGGTCCATATATAGTAACTGAAAAGTATGGTTTTGGAGCCTATCAACTAGCTACACCAAAAGATGAACCCTTGGATGAACCCATTAACATCATCTACCTCAAGCAGTTCTATGCTTAAAACAATCGAGTTATCCCACCTTTCAAAAATTTCAAAATTTCAAAAAATGTCAAATCAAAACAAATATAGTCAATACTAAAGAGAAATAAATAATCCTATGGTGAAAACCACTCTTGGTGGTTCCTTGTATAAGTGCATTTGGTGAAAACATGGAAAAATGCACCACTCATAGAGGGATCAATCATTATCTACCTCATATCACTCTTTTTTGCATGCTTTCACCTTATCCACTTACCTATCTTATCCATTCTATCCATCCTATTTGTATCACATCCATTATCCTTCTCCATACTATTATCGACCACATGGTATATTTTGGTTGAGTATTATATAGGTTGGATCTACTATCCCAATTCCTAAGCTTCACCCAATTTTTTTGGAATGCATTTGGAAGATCCTAATATGGTCATATGATTCATATCCTTCTACCGGTTATACTTTCATTGGTCATTTCCAATTTTATATAGTGTGCATATGGTTGGTCTCACATCCTCACCTAGGTTCCATAGTTTTATATACTTGCCGCTAGGTCTCGTTCTTGTGTCTGCATGTTTCCAAGAGTCCCTATCCATCTAGTTCCTATAGAAAAATTTAATAGCCCCCTAATGTTTTGGTCCATCTTGGTTATTCATTGTCATGTTGATCCTAGAATATACCCATCCATATTTGGTCTTTATAGAATACATCATTCCTCATATCATACCACATCAATCCACCCATTGTCCTCATGATAAAGGATATTTGAGATTTACTATTATTTCTTGGTGCTTTTGCATTTTTTTATCTTTTGAGCTTCCTACTATACCTACTCGAGGTTGCCATGATCCATCATATGGTACACTTTGACTAGTATAAATAGGGGCATATCTTGGCTTTTCATGATTGTGTTTTCCTAGTTCTTCAACATTGTACCTAACAAGATTCCTTGCAATCTTATATTATGTCGGGGAATCCTTTATATTTTTGTTTTTCTAGCATTAGCCCAACTAAATCCCTTTTAGACTTTGTAAGATGTTGGATGAACCATTTTATTTGCTATGTTAGTCCTATGCATAAGATACAAAGTCACCTTGGTTTCTCATACCATAGTGCATAGTATCCCATGCTATATAAAATTAAATGTTCACTACATGGCAACATAATGCATAACATCAATTTTCTCTATCCCCCATCATACCATCTCTTTCCTGATCATTAGATTTTTATTTTTCAAGTGTGTCCCCCCACCTCCTTCCTCGATAGGTTGATTAATTTTTAACTAGTACACTATGGCTATACCTATCATCATCTATCCATTTTTTCATCATTTCAATTATATTAAGTTGTTTAGGATTTTTATTCTAATAATCTTTTCATCATTTCAGTTGCCTTAAGTTGTTTAGGATGTGTTATTCTAAGAATATTTTCATCATTTCATTTGTATTAAGTTATTTAGGATTTGTTATTCTAAGCATCTTTTCATCATTTCATTGTCATTTCATTTTGCATTAAGTTGTTTAGGATTTATTATTCTAAGAATATTTTCATCATTTCATTTGCATTGAGTTGTTTAGGATTTAATATTCTAAGCATATTTTCATGATTTCATTAAATCATTTCCTTTTGCATTAAGTTGTTTAGGATTTTTTATTCTAAGCATCTTTTCATCATGTCATTACCATTTCATTGGCATAAAATTATTTACAATTTAATATTTTAAGCATCTTTTCATTTAGTTCATGCTAATTTTAGGCTACATTAATCATTTTAGTTACATTCTTATGATAATGCATTATTCATGTAGTGTCATTATACCATTAGGTTCATTTAACATTATGTTTCATTCCATTGTATTTTAATCTATTTCACATTGCATTAGTTTCATTCTCAATTTTGCATACCATTACATATTCATTCATTTGTATTGCATTTTAATTTATATCCATACATGAAATCAAATATACCCATCAAACATCATAAATCACACATCATGAATCATCATATCCTGAATATAATAAGTCATTACATCATCATTAGAAATCATAACACATAGGCATATCCACCCTACATAAAACTTGTTAGTCCTAATGAAATTTGTACAAAATATCCCTATTGTAAGTCGCATACAACCTGCATCACAAACGGTTAGTGTCATCCTCATAATCATCATATTTATCATAATGTATACATACATTCATCATACACATCCATCTGCATCACAATCATATATGCATAAGAACAAAACATAATTCATGTCATCCACAATCATCAATAAATACATCCATTTATAACCACGTGCATTTCATAAACATCCATATCCATATATGCATCATTACCATAGCACATATCATATACCAAAATCACATTAAATTCCATCCTAAACATCCACAAGAGTCATCAAAATAATACAAGTTTCCATGTATAGGTATATCAAAATCAATGTCTATATACATAAGATACATCAAGATCATGAATCAATATGAATAAAAAATAATGAGAATAAATATCATCAGGACTTATGTCCTAATCAATGAATTAATGGTCGAATGTACATGGTATAATGTTTGCAAAACCTATGTATCTATCAAAATTGGAACCTGAATCTACCTGTATACTCTCTACCCTCTACTCCTTGCATATGAGTGTGTAGGAGATGATGGTACTGACCCACTCGGCCCTAATCCTCCTCTTCCCCGTGGCAATCCCACTAACCTGATCCTTGCTAATCCTAATCTCAAGGACCTACTCCACTCTGAGCTCATAGCCTCTGAAAAGGTGGTCCTCCTCTCTATTGTTGATATTGTTTCATAGTAGATATCCCTATAATTTTGGGCCTCCTTGCTTAGTCGTATCATTGAGCACATATTTGTCACTCCTCTTTGCATCCTAACGATATCCCACTCATGTCATTACCTATCCCTATCAACCTACATTTGAATCCTCTGCATTACTCATACATCTCATGCTAATATTAGGTTATCTCTCTTTGAGGCAATGGTAGCTAGGTCACCCTATACATTATCTACTTGTACTTGGAGACTACCCCTCTTCATTTTCATTATAGCTAGCTTTTTCCACAATCTCCCTTTCTCCACTTGTAAGTTGTCTCTCTCAATAGTCACCATGGCTCCATCCCCTTCATGCATGTCCACATTTAGCTAGAGACTATCCCTCTCAACTATCCTTCTCTCCACATCCTCCAATGCCTAGCATAGAAGTCCTTGTAGAAAAGTGATCCTACTCTCTACTACTTCTAACCTCCCAAATAAGTCTTCATCACCTCTCCTTGCCTCTTGCTTCCATACATGGGGCATCACCTCCAACCCCAACATATATGAATCTGCATCCATAGCATCTTTCTCTCTCTCCTCCTATCCTTCCCCCTCCTCATCATCACCACTACCCTCTCCATCCTCTCATCTATCCCCTATCTCATGCACATCCTCCTCATCCTCCACTAACTCCTCCTCTACTACATCTAGCCACTCCTACCTCACCTCCTGGTGGACCACCCTCCTCTATACCCTTCATACCTCCTACTTAGCTTCCTCCACTTGCATTGGTTCTCTCACACCTGCTACCTATTCCCTCAGTGACATCAATTCCTCTGACTTCCTACCCCTCCACCACTCTACATATCACTGAGTAACCCCTAGGTCATAAACCCCTCCTCTCCAATCCCATCACACCTCTACCAAGACCCTCCATGATGCAATATCTATCCTTTGTGAAATCTATGTCCCCCACACTCCTATCTCATGAGATACTCTAGAAAATCTCTCGTTAGGCTCTAAGATATCTTGAACTATTTCAAACCGATGCATCACCCTATCTAATATGTATCCCTCGATCAAGAATTGTTGTCACCCTAGCAAGTAACATCTTCTAAACATGTATGCATAGTATGCACCATCCTCATCCCAATCATCCATCTCCCTATAGGACCTCCACACAATATCCCTATAATTCATCTCATCCATTGGTCGCCTCTAAGACACCATGCTCCTAATATAAATGTAATGCAATACAATCCTCCAAGTGAACACTAATGGATCATCTACTACACTTAGTGATCTCTCCCCAACTGGCCTAACCACTCAGAAGTGCTCCCATTCCCATACTTGAAACAACATGATGTATGTCAAGCTCACTCCCCTCCTAGAACAAACCACATACATTTCCTAGTACACCTAGGCCAATAGGTAGGGCCCCCATGCAAACCTCTTAGATTAGGTCCCGCCATATTAAGAATAACCTCTCCCAATGTTAGGTTAAGAAGCATCCACTCATGTTAGGAAAGAGCACTCCACTAATCAAACCACATAGATATAGTGCAATCCTAGGCACTATATCTCTACATCCATCCATGTCTAATGTTTTTCCTCTACATGGTAGGTCTATCATGCCGAATAGGGCCTACAACAACCGTGGTGCTATCTTTGTTATCAATGCCTCGACCTTCCCCCCTTAAATCAATAATCAAAGGATCTACCATATGTCCTCCAAGGTAATCATCCTCCAAGGTAATCATCATCTCATTTGTGGCGAGGTGGAAGGTACATGTCTTTGAGATCCAACACTCTACAAATGATGTCAGCATGGGCCTATATGCACCCTAAGCATCAAGATCTATGCCATGTAGGTCAAACCACATGCATCCAAAAGTGCTCAATCTACATATCCAAACCCTCTTGCTAGCTGAAGCATTGTTCAATGTCACTTGTGAGTCCATAAAATTACTAAGTGCTCTGCATCCACCCACAAACATGTTAGGTTTTTCTATACAAAATTCTTCTTTGTTTTTATTTATTTGTTAGATTTTCCTTTTTTTTGCATCCACCCATCCACAAAGCAGACTCACCCTTTAAAAAATTCACCCTTCCCCATGCACATTCACCCCTTAGAAAATCCACATGTATTCTCATGCATCCACCTATTCATTGGTGGATTCACCCCTATAGATCCAAGTGCAAATCTGTCTATCTTCTAATGTATCCACCCCTATGAGCTAATGTGCATCTACCTATGTAGCTACAAATATGCCTATATAGAGGATCCATCCCTTATACATACTTTCACATCAAGAAATGTATCCACCTATCATGGATTCACCTTGCCTCTAGTGAATTTGTATGTCTACATGCACATTTTCCCATTTTCAAGTGAAACTTCCTATTAGTGTGTCTACTCATGCATCACTGGATCCACCTATCTAGCGCGCATTTGTCTATCTATCTACATGGGTGGATTCATATGTTCATTGAATTTACTAATCATAAATATAAAAAATCAAACCATAAGAAGAAAATTCAAAGGCCATACTTGGGCACTACCCTCTCTTCTCTGCACTCGTGCTTGCACAACATCGATCCAGTGTGGAATATGGCATGGGTTAGTGCAGGATTTTGGGGGTCTAAACTAGGCCCTTAAGTGGTAATGAAAATTTAGAAGAAATAGTTATCCAACTTGACATAAAAAATTTAATAGGTTATTAACATAATTTGGAAAATATGTAAGAAAATTTTTGTAGCAAATTGGATGTAATTTCTAAACTACTAGTCCATTTTTTTTTTTAAATCCATTTGGTGAAAATTTGAAATTTCAATCTAGTAGTACTAATTTTTTAGGAAAAAATAAAAAGTAGATGTATGTTTGACCAACCTAACTACAAGAAAATAAAATAAAATTGAAACTTTCAATATAAGTAGAGGACACAAGCATGGATGTGGTGCATTTTTTTTTGTAATTTTTCCAAGTAAATTAGTTATGAATTTTTTGTTATAACTCTTTAAAAATATTAAAACTTTTTTTTGTGACCACCATAACTTGCTCCAAAATTTATGAAATTCATTTCTTTTTATCCTATAGTATGGGAAGCATAGAATGTGCTACATCTTTTAGATTCAAAAAATGCAAAATCATTTGAGAATTATAGATGTTTTTGATCAACCTGTAAATTAGGACTTTAGTCATAATGCATGTAAAAAATCAATAATAATTATTTAATAAATTCAAAATAAGGCATATCGTATATTGGTGGAAAGATGACAATTTGGATAGTAAACCCTTTTTCTTTCATCAAATTTAGATATAAAAAAAAACATCATCCACAAGGGCGAACTCTAACAAAATAATGAAAATTTCTAAACACATTTTTGCAATAGAGTTTCTAGGTATGACACCCTAAGCCAAATCCCAAAGCAAACCTAGGGGAAACCCTGAGGCTACAAATTTTATCAGGAAAAATGGATATCCATTTGAAATGAATATCTATTTTGAAACATATATCCATTTTGAAATAGACTGTTTTGAAATGGATATGCATTTTGTTGAAATGGGTACCCATTTTCATGTCTTCAAAATGGATATCCATTTTGATAAATTCAACACATATATCCATTTCTTAGAAATAAGTACCCATTTGTATGTCTTGAAAATATATATCCATTTTCTAAAACAAAACAGATATCCATTTTGTAAAACAAAATGAATATCTATTTTTTGAAACAAAACAATTATCCATTTTGAAAATCCCAAAAACCCCTCTTTAGTAAAATAGGCAGAACTTTTGCGTTTCTTATCAAATTTTTGATTTTTTTATAAATGTTGGGAAGGTGATTTAGATCTCTATTCAATGGAAAAGGTAATTTTTATATATTATACACAAAAATAATTATAATCATTTTAACTTCATATTTCATTTTTGAAACATCAAATGCTCACGACTTCTGTACATGAAGTCCCTTTTTCATGATTTATTTTGCAAAAATCATCTCAAAATACTTGAAACATTAGAAAAAGTAAATATAATAAAATATTTATATTTTTTCTAGTAAGAAGATGAACAAATCTTCATAAATCATCATATCTCTATGTCCCTTTCTCTACCTCTCTATATTTCACTATCTTCCCTTAAAATCTAGACCTATCTCTCCACTTGTCTCTCCTGATGAGCCTAGTTTTTGGTCCAATTTTGGGTAAAATATATAGTTTATTTGCTAGTAGATGTCATGCACTTTAATGATTAAATGTTGGTATTTTCATAATGTTTCCCTCAAACCATTGACATTGGACTTAATCCTATCTCTGCAAGTTTTAGTGACATTTGGTATATTATGTGGCTTATCTATATTGATTTTGCATGTGGTTAATGAATGTTCCTTAAGGTGGTTATAGATGTGTAGTTATTATGTGTACTAACATTGCCATGCAGATTTAATATGCTAAGTTGAGGAAGACACCACCAACTGGGCATGCACCATAACGTCCAACAAAGGAATCACTCCAAGTCAAAGGAGGCCGATGGCAAAAGATTCTTCATGCAATTGAACATAACTGCCTTGTAGTGGACTTTAATGATTGAGCATGCATGGGAATTACTGTTGTGCTAGATCTACATTTGGACGTGTATGTCTGACTAGATTCCATGCACATGTAATCGTCATCGCTCCATTTTCCCTGTTTTCCCTAAATGGTGTCCTCCCTATCATGGAGTTGACTACCTTGTTTAGCTTTTAGTATAAATAACTATCTAATTCTCCTTCTTTAAAAAGGGTTGCACGATTTAATATTGTACTTCCACTCTCCAGTTTTCAGTAATACAGATACATTACTCTTTTGTACTCACAATTTATAGTGAATAAAATAAAGTTATGAGTTCGAGCATTTGAGTTCTCATTAGTTTTAGAGGATACTTATCAAAGTGGGAACACTTGGTGAGTAATTTGTCTTCTTAGTTTGGCATTAGTTTAGTATTACTTATTATTTAGTACTTAGTTATAAATCTGGCATTGATTATTCCTGCAGCCACTAGAATTCCATTTTGTGTCTATTCATGCAGCCAAAGTAGATAGAGTAGTTTCCTATTTGTTGCTCAGATTTTCATTCCTATTATGTATTTCAACTTAGCATAGTCATTGATTGATGTTCAACATTTGTTTCATTACTTTCCAAGCAATTTACTTTCAGTATTGTATGTTTCTTAGCTGTAGAATGAAATGGCTACTTTGAGTTCCTAGTGCACATAGTATGTTGACCCATTTCAAGTTCATGTCCCTAGGTTGACAAGTTAAATGCACCTTCATGATGGTTGAAATAGCTATTCAAGTTAGATGTTCAATCTCTAAATTATTCCTGTAAGGGCTTAGTTATTAAATCATTGTACGAGGCCAACATTTTGGCATCATTGCTAGGGATGGTGTCAAACTAGGGAGTCTTCTAGAGTCATTGGAATATTTTCTTATTTTAGTGTTCTTGGAAGTTGTTCTTAGTATATCCCCATTTAGGAACTAATGAGCACCTTATTCTTTACCAATTCTTTGTGTGAGCTGACTGATAGTGAGTGATATTGCATGCATAGAGGAAGGAGAAGGGATGCTTATGGGAGATTCCTTCTTAATAATCCTAATCAATTCCAGCTAGTTGAATATTAGAACCTACCAGAAGAAGAGGAAGAAGATCCACACCCTTTTGTTGATGCATATCCTAATCTTCCTAGCTCTAAAGTCTCCTCTGAAGATCAAAATCAGCTTGAGAACCCATTTGTTTTGGGACCACATCAAGCAAGCATGGGTGATGCAAATAGGAACAAACAAAACCAACCAACTTTTCCTTTTCCCATTTCCCATTAAAATTAAGTTGAAAACATTAAGAAAAATCCTCCCTTAGCACTCCCCAAGTTTTATGGACTTGTTACAGAAGATCTTGATACCTTTTTATTTGGTTTAACATACTTTGCAGGAGTTATGATTATACTACTAATTCCCATAGGATTAAGCTATTTCCTACCACTTTGAAAGAGGCTACATTAAGATGGTTCATGAGCCTAGGCAGAGATACTATGGAAACTTGGGAAGACATGAAGACAAAATTCCTTGAGAAATACAAGGAATATTGCACAGGAAGTGACATGAGAGGAGGTGACATTTTCAGGATGCAGTAAAAGGAAGATGAGATCCTGGAAGATTAGATTACAAGGTTTTTGTTTTTCCTACAAATATCTCCACACCATACACTTAATGAAGACTCACAAAATTTTATTTTCCTTAGAGGAATTAATGATAGTTGCACTAATGCCTTGGACCTCATGGAAGGAGGAGATATCTCCCAAGTTCCTTGGGAGGATATCAAGAAAATATGCAAGAACTACTCTAGGGAAGCTTCAAAGAAAGGGAGAGCTTATCAATCTTCCATGGGTAAATCAACTATCAGTGGAGTTTCAAGAATGGAGATTACTCATTTGTTGGTAGACTTCAAGCAAGAATTTATCAATAATCTAGCTACTCCGCTAGATACATTTCAAGACATGAAGAAGCAAGAGGAGGTAGAGGCAATGTTGATAGAGTATTTCCCCCACTGTAGAAAAAGGAAGAAGGTTTGTAGATGCAAGATGGTAGCTAACCTTGAAAGAGAGTAGATTCCACTTAAGTTCAAGCCAATCCAGATTGAAGAAGACCAAGTCTACTATGTTGCACAAAGGAAGCCTTGGGCTCTAAGGGAAGGTATGCCACCAGATCCACTATCCTATGTTGGGCCATATTTTAACTCCTATTCATCTGTTAACTAATGGTAGCCCCCATATCCACCCAGTTATGGAGGATATCCACAACAGCCTTGGAGTAACCCTCCAAATGCTTGGCCGAGTCATCAGAGTTCTCCACCCTAGTGGTAGTAACCTTTGGGGAATTGGCAGCAATTTCAAGGGAATTGACAGCAAACAAATCAATGGAGAAGAGGACAACAATGGCCTACCCAGACAACCGGTTACAAGCAACCACCTTCTCAACCTCAACAACTTGCTATAATGCCTCCACCTGCTAACCCAAGCTCAAATGAACCTAAACCTACTGAGCTACCAGCTCAACCCACACCCAATCCAAATAACAAACCATAACAACAGCCTACATACTCTACTAATTCAAATCAATTCCCTACATGTGTTGTGAGTGTAAGTTATAGCCACTTGCATTTAGGAACTACTCTACCAGCCCCTTCCAAGCCCATTATAACTAAACTTCTTGTGGAAGAGGAAGAGGAGCCTCTACATGATCCCATTCAGCCAAATGTACCTAAAAATCATAAACCAATCCAAGTCAAGTAGACTGAACAAAAACCACCATTTCCTTAGAGATTGGAAGTTTCCAAGAAGAAGGAAGAAAAGGAGGATACAACTTTTGATATCTTGGATTAGTTGAAGCATATATGTGTCCAGATACCTCTATTTTAGGCCATAAAGGATGTTCTAATCTATGGCAAAGAAATCAAGGAAGCATGTCTGAAGAAGCTAGGTAGGAAAAAGAAAGACCCAACTATAGTTCATGTGGTAGGATAACAAGCTGACATCATGCTGGGAAAAGTGACTATTCCCAACTATAATGACCCAGGCAGTCCTGTGGTAGCAATTGTCACAAATGGGGTCCAAGTAAAGAATGCTCTGATTAATTTAGGGGAAACAATAAATGTAATGACCAAGGACATCCTACAACAACTAAAAATTGCAAGCATGATATCTACTCCTACTATCCTGCAACCTGTTGATAGCTCTACTATTAAGCTTGATGGTGTAGTGGAGGATCTTGTGGTAGTTCTAGACTCCTGGGAGTACCCAACTGACTTTATGGTGGAGGATCTTGTGGTATTTCTAGACTTCTAGGAGTACCCAACAGATTTTATGATTCTTTCTCCTAATGTTACACTAGACAAGTATCCCATTATTCTTGGAAGGCCATGGTTGGCAATTGCATATGGATGCATTGAATGTCGGTCATGTGACATGACCATTTTAGATGGGAGGAGCACTAAATTTTTTTTTCTTTATCCACCTACTCAGCCATCTCATGATGAAGATAATCTCGTAGGGCCACAAGTTGGTGAAGAGGCTAAGGAAGTTAATTCTATGGTGCAACTTATGATGCTAGGAAGAAGCTCTTTCATGTAGCTCCAAGATGAGGATGAAGTCTTGGATAACATCATTCAGGACCATTGTGAAGTGGAGGAAGCATCATCTTCTCATTCTACTACTCCAGTCAAGAAACATTTGCTTGCTCTTCCTATAGCCACTGTTTCTATAGACATTCTTTCTACAACCACTCTTCTTGTAGCCACTGTTCCTACAGACAGACTTCCTACAGCAATAGGTATGTCCCATACATTTCTGCCATATGAACTAAAGGTACCATGTGTTAATGAAGCAACCATGATAGAGTTAGCTACCCAAGTACATGTATCAGAAGGAAAATATCTGAATGTTAATAGTAAATTAAATGAAGAACAACAATTGTTATTGGCGAACTTGTTAAAGACCCATCAACGTGCATTTGCATGGGATTATCATGATATGAAGGGATTGGATCTTAAAATTTGTACACACAAAATTTACATCAGATATGAGTGCACTCCAATAAGACAACCACAAAGAAAAATTAACCCTGCATTAAGATAAATTGTGAAAGGAGAATTGTAGAAATTACTAGATACATGATTTATCTACCCCATTTCAGATAGTCAGTGGGTGTCTCCATTAATGATTGTGCCTAAGAAAGGAGGGAAATGATGAGTTTGTGTTGATTATAGGGAACTTATTGCTACCACCAAGAAGGATCACTTTCCTTTACCCTTCATTGATCAATTTTTGGACGCACTTGCAAGAAAGTAATACTTTTCTTTTCTAGATGGATTCAATGGCTACAACTAGATCCAAATTGCACTAGAGGACTAGGAGAAGACCACATTTACCTATCCATGGGGGACCTATGCCTATTTGGTACTCCCATTTGGCTTGTGCAATGCACTTGCAACTTTTCAAAGGGCAGTAATTAGCGTATTGCCACATATTTATCATGATTGCATGGAGATTTACATGGATGACTTTACCACTTATGGTGTTGATTTTAATCAAGTGTTAGAAAATCTCAGGAGAGTCCTACAGAGATGTGAAGACCAAAATTTGTCCTCAAATAGTGAAAAGTGATCCATGATGATGCAGGAAGGTGTAGTTCTTGGCCACTACATCTCCCACAAGGGAATTCAAGTAGATCCTACAAAGATTGAGGTAATCACTAATCTACCCACACCTACAAAACAAAAGGATGTTAGGATTTTCTTGGGTCATGCAGGATATTATAGAAATTCCATCAATGATTTCAGCAAGGTAGCAACACCATTGTACACTCTTCTCACTAAAGATGTTGAATTTTAGAGGACTGAACCCTATGACAAGACATTTTTTGACTTAAAGGTAGCTTTGAATCATGCTCCTATACTCAAAGGGCCTAATTCGGAGCTTCCTTTCCGCATCCATACTGATGCATCAAATTATGCCATAGGAGCGGTCTCAAGACAGAAAGAAGGAGCTATTGAAAATGCTATTTACTTTGTCAGAAAAAAAATACAAGGAGTTGAATTCAATTATACAGTGACAAAAAGAAATGTTGGAAGTAATCTATGCACTGAACAAATTTAGACATTACATCACAGGCTACCAAATCTTTGTGCACACTAATCATGCAACCATTAGATATCTCATGAATAAACCTTTTGATCATAGGTAGATTGGCAAGATGGTTATTGTTGATGTAGGAGTTTGATATAACCATTGGGGATAAGCCAGGGTAGGCCAATGTTGTTGCAAATTTTCATTCAAGGCTAACTACATCAGAAGACAATCAACCCATAGATGACTCTTTTCCTGATGAGCATCTATTCTCCCTTAGTGTACAAAACCTTGGTATGTTGAAGTAGCCAATTATTTGGTCACAGGTAGAGTTCCTTCTCACTTTTCTCCAAAAGATAAAAGGGAACTCATTGAAAAATCTTTTCCTTTCTCTTGAATTGTTGGATGTTTGTTTTATATTGGACCAGACCATGTCATGAGGAGATGTGTGAGAGAAGATGAGACATATGACATTTTCCATGCATGTCACAATGAACCATGTGGAGGAAAATTTGCAGCTAAGAGGACAACAATGAAGGTTTTGAACATAGGGTATTACTGGCCAACACTCCACAAGGATGTAGGAATGTATACCAGAAAATGTGATAGATGTCAAAGAATGGGAAAACCAGCCAGATCTGATGAGATGCCATTGTGCCCTCAGGTAGTAATCACTCCCTTTGACAAGTGGGGATTGGATTTTGTGCAACCCATTGACCCTCCATTAAATGGTAAGTCTTATATATTGGTATGCACTAATTATGTGACAAAATGGGTAGAAGTTAAGGCCATGAAGCATGAAAGAGATAACAAGGTTACATAATTTCTTTATGAAGATATTTTCACAATATGGGTATGTGTAGAATCATGATGGGCCAAAAAGTGGTGATGTTGTGGCTGACGACTTTTTTTACCCAAAATTAATGAAACTGAAAGGGTTTTTAAAGGAGATTCTCAGCTTTCCACCAATAGAAATTATGCTTTAATTTGAATTTAATAAATAATCATTATTCATTTTCTATTTGAATTATGATTAAAATCTTGATTGATAGGTTGATTGAAAAACATCTATAGCTTTAAAATGGTATCACATTTTTTGAATCTAAAATATGTGTCACATTCTATGCTTCACATACTATAGGATTAAAAAAAAAAATTCATGAATTTTTGACCAAGTTAATGTGGTCAAACATACAAAGTTTTTATATTTTTTAAAAGTTGTAATAAAAAAATCATAATTAATTATTTGCTTGGAAAAAGGTTACAAAAATATATGCATCACATTGGGACGTGAGTCCTCTACTTATATCTAAAATATTATAAAATAATATTATATCATTTTATTGTGGTTAGGGTGGTTAGATAGACACCTACTTCTTTTTTCCCTTGAAATTTAAGTACTATTGCATTGAAATTTCAAAATTTTACCAAATGACTTTTTTTAAAATAAAACCTAGTAGTTTAGAAACTACATTCAATTTGCTACAGATTCTATTCTTACATATTTTTGAAATAATATAGATAACTTATTCAAATTTTTGCGTCAAGTTGCCTAACTTTGATTTTTTTGAATTTTTTGCCACTTAAGGGCCTATTTTTTCCATGATGATCCTACACATACCTAGATATGGAGTCCCAAGAGAAATAGTAACTGATCAAGTGGCACAATTCAAATCAACCCTTGTTGCACCACTAGTTAATGAGTACAACATAAGGCATAGGAAGTCTACTCCTTATCACCCCCAGGCTAATGGCTAAGTTGAAGTGGCCAACAAAGAAGTTGAAGCCATTCTGACTAAAACAATAGCTTTTCATAGAAAGGATTGGGCAAACAGATTACTAGAAGCTGTTTGGGCCTATAGGAAAACCTAGAAAACAACTACAGGCTTCACCCCATTTGAGTTGTTGTATGGAAATACAATTATGATGCCCGTTCAATTTGAATATAAGGCTCTACAGACTACAGTAGATTTGGGGATGGATATTTCTAAGGCATAGAGAGAGAGAATCATGTAGCTAAATGCTTTGGATGAAATAAGAAGAGCATCCCTACAACATACAGAAGTAGTACAAAATCAGAGAATCAAGTGGCATGGAAAATTTATCAAGGATAAGAACTTCCAACCAGGAGATTGGTCCTTGCTCTATGACTCAAGATATCAAGACAATGAAATAAAATTACAGACAAGGTGGCTAGGACCATATGAAGTTGTTGAGGTCTTTCCTAATGGAGTTGTTCAGCTTACTACCATTGACCCTATTAGGTTCAAATTACTTGTCAATGGTCATCATCTTAGATTATATAACAATAGAGCCTCCAAAGAAGAGTTCCTACAGTAATTCACCCAACGTTCAACACCTAAGCTTCCTGCAGCCAAAGGAAGTGGACCTAGTGTCCCTCCTTTTGGCTAATTAAGGTATGTACTTTTCATAATAAAGAATTTCACCTACATGGAATTACATTTCTTCATCCATCTGCCCATCCACCGATCCATCACCACCTTTCTCTCTCTTCCATCACTTCATTCTATGTCACCTCATTCCATTTCATTTTAATTTATCACTCAATTTATTCTCCAAAAAGGTGAGCGGTACTTTCTTCAGAATATTTGCAATAAATCTTCCACAAATTCAGGTATTTGTGTGCTAATCACTATGTTTAATCATCTTGAAGTGTGTTCATTTAATCACTATACGTTAGTATAGTCATTTACATAAAATGCCATTATTCCCTTTCAAATCACCACTCCCATCTTGCATGTGTGGACACATGTCCAAATTTAGGTTGGGGGGAGGGGAAATAAAAATATGTAAATATATTGCCCATGTGTCAATTTATGCTAGGCTACATCAGAAAATTTAAAATGAGTCATAAAATTTAAAATAATTTGATTTTAAATCTGAGTGAGAGGACAGCTTGCATGTGTGAAGTGAAAATAACTACAGCTACCATTTCTTCCCATCACAATTCTCCTTTATCACTCCTTTTTTGCCATTATTGACCATGTCGTAATCTTGAGTTGAAGAGCCACAATTGTGAAACAAAAGGAAGGAAATTCAGTCGATATTGGCACTGGAAATCTAGCAGGTACTATAGGAAAGTGAACTTGATTTTTAGACGAGAATTGCAAGAAAGAAGTTGTAGAGCATTTGTTTGATTGTAAACAATGGGAGGTGGGTTAATTCAAAATGAACCCACTGTGCATGATATTTTATTGCAAGATACATAATTCCTAGCTGAATTTAGAAACAGTGGATGGTTAGATTACTTCCTGAAGTTGGATGGCTTTAATGAAAGCATTTCCCTTGAATTCGCCCAAACATTTTCTAAAAGAAAAGCCATAGTAAAATGGTTGGAAATTGTGGCAATAAAGGAAATAATTACAAAGGTCACAGGGTTACCTACTGATGGTGAAAATTACCCTGCTTCAAGAGACACCAGATCAGTAAGGGCCAAATTTACAAAGTCTAACGACCACCCATTGAGCATAGATAAACATGGTGCAAAGAGAATGTCTTTTCCCAAGCCATGGAAGCAGATAGCCATTTATGTTATCAAATACATCACTTGCGAGGGTCACCAGTCAAATTTGCATTTTGTGCAATTCACGCTTTTGAATCACATGAGGCACGAAAGGAGGATGAATATTCCTAATGTGTTGTACAATCTTCTCTCAATGATGGAAGCCAAGACCCAAAAAGGTAGGGATAATTTTGTTTCCCACAATTGTTTGATTAAATTGCTAGTTAAAAAGTCTCTACATGATGTATTTTAAATGACAAGTGGGAAGAATTTATAAATGTTGATCAAATTAGACCTGATCACTTGAAACCTAGGGATTTGTTAGGGTTAGAAATGGCAGATATCTAACAATTAAATGCAGATTTAATTAATAAACAGATAAACTAAAATACACAGAATAAATTATAACATATAGAATTTAGCATGGTTCACCCAATCTTGGCTACATCCACCAAACAATAGTCATCCAATGATTTTATTATCCAATGAAAAAACCTATTACAATCTTGCAAATAATCACATTTTTTCATCATACTATAACCCTTATCTGAACCCCTTTTTAACAAGCTTAGAAGCTTCCATATTAGGGTTCTACAAATTTGGATTTTTTCTTTTTTTCTTGATTGATACATGTCGGGGTGTATAGTATAGCATGATCAGTCGCCACATACCAACAAGATTTTCTTTAACCCCATAGGTCTAGTAGGATATTGAGCACAGCTAGAGCTACTCTTGATGTTTCAACCTATGGTCCTGGATCTAGTGTGAATCCTCCTGCAACAGAAGAAACCATAGAAATTAGTTCTTCTAGAATAGAGCACTTAGAAAAAAAAACTCTTCCTCTGATTCTAATGATGACATTCCACTTGAAACCCTAATGAAAACTAGGGCACAAAAGAGAGAAGTAGAAATAAGAAAAGGGAAGGCTAAAACATAGCCTGTAGAAAGAAAGGTGCCAAGTTCTAAGAAGAGGAAGGATAGCACTGTTCATCCTACATCCAAAGAAAAATTTGAGAGACCTCCTAGGAAATCAAGACCAGTTGGGTCTATGATTGGTACGCCTCCATAGGAAAGCCCTAAACTTGGTGAGACCTCACATGGGTCCCTAAAGCTCCAATGGGGTAGGAGAATATCGAAGTAGAAGACATATTTAGGAGAGCCATGAATATAACACTGGCCAACCTTGCTAACATTGTAGAGGAGTTGGAGGAAAATCAATATTTCCAGCAGCATGAGCAAGAAGTCCCACAACAATAGCCTGAACCAGAGCATGATTTCTTTCAACCATAACAAGAACAAGAATGAGAGTCCTTGCAGCAAAAAGTGGAAGAATAAATAGTACCCCTGTAGCCAGAGATAATTGGACAACCTGATTCCATGCAAATAGTGCCATATGAGGAGCCACCAACAAAAACACTGGTAGGAATTCATAATCCTCCTAATTTTACATTACATACAACAATTTTGAATTTATGGAAGGAAATAAATAGAAGGGAGGAAGAATTGAAAAAGGAAAAATAGAATTTGAAGAAGGAAATTCAAAAGAGGGATGAAGAGATTGAGGATAAAAATGCAGAAATTGCCACCCTGAAGCAGAGGGTGGATGACACGACAACTTTGGCGCCACAAATTTTGGAATGTAGGACCCCTCCAAGGTTCTATGCTCTGCTCCTGAAAGAGAAATATCACTCTTTCAAGATGACAAGGATTTCCTCAAGTTTGAATCCTTCTATTGACACCCCTATTGAATTTTTCAATACTTATAGGGTTTGCCTCACCTGAAATGAAGAATTTGCTATGTGAATTTTATTTGCATAATTATTTTGTAACAAAGGACCATGATTGGAATCCATTGTTGTATGTTGGGGATGTCTAATTGAGGGAATTTATGTCTTGGGTACAAAATGAGATTAGTTTGGGACAACAACATGGGGGTTGTAATCAATTAGAGTCTGACATCCCTTTGCCTGTTAGGGCTGAATCAAGCAACCCAAGGGATATTTATAGAGAATGGCACATAATGTTTCTCAGAAAAAGTTATGACAACATGATTATGCGTTGGATTGAGGCAATTTATAGTGAGTATGAGGTAAATACAACAAAAAAGAGGAAACTATGAGAAGATGTCTATCACAAATATGGAATTGTCTAATTGATGAGCTAAAATAGGTTGAGCCTCATTCCATCCACCATTATGCTGTAGCACTAAAAAGGATTCATAGGTATATTCAGATTGGGAGAACATAGGGGCGATCATGGCTTCCCTTTACTTTCTAGCCACCCATGCTCATGTGGCCCATGCCAAACCTTAGATTCTACCAGTATGACATTGCTGCAGAGAAGTAGAGATGGAACAAGTTTGACAAATTGGGAGGATTCTATTGGGATCTTGATTCATGCACTGTAGCCACTAATGTTGGAAAACTAAATTAGTTGCAAATTTTAGAGCTTTGACCAAGTAGAAGAGCAACCCTTTCCCTACTAGAGGATCAGTAAAATGTTAGGTTGGGGGAAGTGACAAGCCTAGTTTTTGGTCCAATTTTGGGTAGAATCTATAGTTTATTTTCTGGTAGATGTCATGCACTTTGATGATTAAATGTTGGTATTTTCATAATGTTTCCCTCAAACCATTAGCATTGGACTTAATCCTATCTTTGCAAGCTTTAATGACATTTGGTATATTATATGGGTTATTTATATTGATTTTGCATGTGGTTAATGAATGTTCCTTAAGATGGTCATAAATGTGGAGTTATTATGTGTACTAAAATTGCCATGCAGATTTAATATGCTAAGTCAAGGAAGACACCGCCAGCTGGGCATACACCATAACATCTAGCAAAGGAATCGCTCCAAGTCAAAGGAGGCTGATGGCAAAAGATTCTTCATGCAACTAAGCATAATCGCCTTGTAGTGGACTTTAATGATTGAGCATGCATGGGTGTTACTATTGTGTTGGATCCGTGTTTGGACCTACATGTTTGACCAGATTCCATGCACACATAACCACCATCGCTCCATTTTCCCTATTTTCCCTAAATGGCATCCTCCTAGTTGTGGAGTTGACTACCTTTTTTAGCTATTAGTATAAATAATAATCTAATGCTCCTTCTTCAAAAATGGTTGCATGATTTGATATTGTACTTGCACTCTCCATTTTTTAGTAATATAGATACATTACTCTTTTGTACTCATGATTTACAGTGAATAAAATAAAGTTCTGAGTTCAAGCATCTAAGTTCTCATTAGTTTTAGAGGATACTTATCCAAAGGGGCCCACTTGGTGATTAATCCATCTTCTTAGTTTGGCATTATTTTAGTATTACTTACTGATTAGTACTTAGAAATTTGGCACCGACTATTCCTGCAGCCACTAGAATTCAATTTTGTGATTGATCCTGCAGCCAAAGTAGACATAGTAGTTTCATGTTTGTTTCTTATATATTTTCATTCATGTTATGCATATCAACTTAGCATAGTTGTTGATTGATGTTCAACATTTGTTTCATTCCTTTCCAAGCAATTTAGTTTTAGTATTGTGTGTTTCTTAGTTGTAGAACGAATTGGCTACTTTGAGTTCCTAGTGCACATACTGTGCTAACCCATTTCAAGTTCGTGTCCCTAGGTTTACAAGTTAAATGCACCTTCATGATGGTTGAAATAGCTATTCAGGTTAGATGTCCAATCTCTTAATCATGGCTATAAGGGATTAGTTATTAAATCATTTTAGGAGGCCAACATCTCCCTCCATCCCTCGCTCTCTTTCTACCTCTTTAGACCTATCCGTTTCAATATATTGAACTCTAGACTTATCTATCTACCTCTGCCTCCCTCCCTCCCTCCTCTCTTTTTCCCTCTTTAGATCTATCTTTCTCACTCTCTCCCTGAGCTCTAGACCTATCTATCTACCTCTATCCCCCTTCCTTCCCTCTCTATTTTTTCCTCTTTAGATCTCTCTATTTTTCTCTAGGCCTATCTCTCTACCACTTTTTCCCTCCATCCTTACCTCTATACTTAATCTCAACTCTCTGTGTTCCCCTATCTATCCATCTATATCTCTCCCTCTCATCTCTCACTCTATACCTACCTCTCCCTCCCTCCCTATCTATCTCCATGGATATGTATCTCTCTCTCCCAAGCTCTAGACCTATCTATCTACCTCTCCCTCAATTTTCTTTCTCTTTTTCCCTCTTTATACCTATTTGTATTTTAGTAAAACCAATAGATCCTATACAACCTAGTCTTTTTCTATGGTTTCTCATTCATATTAAGCTTCCTTATATCTATAATTTTATGGTATTTATATCTCAATTTTATATTTGAAACTCTTTACATGCCCTGGAATTATTCATCAATTTCATATTGTTACATCTTTATTTATTATCTTGATTGTGAAATAAAATTTACTTACCATACCCATCCTTAACCACATTAGGGTTTTATTTTCACATTTGATACATCATTGATATTTCTAAATTTTCAATATATAAGTGTACCTTTTAGATTTATTTTTCCTCTCTCCCTCTCTCGCTCTCCCTCTTTTTATATTTATCTATTCTCTCTCCCCACACTCTTTCTCCTTCTCTCCTCATCCCTCTTCCTCTCCCTATCTCTCTACCTATCTCTCTACCTTTAGCTTCCCCTCTATCTTTCCCAAGTAATATGTATATCTAGATATCTCTCCCTCTTTCTATACTTCTCTCTTTCTCTCCCTCTATCCCTATCACTCCAATAGAGAGTAGAGAAGGAAGATAAGAAAGGTAGAGATTAGAGAGAGATAAGAAATATAGAGATATCTAAAGGGATCGAGAGGGGGAATGAGGGAGGGATGGAATGAGGAGTAGGTAAAGAGAGATATGGAGAGAAGCAGAGAGAAATGGAGGAAGGTAAATGTCATAGAGAGGTATGGTGGGATGGATATAGGGAGAGGTAATTCTAGATAGAGAGGAAGATGTAGATCAGAGATAAAGAGAAGTAGGGATAGAGAGAGGTAAGGTGGGAGGGGTAGAAGGAGAGGTAGGTAGATAGAGAGAGGATGAGGGGATATATAAAGAAGTACAGAGGGAATGGGGGAGAGAGGTAAGGTGGGATGGATAGAGTGAGAGGTAGGTAGAGAGGGAGAGGGTAAGGGGAGATAGATAGAAGTAGAGAGGGAAGGGGAGAGTGTTATTGAGAGAGGGAGAGGGAGAGAGACAAGGAAAGAGAGGGAAGGAGGGTGAGAGGGATGGAGAAGTAGGTAATGATAGATTAGGGTGGGAGGGATAAAGGGATAAGTTGGTATCTAGAGAGATGGTGAGTGGAAATAGAAAGTAGAGAAGGAAGGTGGGAGAGAGGTAGAGAGGAGAGAAAGAGGGTGAAGAGAGATATAGAGAGATATCTAAAGGGAGGGGGGAATGAGGGATATATGGAGTGAGAGGTAGGGAGAGAGAAGTAAAGATGGGAGATAGAGAGAAGTAGAGAGGGAGGGAGGAAAGGAGAGGTAGAGATAGAGAGTTAGGGTGGGTGGTGTGTGAGTGAAAAATGTATCAATTATGAATAAATTCAAACACATATCAATAAGACATTATATCAAGAAAACTGAAAAGGAAAACATAATGAACAAACTATTACTGCAGCTTCCCCGAACTCGTCTTATTTCACTCTAACTCCAATGTTTTGTTGTTTCCGATTGCTCTCAGATTCAGTAGAGGAAGCTCAACAAAATGGACAGTTGAAGAACGAGATGTAAATAAAAATGCATATTATGCTCAATGCAAGACTATGCTAAGATGAACATATTGCTATGATGCTAAAAGGATGTGAGTGCATAAGTTGATTGAGTGTATGTTCGTGCATTCATCATGTGTATGCGTGTGTAACCAAAGCTTGGATTTGCACCAGTATTTATAGTCTTTGAAAGGATTTGATTGGATGACATGATTAACGGCCCAGATTAAGCTTGTTAGAATGGATGGTGGAAGATTTTGAAAGTGGAGAAGGAGATAGAAGGTTTCCCTTTTCCTTCTATTTTCATCATTGAGATCTGAAGGGAAATTGCCGTTTTGAAGAATAAGTTTAGAATGAGTTTACAATTAAATAAAATAAATTTATTTAATTTGTAAGTGAAGATCGATATAGAAACTCACATAATTAAATAAACTATATTTAGTTATGTTTTAGAAATGAATTTAGAGCATAATTAAATATTTAAAAATATTTAATTATTTGTGGAGTGAGAAGAAAACATTAAATTAAATATTTAATTTAATTATGAAGAGAATATTCTATATTTTGAATTTAAATATTCAACTTTTAGAATAATATGATAATCAATATAAATAAATTATGAAAATTTGTTTAATTTAATTAAGAAGAATATGGTAAATGTAATTAATTAAATAAAGTTATTTATTTAATTAAGGTAGAAGAATTATAAGAATGGATAATATAAATAAATAATTAAATTTATTTATATGTAGATAACTTTAGGAGAATTAATTAAATAATTTATATTTAATTAATTAGCAAGCTTAATCATGACCATTTTTAGATGTATACATTTTGGCCCTCTTTGAAGTGATGTGTAAAACACATTGCTTCAAAGAAAATAAGATTTTTACCCCTGATATGCTTTTGATGTTGCTGCTGATGATGCCCCCTCAGGGGGTAAATCACAGATGAGAGAGAGAGTGATTTAGCTCTTGACAAATGATGGAAAGAATGTCCCATTTTGAAAAAAAGTCAAAAGATAGCAAACTTACCTTTGTTTGACCTTTAAAAAGGTAAAAAAGAGTAGAAAGAGACAAATCATTTGCACTTTTTGACTTTGTGAATACTGTAGCTTTGAGAGTGACCTCACAACATGCAGATTCCCTATCATCACCATCAATTTGAGAGATCTCGCCGATACTAGAGGCCAGCAGCATATGGACCACCGGTGAGTTGATCTAACTGCTCATGTTTTTAAAATTTTGTGTTTGAATAAAAAATGTACTATTTTTCTGTAGATTTTGAATATGATAATGACGTTTTCGCGCTTTCGATGATTTTCCCAGTGCTTAGGGTAAAAACAATATCGCATATAGGCTAGATTTTGAATAGTTAGTGTCAAACCAGTTTAGCACATTCGATGGAAACAATAGCGCATACAGGGTGTTATAGGAAAATTTAGAAGTAAAGTGCATATAGGAAAAATAGTAGCACATATAGGGAAATCATGCATCTAGTGATTTAAGTAGCGCTTAGGTGGATAATGTTAGGGAATATAGGGAAGTCGTGCATAGGGGAATTGTTTGAGTGAATATTGCGAAAAGAACGACGCATATGGGTTTTAGCGCATCCCGCGAAAAGTATAGCGCATATGGGTTTTAGCGCATAGAGGCCATAAAGTAGCACATATGGTAAAAATAGGCAGAATTGATGATTTGATGATAGGAATGTGAAAATGATGATATATATTGCTTCCTTAGTCAACAGATAGGTAAATTGTCGTGCCATCATGCTGATATGGATAGAAATTATGGAAAAATTGGTGTTTGAGTGATAACTTTGCTTCCGAGAGTAGAAAACAAAGAGTATTTGTCAGACAACTTTGTTTCAAAAACAAAGAGTAGATTGAACTGATAACTTTGCTTCTCATGAATGAAAAACAAAGAGTAAATGTCAAATAAATGATTGATACGACTTCTAATAAATTTGCTTTCTGCAATAGAAAACAAATAGTAATTGATGGTAGAGCAGATTGATACGATATCCAGCTAGATAGATTGTGTATTGGTTTGCCTGACAGGATTGATTATGTGATATGGGTCATTGATATGATGCACTGGTACGAGTCATTGATATGGGTCTGATATGGGTCACTGATATAGGTCACTAATAGATATGAGTCTAATTGATTTTGGTTGATTGAGATTGAATGATTGGTATGATTCTAATTAATTATCCTTGTGATGGAAATAGGAGGTTTTCAAAAACCTCCAAATTAGAGAGAGGCACTTGGCAGGATGGGATAGGATACCTGAGTTGACACCTACTGGCGTAGCTCTGATAGATACATGTAGTTTGAGATCATTGTTGGCTATGCCACCGATTCGGGTCAACAGATGATTGTTGACGGTACTGGCAGAGTGATGGTATTCAGAGAACAACACCTTTCATATGCCGACTGGTGAGGTGACGGTGACTATAGAGGATGTATATAGGATATTAGGTATCCCAGTGGTTGGTGCCCTTGTGCTCTATGATCACAAGGAGCTCAGGGGTATAGATGCCTTGAGGAGAGTGTATGGTAATGTATAGATAGTTGGGTATTGGGTACCATGGGCTGACTTTCGAGGATATCTAGCCTTGCCTGTAGTTTTGGGTGTGTTCATTGGAGGTTTCCTTTGTCTGGATCGCCGGTCAAAGGGATTATCAGTGGGATGGGGCAGGATTTTGGAGCAGATGTTGCTACAGTCGTGGAGATATGCATGGGGGAGTTGCATGTTAGTGCACTTATATCATGATTTGCATCACGTGGTGTATAGGGGTGCCTCCAGTTTGTCGTGTGGTGTGACATTGCTGTAGATATGGGCATGGAAGCATCTTGCTGTGATGAGACCAGCGTGCCCCAGAGTTAGGCCACCAAGTAGGCCGTATGTATATGCTTATGCTATGTTCCTTGTCCAGCCCAAGCTGGGCAAGATGGATTACTGGAGATGACTTTTAGATGACATGGATGTCATGGTATGGCGACCATATCTTGATTGTGAGCCATGGGATACATATGATCTAGAGATGCCATTTGTATGCATTTCACGGTTTCTAATAGGGAGGACTCCTTTTATCCTTGAGATATTTCTGGCGTTGTGGGTGTAGAGACAGTTTGGATTTACCCAGGGGATGCCACAGGGGGTTGCACACTATGCCCGGAGCAAAGATGAGGCCAGATGGGGGCCATGTATTTCCTATCAAATAGCATATACAGAGTTCATGTCATTAGCTCCTGAGGCATTGGATGACAGGCAAGACATTGTTGATGTCGGTATGTCTAATGAGTATTCATTATACTACCACACACATCCCTTTCCATGGTTTTCTGATCCTGATGAGCCAACACCCATTCTGGTAGTACCACAACCAGGGGTAGTGAGATAGGAGGAGGGGGCAGGTGGAGAGCAGGGCATAGTTGGAGGAGAGGAGGTGGAGAGTAGAGAGGAGGAGAGTTTCGATGGGGATGATGGAGATAATGGCGGGGATGAGGGACAGGTGTTGAGGAGGTCGAGGCTAGATATTCTGAGGGGTGTCCATATCATGTGGCGGCCGAGGATATGGATTGGGCGATGGACAGTGATCCAAGTGGGATCTTCATCACAACAGGGGCAGATAGCTACCCGTCAGACCCAGGTGCAGACATTATAGGGATAGCAGGGATAGTTGCAGAGTCAGCTGATGTAGGCACATGGATTGATTGTACAACTACAAGCATAACTGGTGCAAGCTCAGGCACAGGCACAGGTACAGGCGCCTGCCCCAGACTCATAGTTAGCCCTAGTGATGACAGAGAGAGATGCATTTAAATAGAGGGCAGTGGAGGTCGAGGGCATTGCTCAGAGGTTGATGGGTAGTGTAGAGAGTGCATCATTGCAGGATGCCATTGCAGAGGGTATGGAGATGGCGAGGGAGGCCAAGTGTTATAGAGTTAGATATGAGGAGTTATGTCCTCCTGATCGCAGAGAGCCATTCCCACAGTCCCACACTAGGACCAGGAGTAGGTCATGGACATGCACACAGAGCCTAGGGGTTATCGGGCCTCGACGGGATCCAAAAGTGGGTACCAGTGGTAGGCCACCTCCTTCCAGACCAGCTCCATTAGGGGTATCAACTAGCTAGTAGATATATCTCTCACATGTGTATCAATTTTGGAGCATGTATATTGATTTTTGATCGTATCTCATGTATTTCTCTTTGGAAATTTCAGTTTCATTGGACATTTGGACATTTGTATTATTGATGATGAGTGATCATATGCAGCAGCGATGATTTTTCATAATATATTGTGTCTTTATGATATGATGATGTGATATGCATTTATTTCTATATGTTATGGATTTTGGTATGCATTGTAATGATTTGATGACTAACATGATATGTAGGATGATTTGATATGATGTTTTCATTATGATGGTGATGATTGATGATGTGTACTAATGATGTTGTGCAGGTGGATGACTTATGATGTGATTTATGAAAATGATATGAAAATGTATATATATATATAGAATGTTTATTTTTGGATTTTCTAATGCAGGTGAATGATGATAAATGAATGAAAAATTAATGTTGTGTTCATGATATGCATTATGAATTTGTATGATAAGATGATATGATGTAAAATGATAGGAATATTGATATGAAGTGAGATGAGTAAATAGTGATGAGATGTATGATAAAATGATATGTGATGAAATCTAATGATTTGTAATAAAAATTAATGGATAAATGAAATGAATAATAATGGATTGATAATGATAATGAAATGAAATGAGATGAAATGAATGAAATGATGAAATAAATGATATAAATGAAATGAATTATAATGCAATAAATGATAATGAAATGATAATAAAATGATGACAATGCAATAAATGATAATGATAGTAAAATGATAATGAAATGATGAAATGATGAAATGACAATGAAATGAAATGATGAAATAACAATGACAATACAATGAATGGTATGAATGCTAATGATAATGAAAATGAATGAAATGATAATGAGAATGAGAATGAATGATAATGATAATGAATGATATGATAATGAGAATGAGAATGAATGATAATGATAATGATAATGGAAATGAATGATATGAATGGAATGAATGATATGAATGGAATGAATGATATGAATGGAATGAATGATAAATAATAATGATAATGGAAATGAATAATATGAATGGAATGAATGATAATTCAATGGATGATAATGATAATGAAAATGCGATGAATGATAATGAATGATGATGGAATGAAATGATCATGAAATGATATGATAATGATATGAATGATAATGCAATAAATGATAATAAAATGATGATGAATGATAATGATAATGAATGATATGATAATGAGAATGAGAATGAGTGATAATGATAATGATAATGGAAATGAATGATATGAATGGAATGAATGATAAATAATAATGATAATGGAAATGAATGATATGAATGGAATGAATGATAATTCAATGGATGATAATGATAATGAAAATGTGATATATGATAATGATATGAATGATAATGAAATGAAAATGAATGAAATGATAATGAATGAGATGATGAGATAATGAAACAAATGCTTGCATTGTCCTCCAAAAATAGTCCAAAGAAACATGACAACCATTGGCCTTTCAAAAACTTTGATGCAAATCCAATATGCAGTTATGTATAATGACCTAAAATGAAATGCAACTAAATGAAACCAAACATTTTGTTGATCCTTTTTGCTAGCCTTCTTGAATCATCATAGAGTGTTTTAAAATGTTGGAAGTGTGTACAAGCATCAGAGGGGAAATTAGCACCAATGATGACCTGAGTACAACTTTCATGATTTTTGATATAGCAAGTGAACACAAGCATCTAGGTATAATTGAATTGAGATGACTTGAGCATTTCTTATGTAAACAGACAAAGACTAACCACCCTCTGATGCAAATTTGGAACTGTCATCAATGATAAACTTTGAAAATCATGTCTCGCGACATATTTGCAACATATGGATAGTTAACCTCAATACAATAGACAAAGAAAAATCATCCTCTTTCCTTGCCACTCTAGTTCATTACATCATCGAGTGTGCTCCAGAGAGATGATATCGAAAATTAAACAACCATTGTTAAAAAATGAAATATTATTATCCCAAACATTATTCAGATTATAGATCATCCAGATATGATTCATGATAAGGTATGCAGCTGAAAAAATATTGTGATATGGATCAATGATTGGATGGTTTGATTTGGTTGTTTTATTCGCATGATAGGAATTTATGTCTCTGTCTCATTGTTTCAGTAAAACTTGAAAGTCGATTGCCCCCAGTATGCCAATGTTTGCCCTTGGTATTGACACAACTTGTTGAAATGAATATGTACAATAAATCAAGCCATGATAAGACATTATCGCTCAAGGAAAAATGATGATAGCATGATGCTGGTGTGACCCTAAGATGATGGAAAAGATGCATGAAAATAAAGGCTGAAAAGTTAAGTGCAGAATATGAACAACTTTTTTTGATAATGATAACCGCTTTAGACATAATACTTTTTCAGGTGCATGTTGTTGATAGGTTTGTCGAAAAGGTCCCCTTCTGGCATTGATAGCTTGTAGGCTCTTGAACCATAGACTGTGATAACCACATAAGGACCTAGCCAATTTGGTTCAAACTTTCCTTTCTTCTCTCTGTCTTCCTGATTGTGTGGGTTTTCTTTCAGAACAAGATCACCCACTTGAAAGGTGTGTGGCTTTACTTTATGATTATAGCTGCGAGACATCATCTATTGATATGCTTTTAAATGATCAACTGCTCTTTGTCTCTTCTCATCTAGGAGTTCCAATTCTTGGAGTCAGGAAACTTTTTATTCATCATCCGCTGTAAGACCTTTCAATGTTACTCTGAGTGAGGGAATCTCAACTTCTAAAGGTAGTATGGCTTCTGCTCCATAGACGAGCAAATGGTGTTGCTCCTGTTGGTGTGCGGATACTGGTTCTGTAGGCCCATAAGGTAGGATTGAGTTGAACGTGCCAATCCTTCCCTGAATCATTCATAGTCTTCTTCAAAAAATTTAATATTGTTTTATTTGAGGCTTCTGCTTGGACATTCCCTTGTGGATAGTAAGGTGTTGAATATCTATGTTGAATGTGAAATCTTTCACAAAGTTCATCAACATCCTGATTTTTGAAAGGACGTCCATTATCTGTAATAATGGAGTTGGGAATGCCATACCGACAAATAATATAGTTGAGTATGAATGATGATATTTGTTTGCTAGTAACTTTAGTAAGAGGTACTGCGTCAATCCACTTGGTAAAATACTCTATAGCTGTAATGATGAACTTATGTCCATTCGATGAAGAAGGATGAATCTTGCCCACTAGATCTAACCCCCATTGAGAAAATGGCCAGGTTGGTGCGAATGGTTGAAGTTCTTGTGCAAGAGCATGAATGAGATTCCCACGAATCTGACATTTTGAGCATGTTTTCACAAAAGTGAATGATTCCCTCTCTATTGTAGGCCAATAGTAGCCCATTCTAATCAATTTCTTGGATAAGGTCAGTCCACTCAAATGAGTACCATAGATGCCACCATGAACTTCTTGTAAAGCTTTGTCAAATTCCTCATGTTCAAGACATTGAAGTAGAGTACCATCAAGACCACATCGATAAAGGGTGTCAGCGATAAGAGTGTAGCAAGCAAATTGGTAGATAAAATTGCATTTTTGGTTATGGGATAAATCGGGTGGTAAGATATCATCTTTGAGGTAGGCATAAATTTTTCTGTACCAAGGTGAATTGGATCCTACCAAGTGGCAAATGATTTGTCTTTGAGGGGTATCATAAGCAGGCGTAAAGATTGTTCCACTAGAAATTCATAGCGAGTCTAAGTTTCCTGGAGTTGTAACAATGATGCGATCGTAGCCATGGTGTCAGCTGCTTTGTTATCAAGCCTTTGAATTTGTGTGAATTTGATGTCCATAAAGTATTTCATGAAGTCATCAACCATCTTTTTATATGGCAATAGTTTGTCATCTTTGGTCTGATAATCATCATTGATCTGATAAATGACCAATTGTGAGTCGCCATACACCTGTAATTTTGTAATTCTCCATTCCAATGCTATTTTAAGTCCAGTGATTAATGCTTAATATTCGGCTATGTTGTTGGTGCATGGAAACATTAGCCTATATGATCGAGGAATGGTGTGTCCTTGAGGGGTGACAAAAAGTATGCCTGACCCCGATCCATGTTGAGTGAAAAACCCATAAAAATATAAGGACCATGGTTGTTTATATTCTATAGTAAAGACATCAGCATCTGTAAATTCAATGTGCAGGGGATGGTCTACTTGTAATGGTACTTCAGCTAGTTGATCAGCGATAACTTGTCCTTTGATTGCCTTGCGATCAACATAATGGATGTCAAACTCTCTTAGAATAATTACCCACTTTGCTAACCTTCCTGTCAATGATGCTTTGCTTAACAAATACTTAAGTGGATCAATCTTTGAAACCAGATTGATTGTATGAGTTAACATGTAATGCTAAAATTTCTGTGAAGCAAAGACTACTGCCAGACAAGCCTTCTTGATAGAAGTGTAGTTGAGCTCATGACTTGTTAGTGTTCTGCTGATGTAGTAAATTGCACGTTCCTTTCTTGTAGAGTCTTCTTGCACTCGCAATGCCCCTAGAGATGTCTCTGTTGTGGCAATCTATAAGATTAGTGGTTTGTTTGGATTTGGCAGTACGAGAACTGGTGGAGTCATTAAATACTGTTTGATTTGTTGAAAAGCCAATTCACATTTGTCATCCAACTTGAAAGGAACATTCTTATGCAGTAGATGTGTGAAAGGTAAACTTTTGTCGGCCAATTGTGTAATGAACCTTCGTATAGACTGCAGTCATCCTTGTAGTGATCTCAACTGACTAATGTTCCTTGGTGGAGGAATTTCCATAATTGCCTATACTTTTGCAGGATCTACTTCAATTCCTTTTTTTGAAACAATGTACCCCAAGAGTTTTCCTGATTTGACCCCAAAAACACATTTCTTGGGGTTGAGGTGAACTTTGAATTTCTCTAATCTTGCAAATATTTTGGACAATATTTCAAGATGTCCTTCTCTGGTGTATGATTTTGCCAATATGTCATCTACATAATCGTCCATGAAGATATGCATCATGTCATGAAATATTGTAGTCATGGCTCTTTGGTAAGTAGCCCCAGCATTCTTTAGACTGAAAGGCATGACATTCCAACAATAAGTTCCCCATGGACATGTGAAAGTTGTTTTCTCCTGGTCTTCAGGTGCAATCTTGATTTGGTTGTAGCCAAAAAAACCATCCATTAATGAATACATGGCATGGCCAGCTATCAGATCAACTATAGTGTCAATGTTTGGCAGTGGGAAGTCATCCTTAGGACATGCTTTATTAAGATCTCTGAAATATGTGCATATTCTCACAGTTTTATCTGGCTTGGATATGGGAACAATGTTGGAGATCCATTCTGCATAGTCGATTGGTCTTATGAAGCCCACATCAAGAAGTTTTCTCAATTATTCCTTAACCAATAATGCAACATGAGGGTGCATCTTTCTAAGTTTTTGTTTCACCAGCTTGGCCCCTGGTTTGATAGACAAGTGATGCATGATAAGATCAGGATCAAGACCAGGCATGTTAGCGTAAGACCACACAAAATTGACTTGATTTTCTTTCAGGAATTCCATGAACTCTAGTATTTCTTTCTCTATCATTGATGCAACTAACTATAAAATTCTTGGTTTGTCGGAAGTCTCAAAATTGACAACATTTGTAGGCTCAATCAAAATAGGCGATCGCTCATGGTAGTGCTCTAGGAGAGTGTCAAGATTCCCATCGTCTAGTGCCTCAAAGAGGTTTTCACCATCTGATACGCTCTTTATTTTATCTTTTGTTTGATCTAATATTGCCAGATTCTGGTGTTCACCATTAGATCTTTCTTTTTTGTTTTTACTTTTGTAGCTAGGAGACTTGACACTCTCCTGATCAAAAACTCTATGTCAAAAATCGCTGGTGCAACAATCATTTTTATCCTCTACAGAAAGGAAGTTTATGATGGCTTCGTCACTTGGAAACATAGGTATATCGATAGGTTCAGTTGAATCCCAATCAATGAGATCAAGATGAATAAAAGATAGCAGATCGTCAAGTTGTGTGAAATCAGCTATGGTTATTGTCATAATAGAGTGGTCCGTAGGATCCAAGGTATGAGGTAGATCAATGATGATACTGTCCTCATGATAGTCTTGTTCGTTTAGATCTGACTCAGCATCACTAGAATCATGGTGACTTTGTAGTTTGAATTCGCGTGTTTGGGTCCATGAACCTTGACCTTCAATTAGAGTTGGGGCGTATTGGTGTATTACATCAACCTCTTTGTCTCTCTAGAACTCATCATTGTAAATGGTGTCCCATTCATATTCAACAGAGTGTGTGTCAGAATTGTTATCCAAGAAGTTCTGAACTATTGCCCAACATGCTTCTCATGAATTTGAGCCTTCTTGCAATGCAAAGACAGTTCCATTTAGTTGTTTATATGTGCTATCTTTGGAGTGAGTATCATAGCCCAATCCAGTTTTCTCTTTTGCAGCCAATCTGCGGAGGTGAATAGGTTGAACTACTCCTTCCTTCTTTTTTCTGATAGGACCTTTATCATAGCCCATCTTCTGCATGATTGAATACCCTTTTCCATATTTGTTCATGGGTAATTTGACATTAAAGACTGCTTCATCTTTATCTTTATAGAGCCATTTTAGAATTTTTGTATCCTCTGGATCGTCCATGGGGAATTTTTCTTTGATGAATTTTCCATTAAACTTTGTGATTTGCTCTGTTGGTGGTTGCTTTGATGTTGATGCTGCTGATATTTGATGTTCCATGATAGACGGTTGTCCATGTGATCAAGGTGTTGTAGGTAAATTGGCAAGACAAAGAGAGTATTCTCCAACTCCATGGTCCTTGAATTTTAATTTCCTATCAAAACTATTGGTTAATTGACTGATTTGTGTGTCAATCTTTAGAGAAGTATTAGCATGAGCTTCTCGATTGTTAGGAACCAACGTATCTTGACTGGCTTTTATGTTGGCACAAGTTTGAATATTGGAATTATCAGTTGGTATCATGATTTCTTGTCCATCATAAGGAAACTTAAGATATTGATGATAGGTTGATGGGACAGCTTGCATTTCATGGATCCAAGGATGACCCAACAAGATGTTATATGCAAGATCACAGTCTAGTACTTGATAGAAAGTATTCTTTATAACAGGGCCCACTCTGATTGGCAGCATGATTAGACCCTTGGATGCTCTTTCTTCATCATCATAAGCTTTTATGGTAATCTTTCTTCTGAAATCAATGGAGTCCTCAGAAAATCCTAAAGCCTTAACCAACTTCATGGTACAGATGTTCAAACCAACACCTCCATCTATTAGAACTCATCTGATACAAAACTTGTGCACCATGACTTCTAAGTACAATGATGAATTATGGGGATGAGTTATGGAAACGTCATCCCTTTCAGAGAATGAGAGGCAAGTGGGTGAGGACAAGTGTCCTACCATGGCTTGAAATTGGTTCACATCCAAATCAATGGATACATTTGTTTCAAAGAGGGCTTTTTCAAGAATTTCCTTATGGGCTGGAGAAATCTTTAATAGTTCCAAGATAGAAATTTGAGTGGGGGTTTTCTGAATTTGGTTGACCAACTCATATTTATGTTGAGGTGGAGGTTTAGTGGATTTTGAAGAGGTGCCATTTAAGACAACTTTAGCTTGCACCCTTGTTATTGCATTGAATTCTCTATATTCCATCTTCTTGTTGATTTTAATGACATTTATTCACTCATCATCTGTGTAGAGATGGTTGATTATATGATCATCATTGATATGATTCACATTTTTTTCAGAAGACTCACCCTTTTGATAGTTGGGCAAAGGGTTACGAAATGCTTGGTGGTCTGCGTTGGATTGTTGATGTCCTTCTATTGTAATGATGTCATTGTCGATTAGGTCTTGAATGGTATTCTTCAAGGCTTGACAGTTATTTGTGTGATGACCTTTGCACCGATGATAATCACAATAGTATGCCTCGTTCCATGGAGGCTTTACACTGGGTTCATAGTTTTGTTGAGGTGGAAAAGAAATGACATTTTTGGCCATCAACTCTTTGAATGCGAATTCTAAAGATCGACCCAATGAAGTATAAGTTCTTCTATTCGAGAAGAATGAGAATCATTGTGGATTTGTATTCGAGGTGTTCCCTAAGGAATTGTGATTGTTATTGGTTCCTCGGTAACATTGGTTGTTGGAAGTCCCTTGATTGGGAGTAGAGTGTTGATTTATGTTGTTCCTTGGAGGGGGAGGATTGTTTCCATGATTTGCAATCGAGTTGGCATTGTTGTTGCGAGTGCTTGGAGTACTAAGGACAAATGGCTTGGTCGAAACCTGATTCTCATCAACAACACCATCATTCACCACATTCTTGTTACGAGTCCAAAATTTAGATTTGTCCTGATTATTGTGACGATTGTATGAGCTAGGATTGTCTTTGTCAAGTTTTATTGTTCCTCTTTTGACCAATGCACCTTCAATGGTTAAAGCATCTTCAATAATTTTATCAAAAGAAGGAGGACAATGTAAGTTCAAATGATAGCTCATTTTTTAATTTAAACTGTTAATGAAGGTAACCATCTTTTCCTTTTCAGGAAGAGGACGTGGATATCTAGCAAACATTCTTCTCCATCTCTGAAGAAACGTAATGAAAGATTCACCAGGTTTTTGTGCAACTTTGTAGAGATCTATCATGGTGATCTAGTGTTGTATGTTGTAGGCATATTGTGATATGAATAGGTTGATTAATTCTTCAAATGTCCAGACGGGAGGTGTAATCTTTGATGGCCATTCCATAGAGTGAACTCCAAGACTCCTAGGAAACAATCGCATCAGGTAAGTGTCTTAGTGAGTGAATTCCAATGTCATGTTTTAGAAGTCTCTAACATGATCGATTGGATCTGATTTCCCATTATAGCGATCAAATTTTGGCATTTCACAATGTTTGGGAAAAGGAATCATGTTAAGACTTTGATCGAAAGGATAAGGATAAATGTCCTCAAGAGTATATTTCTTTGTGTTTGTTCCCCCTTGTAACTCTTTAACTTATCCTTGAAGTGCCTTGATTTGTTGAGTCAAAGCACTAAGATCAGATAGGGGTGTCTCTTCAGGTTATTTTTTCAAATTCTCAGTATTAAAGTCATGACACAATTTAGCCCCTTGTTCGGCTAGATAGCAAAAATATTTTTCTTTATCTCACTGTAAGATTTTTTCTATGGCTTTGTGAAATTTTGGATCTTGCTCAGCCTCTCTAAGACATTCCTCATCTTGTTCCTCATCACTATCTATATGTGTTTTGTTCATGTCTTTGTATTGATGGAGAGGATTTTCTTCTCTATTATCCATATCTTTGTCAAAAAGTGGATTAAAACTCATAATGTAAAGAGGATTACTGCTTTCACCCTCTTCTTGAACGTTTTGGGTATGACCTTCTTGTTAGATTTCGTCCTTCAATTTATTGAATTGAGATCTTGTGAAGATAGGCATATGATTTTGAAAAATTCTTCTAAACTTAGATCCTAGTTTTGACAAGTGCGATGATGATGAGATCTTGATCTGGTAAGATGTGGAATCTTATGATATGATCCAAGATGTTCCTAATTTTTGATTGTGTCTTCCAATGATGAAGGATGTCAGAATCTTGTTGGGGAAGTTAAATCAATAATTAGAAATTTGTTTGAGAGATGCACTCTTAAAGTTTTGATCTTTGTTTTTGAAGAAGGATTTCAAAATCACCGAAGGATTTGATTGGGATGTGAAGGATATTCTATAGAAGGTTGTGGTAAGTTGTCAAATTCAAGAGATTGGTTAAAATTATGTTGTTGAGATAGAGCTAATCTCTGATAATAAGCTTGTGAATCCAAAGGTTCTACAGCATACTCATCAGTGAATCCCCTAACAAAGTCTTGATATCTATGAAGAAATCCTCGGTAATGAAGCAAGATGTGTCAAATTTTGTACAAGAATTTTCTCTTTTGCAATGTTTTCTTGTATCCTAATGATTTCTTGGGTTTCCTGATCTTATTGAAAACTGATTTCTTAGAAAATTTTGTTGATTTCCAATCTCTAAGCATGGGAAAAGTATTGAGAATGTTATTGGACCAAAGGTATGAATAACTTTTGAATGATTTCAGTTGTTGTTCTTCATGTTCATTTCAAATGATCTTTTTATCTGAATTAATGTGATGGAAGACACAACAAACATTTTGAAAAATAGTTGTTTTAAAGGCCCTACACTAACATGAAGTGTTTGATCAAGAAAATGTTTTCAACAAATGTTTTCACAGGCTTAGCACAAGAAAGACAATTCAGATGGACTCACTCTTAATACTCAAGTAGGTTATTCTAGTAATCAACAGCCCACATCTTAAAACTACGTTGACTCACACAGCCGTGTCACCCCCGAAGGGGTGCCCATGTTTTTGTCTTTTCCAGGCGCGTACTCAAAGTTACAAAGGTGGATACCAGATCCCTTGAGCAAATGGTCCTTGGTAGTTATATGGTGAGTGTCTTGGGGGCAGATTCTTCCCTCCCCTTGCACTGTGATTATTAGAATGTTCAGAAACTGACTTCGGCTGGCCACCACACTAGGTTCGTAGTAAGAATCTTCGTTCGGTGTAGCAATAATAAAATCCCTTAGGAGACCTCCCAACCTTTAGAACAAAGGCTTTGGGGATGGTTATCTTGCACACTACTGGCAAAAGAGGGTTTCCCCAAATTCGCTTTAAATTTTATAGTGGGGCGGAATAGCCTGGCTTTGGCTTGAACCCACTTGAGTCGTTCTTGTAGGGTGAGTACTTTTTCCCACTACGGCAGGCTCTCTAAAGGATCTAATTAAAGCATCAAAAATTCATGAAATTGAAAAGGAAAGTCTGGTATTTTGATCACCTAGTTAAGGGGAGAGCATAGACCTATTGCCATAGACAAAGCAAACAAATGTTCATTTTAAAACCCAAATCACAATGATCTAATCTAAGTGAAGATATTGCTTCACAAAAACAAGTTATTCAATTTTAATTGCAAGATCATTGTGTGGTGATTATCCTAGATTGCTTCATTTCATCCAGATGTGGCTATCCTAGGATTGTTTCATTTTAAAATCCAGAAAATAAAAAGAATTTTGTCTGCGGAAGGCATTAGACTCAGAATTCTATATTTTTGTTACACCCCATATGCGCCATAATAGAAAGTATATGCACCTAAACATAAGGTATATGTGCCAAAACAAAAGGTATATGCGTCGAAATAGAAGGTATATGCACTGAAATAGAAGGTATATGTGCCTAAACAGAAGGTATATGCACCACAGGAAAGATTCTAAATGCGCTAAAACAGTTACTAAATGTGCTAGAACAGCTACTATATGTGCTAAAATAGTTACTATATGCGCTAGAATAGTTACTATATGTGCTAGAACAGTTACTAAATGTGCTACAGAATCCTGCAAAACAAAAGAGTCAAAAACCCTGTATGTGCCGCAGAAAATGTCGAATGCGCTTAAATGCCTAATTTTTTTGAAAGTTACCTCCAGAACATAGAAACTATCAAAAAAAACTTGTAGAGAATGTTAAAATCGTGGGTTCGAGCCCCATGGTGGGTGCCATTTTATGTGTGAGTAAAAAATGTATCAATTATGAATGAATTCAAACACATATCAATAAGACATTATATCAAGAAAACTAAAAATGAAAACAAAATGAACAAACTGTTATTGCAGCTTCCCCAAACTCGTCTTATTTCTCTCTAACTCCAGCGTTTTTTGTTTTCGATTGCTCTTAGATTCAGCAGATGAAGCTCAACAAAATGGACAGCTGAAGAACGAGATGTAAATAAAAATGCATATTATGCTCAATGCAAGACTATGCTAAGATGAAAATATTGCTATGACGCTAAAAGGATGTGAGTGCATAAGTTGATTGAGTGTATGTTCATGCGTTCGTTGTATGTATGCGTGTGTAACCAAAGCTTGGATTTGCACCAGTATTTATAGTCTTTGAAAGGATTCGATTGGCTGGCATGATTAACGGCCCAAATTAAGCTTGTTAGAATGGACAGTGGAAGATTTTTGAAAGTGGAGAGGGAGATAGAAGGTTTCCCTTTTCCTTCAATTTTCGTCATTGAGATCCGAAGGGAAATTGCCGTTTTGAAGAATAAGTTTAGAATGAGTTTACAATTAAATAAAATAAATTTATTTAATTTGTAAGTGAAGATGGATATAGAAACTCACATAATTAAATAAATTATATTTAATTATGTTTTAGAAATGAATTTAGAGTGTAATTAAATATTTAAAAATATTTAATTATTTGTGGAGTGAAAAGAAAACATTAAATTAAATATTTAATATTTAATTTAATTATGAAGAGAATATTCTATATTTTGAATTTAAATATTCAACTTTTAGAATAATATGATAATCAATATAAATAAATTATGAAAATTTATTTAATTTAATTAAGAAGAATATGGGAAATGTCAATAATTAAATAAAGTTATTTATTTAATTAAGGTAGAAGAATTTTAAGAATGAATAATATAAATAAATAATTAAATTTATTTATATGTAGATAGCTTTAGGAGAATTAATTAAATAATTTATATTTAATTAATTAACAAGCTTAATCATGACCATTTTTAGATGTATACAGGTGGGATATATGGAGAGTTAGGTAGACAGAGAGGAAGATATATGGGAGATAAAGAGAAGCATAAACAAAGGGAGAGAGGTAAGGTTGAAGGGATAGTGTGAGAGGAAGGTAGAGAGATGGGAGGTGACCACATTACATCTCTCTATATCTTTATCTCTAGTTCTCCTTATCTCGCATCCACATCTTCATCTTTTTTTAACCCGCCTCTCCCTATATCCCTCTCATCCTACCTATCTATCTCTACCTCTCCCTTCCTCCCTCCCTCACTACTTCTCTTTAAATCTCCTCTTTATTTCTTTCTACCTACCTCTCATTCCATCCCTTCCTCATTCCCCCCCTCTCTCTCTCTCTCTCCCTTTTGATGTCTCTTTGTCTCTCTTCACCTTCTCTCCTATCTACCTCTCTGTCACCTTCCTACTCACCCTCTCTCTCCCTACTTCTCCCTATATCCCTCCCACCCTACCTTTCTCATTACCAACCTCTCCTTCCCTCTCTGTCATTGTCTCCCTCTCCCTCTCCCTCTCTATATACCTCTCCCTCTCTCCTTCCCTATCTACTTATCCCTATCTCCCCTCACCCCCTCTCCCTACCTTAAATCTCTCTCCCCTTCCCTCTACACTTCACTACATATCCCCTCACCCTCCCTCTCTTTACCTACCTCTCCCTCTCTCTCTATATTTACTTCTTGTTATCCCACATATTCATTCTCCTCTCTTTATACCTACATTTTCCTATATCACTCCCTTCCTCCCTCCCTCTTTACTCCTCTCTATCTCCCATCTCCATACCTCTCTCTATATACTTCTCACTCCAACCCTCCCTCTTCGCTATGTCTCTCCCTCTCTATATCTCTCTATATCTCTCTTCTCTCTCTCATCTCTACCTCTTTAGCCTTCCCTCTCTACTTCACTCTATCACCACTCACCCTCTCTACTTCTCTCTATCTCCACTCACCCTCTCTATAGAAAAGTAAAAAGGAAGATAGAGGGAGAGAGAGAGAATATATAGATAAAGAGAGATAAAAGGAGAGATTAGATATAGAGAGATAGGGAGTTATTAATAGAGATGAAGATATAGAGAGATATAGAGAAATATGGAGATAGTAAGATATATATGGTAAGATAAAGTGATAGAGAGAAATAGAGATAGAGAGGGAGAGACAAAGGGGTAGATATAAAGAGGGGGAGATAGAGAGGGCCGAGATAAAGGGGGGAGGGAGAGTGGAATATATATAGAGAGGGGGTAGATATAGATATATAGGTAGAGAGGTAGAGAGAGAATAAGATGGGGATAGATATATCAATATATAGTGGGAGAGGAAAAGAAGGAGAGATAAGGGTATGTGCAGGATCATCATGGAAAAAAAGGCCCTTAAGTGGCAAAAAAATTAGAAAAATCAAAGTTAGGTAACTTGACATAAAAATTTGAATAAGTTATCTATATTATTTCAAAAATAAGTAACAATAGAATCTATAAAATTGAATGTAGTTTCTAAACTACTAGGTTTTAAAAAAAAAAAAAAAATATTTGGTGAAAATTTGAAATTTCAATGGAATAGTACTTTAATTTTAGGGAAAAAAATAAAAAGTAGGTGTTTGTCTGACCACCCTAACCACAATAAAATGATAATATTTTTTATAAGATTTTATATATAAGTAGAGGACTCATGTCGCGATGTGATGCATATCTTTTTGTAATTTTTTTCCAAGTAAATAATTAATTATGAATTTTTTATTACAACTTTTAAAAAATATAAAAACTTGTATGTCTCACCACCATAACTTTGTCAAAACTTCATGAAATTCAATCTTTCTTTTTTTAATCCTATATTATGTGAAGGATAGAATGTAACACATGTTCTAGATTCAAAAAATGTGATACCGTTTGAAAGCTATATATGTTTTTCAATCAACCTATCAATGAAGACTTTAGTCGTAATTTGAATAGAAAATGAATAATAGTTACTTACTAAATTCAAAGTAAATCATAATTCATATTGGTGGAAAGCTGAGAATCTCCTTTAAAAACTTTTTTCGTTTCATCAATTTTGGGTAAAAAAAAGTCGTCAGCCACATACCCATCATATTGCCACTTTTTGGCCCATCATGATCCTACACATACCCATAATGATATATGGAGATATACAAATATAGAGAGGGATATGAAGAGAGATAAAGATATAGGGAGACGGAGATAGAGAAATATATGGATAGAAAGGGATAGAGAGAGAGAGTGAATAAGAGAGAGGTAGAGATAGTGAGATATAAATAGATATAAAGAGAGATAGAGAGGTAAAGATAGAGGGATAAAGAGTGAGAGAGAACGGAGGTGATAGAAACAAAAAATAGAGATAGGGAGAGAGAGATGGAGAGAGGGGCATAGGTAGAGAGATAGAGATAGGGGGAATAAATAGGGTGTGTGTGTGTATATGAGTGAGAGATATGGAGATAACTTGATGAAGAGAGATTATATAAATAGATAGAGGGAGGGAGAGGGAGAGGGAAGGAGAGAAATAGAGAGATATAAGTAGAGAGATATATAAATAGGAAGTGATATAGATAGAGGGAGATAGGGAGAGATATGTCTAGAGGCATATATAACCTTGGAAATATAGAGGGGAAGAGAAAGGGATAGAGCTAGGTAGAGAGGGAGAGAGAGAGGAGATATATAGATAGAGGAAGAGTAAGAGGAAAGTGGAGAGATAGGTAGAGAGGGAAAATGAAGGAGAGGGGGAGAGAGGGAGAACTAAATAGATAGAGGGGGAGATATGTATATCTTATTGTAGTTCAACTTGGGCAATGGTGCGCATAGGATCAAACACAACAAGGAGGCCTTCTATGATGATTTATGAAAAAAAGTTATTCTCCTTAGTAAAAAGATATAAATTTTTCATTACTTATTACCTCTTTTATGTTTCAAGTCATTTAGCATTACTATATAAAAAAAAACATGAAAAAATATTTTGTATGCAAGAATTATGAGCATTTAAAATTTCAAAACTTAAAGAGGAACTTAAATTGATTATAATAAAAAATTTCTACTTAATCTATCACAATAATCTTATCCATTGTGTAGACCTCTGAATCACCTTTCCAATGCATGTAAAAAATAAAATTTTGATCAATTTTGCAAAAGTTATGCCCATTTTATTGAAGTGTGATTTTTGTGCTTTTCAAAGAAGATATTTGTTTTGAGCAAAATGGATAATCCATTTTGAAAATATAAAATTAATCAAATACTAATTGAAAACGAATATTCATTTTTCTTTTCAAAATGGATATCTATTTTTCTTTTCAAAACAAATATCGATTTTGAATACATAAATTGATGAAAAACAATTCTAGGAAAAGGATATTCATTATTAATGAATATCCATTAATAAAAAGATATCTGATTCGGTTTAGTATTACCAAAAAAAAAATCAAATTTTATCCAACCCATACAAAAAGTCAACTTTTTTGTTTCACGGTTTTGGTAAAGTAAAAATGTGTTTTTTCTCATTACCACTATTTGGACCTAATGATCTTGCACATTCCTGCATCCACATGAAATTTTTCTTTGATATCTCTCTCGACTCACTTAAATGATTAGGGTAATAATGAATAGTAATTTACCCTATTTTCTATTAATAGGTAACTAGGTAATTACCCCTGTAACCCTAATTTCTTCTTTTCACTCCCATTGTCTCCCTCCAACTTCGTTTTCCTTTCTTCTTTCACCATTCCTCATCCTTTTTCACCATAGTTTAATTGGTAACCTTCATTTTCCTATATTGAGACATTGCTTGAGCCCCTTTCTTCTGATCCACCCTCTCGAGGGGGTATCATCCTACCATATTCCATTTTTCCTCCATGCTAGGGCATCTCATCACTCGTTTTCTTCCGTCAAGTCAACTATATTTGATTTTTCTTTGAAAAATCATTAATTTAATGGCATTTCAAAAAGGGGAAAAAATGTAGACACTTAAATTTGACCACTTAAGTTTGGTCAAATTTATCCCTATTTTGTCTATCACCACTTATTATCTGCATCAATTAATTTTGTCTATCCCTTTTCCTAAAGTACTCTAAAATCCTAAGGTATTTAATTAATTAATTAATTAATTTATCCCCTTTAACCTTTCTTCTCTAAATAAAAATAAATGTTCTATTTATTTAATTTAGTCATATAACCTACATGATTTTTTTTAATTCATCCACTTTGTCTCTCCTAGTCAAATTCTTTATAATTCTACCTCTAATCCTAATCCACTTGCCTAACCCATGATTAGGATGTGCACATTCCTAATCCATCATTAGGAGGTGTAACATCTTCCAACTTGTGAAAGTTGCATCATAATCCTTCTCATTATCTTAATCACTCACCTAAGAACCTCATTCGCACTATCTAATCTCGTGATTAAGGGAACCTAGTCTACTTTCCATTTATGGCACCTATCCTTTGTCCTATTATCATTAATGTTTTCTCCTTTTGGAGAAGCAATCAATACCCTTAAGTAATTTTCAATTGCTTTTATTCCCCTCATGCACATTAAAAAGGAATTTTTAATTCCTTTTATCATATCTTCTAAATTATTTGGGAAGAGTGGACAAGAAATCCCTTTATGAAGGATATTTTTCCAATCTACCATGGTACTTCTAAAGTACCCTCTTTCCTCTCATCCCCTCTCATGGTGACAAGTATCACCACCATGTGGATTGAGATGTCTCAAGACATCTCAACCCTCCATTTTGCTAGATCTAATACCAACCCTTGATTTCATCCAACCCCTTTGCTAATGACTACACTTAGTCATTTTTTGCAAATCATCCATTATCATGCAATCTTGAGCACTTGCATCCTTTGAGAATTTTTTTAATGTTATGCTACCAAAATTACTCTAGAGAATACATCAAATCGATATTTCTAGAGCAATCATCACAACAAGCTTGTCTACATACTCCAATTTCAACCATTTTGTTGTAGCTATGAGTTTCTTGGCCCTTATCTGAGTGCTTGCTTGAGTTGTACACTTTTCTTGGTTTCTTTGTTGTTCCCTTCCATTTAAAATGTAATTTTCATTGCACACAAGAGGAAATAGAATGAATTAATGGGTGATTAACTATGAATTGAGAAAGTATGATGGAGTTACTATATGATGTTATTTTATCATGGATTATGATGTTAGAAGTAGAAATGGAGTGAGATATTTTTGGTGCGCTTTAAGCATAAAGGAATGCTAGAAATATACAAAGAGATTCTAATATGTTTGAACAATAATTTATATTTTGTACATAGATGTTATGAATCATGATATAATGTACGATGATGATGATGTACCATATGTGTATCAAAATAATAAATAAAAAGATAAAATGAAATAAAGAAAAAAGATATATGAATAACAACATTAAAGATAAATACACAAATGGATAAAAAAAAAATTGCATAAAGAAAAATAACAAAGATGAAAGTAAAGACAAGACTAATGTCCCAAAAATCATAACCTCAAGACACAACATGGTATAAATAAATATGGAATCCCTAGGGAAATATGTTGTGGGAACTAAAAGAAACATGGTATGTATTTTTTTGAAGCTTTATTTTTTTACTACAAAGAAAAATAAGAAGACACACAAATAAAATCAAGAAAGCATGCATAAAATATTAAAAGATAATACAAAAAGGACTTTACCCCTGATCAAGCTAAAAGGAAATGTTTGATTTGTTTGATAATGATGATGTTGTTTATGTAGGAATAATATACTATGAGAACAACATGAGAATTGGGGAGGCTATATCCCAATGATGATGATTGGTTTACTTTATCAAGGTCTAGATTTTAGAAATACCATGAATGAAGCTTATGGGTTCCTTTAGATATGTGCTAGCTTGCATGGTTAGATTTAGCAAGATTGTTTTGTAATGTTTCTTGTGTTGTGTGGATAATTCAAAGATTTGACTTGAGAGATTGGATGAATGCATAGGATTTGAACGCAATTAACCACATGGATTGGATACTAGGTATGTGTTGATGGTGTTTTCTACACGGAAACAACTCGGACAAGATATAAGTATCCTATCTCTCTTGAAAGGTAAATCTCTATCAACAAGCCTCAAGAAATAACCCCAATGTCTCTAATGTCAGGTCTTGACAATGCAAAAGCAACTCAGTGATTATGTGAAAATGTTGGTAATCACAAGGGGCATTACAAATGAACAATGTTGGAAGCGTACTTTAATTAGATGCAAAAATATGGTGATGCTTTTAATCCTAAAACTAACCCAGATTCAAAATAAAAAACAAAAGAGATAAGGGTTTCAAAGAGATTTCTAAGACTAAAACCTAAGATCAATCACAACAATGATGAATGCTACAAATGGACAGATCCCCAATGAAACCAATCTCTATTTGATCAAGAACAAGCCTACAACTCCACATAAATAGTGCAATCTTCTGAGGAAACTGAAGATTTTCAAACTTTGAACATTCATTCACATACCCAATAACTAGCACAATGTAAACAAGCATCCATAGTTGAACTTAGCACAAAATAAGGCCTAGACTAACTTTACAACAACTTACAATCAGCAAATCGCTAAAAGTATGGACTAGAGATCGATCAACATCATTAACATTTTACCATTATTGCAAAAGAACTGAAATCTAACATCTAACATTAAGAATTGAGAACAAGAAACCATAAACTGTCAAAGATAAATACAAAGTTTTCTAAATCAACAACTCAGTTGCATTACTTCTCTAGTATTTCATAACAATTTCAAGTCTCTCCTTTCCTATCGCTATTGACTTCTCTAACTTAGCCAATTCTAGCTTTTTACACCCTCAAACCAGCTATTCTAACCTAGTCTCACCTCCTACAAATGAGAAGGAACTAGCCTTTTATAGAAAATTACATTTTGAATCAATGGCTAGGATTTAATTCATCCACTGGTTGCAATTACACTTCTAGAAGCATCAAGCTATTACATTTAATTTGGGAGTTCATGGTACATCATCATCCAATTGCATAAAAGTGGTTACATCATGGAACAATGAGAACAATATTATGCCAGCTTGTCATTAATGAAAATTTTGATTGGATGATGAAATCAGCTTCACATGTCTTCCAGAAACTCCTTCCAACTATAGACAGTTTGGGCATGGATTCATATGTAGGCCCCACTTTTAAAATTTGAATTGAACTCTTCCATATTTCCCTTTTGGCATGAATCCATATGCAAGTCCCCCTTTTGATTTATTTAATCTTGAAAAACAGATATCATCATTAGTAGCTCACATGTTAAAAATCCAATCCAAATTAAACTTGAATAAAATTTTGACCTTTTTTCCTATCTCAAGAATTTCATTTTCGGGAACATTTTAAAATTTCAAGAAAAACTTTCCATTTTTGAAAAAAATGCATTTTGGGAAAATTTCCATTTAGAAAAAAAATCATTTTGGAAAAATTTCCATTTTTGGAAAATTTCAAGATTTTGGGGGGGGGGCTTGGAAATTCCAAAAATGGAAATTTCGAGATTTTGACCCCTTCATAGAAATCAGGCCGTGGAGGAAATTCAGGGATTTCCATCAAGGACACAAATTAGTGATGATTTCATATGCATTCTCGGGAAAATGACAGGGTGATGGAAATTTCAGAGATTTCCTAGGGTGAGGGAATTTTGTGGGATGCTAAAATATTTGAAATGCAACAATTATGGAAAATCAAGAGGCTGATGGAAATCGAGGTTTTTCGCATAGGGAGGAAATACCTGAATTCCCTACAAAGTCAAAATCCCCCAAGCCTCATAACTTTTTTTCTAGAAGGAATTTTCAAAAAATTCAAAAAGCAACCCTGCCTAATTTTTCGTCCTCTATCCATGGGTGCAAAAAAAGAAAAATTTCCATTTTTGAAAAATTTGGGATTTTGAGGGGTCTTGGAAATTTCAAAAATGAAAATTTTGAGGATTTCCCTTAGGGACGGAAATCCCCTAAACTCCATAACTTTTTTTCTAGAAGGAATTTTCAAAAAGTTCAAAAAGCAACCCGGCCTAAGTTTTTGTCCTCTATCCATAGGGACAAAAAAGATTTGCATATAACATTGAAAATTCACTTCAAAATCCCCATTTTCAAATTCCAAGACAAACAAATTTCCCCTAGAGCCTCAAAATATAATTGCCTCTATCAAACCCAGTCTAGACTTAATCCCAAAATAACCTCCCAAGAAGAGAAAAACCAAAAATTGACCAAGCCAAGAGGCAGAGATGCAAAAGAAAAAAGAGGGTCCCCACCTCTAGTGAGGCATGTGTGCAAAAATTGCACAACAATATGGGATCCCAATATTTGTGGTCTGATCTAAAATTTAGGATTATGAATCTTGTGTTCATCTTATATGTACTATGTGGTATGCTTAAGATTGGCCAATGTTCAAATTGTGTAGAAGAAAATTTGTTCTAGTACCAAGCGTTTATTGATGGAAATGATGGATGGAAGGATGTGATTGGACATGGAAAGGGGGTAGGAGATATATGATACAATTTCCAAGGGCCATATTTTATAGGAATGATATGTTCGTACTCTAGGTATGCAACTATGTATGCTATTATTCTTAGACACATTGAAGGATTGCCAATACATGTTTTCATATCTTGTCTACATTTTTATCAAGGTCAAAAGAAGGAAATGAGGATAGGTACAAATGGGTGGGGATGGAGGTGCATAGGATTAGTGGATGGAAGAAGCTTTCCTCCGAGTGTAGGGTACCCATAGGTAGTAGATTTATGCATAATTCCCATAAATACGTTTTCATCATGGTACTTGCTCAACGGGCCATTGAAATGGTTTTCAACATTAGAATTTTTTCTCTTTATTTTTTTGTTTATTTGTTAGACATAATGCTGGAAAAACGGTTGTCATCGTCATGAATTCTCCAAGGCACCAAAGAAATGGTTTTCATTGGAGGATGATTTGTTTCTATACTATTTTTTATTTTTTAAAATATTTTTTGTTATTTTTTGAAATAGTGTTTGATTATGCAAGATGATAATATTCCACTATATATGGCCATTTCAATTAGATCACATAGTTAGTGTTATACTTAATGGATATTGTTTGTGAGTTTTGACAATTACTAGATTGACCTCTCCTAGGGTACTACAAAATAAAATTAAGTGGGAAGTAAGCTATGTAAAATTCAAGTTACAATCATGACATACCATGAGCCAATAATCTAATCTTTCTTGATATTAATCAATTATGCTCATTGCAAATTATTCACACATAATATATGTCTTAGAAGATACTCAAATTTGACAATGTCTTAATAATCCAAAGGGAAATTCATCTTGCAATTGACAATGTCTCAATAATCCTCAATTCTCGTTTTGATTGTTTCAATAAATAATACCATGCCTACAAGAATCTTTCAAGATAATATCTTTTTGACAACCCATGAAATAAAAAGTTGAAGTCATTAGGAGCAACCGGTAATGAATAATATTTGTCATGACATACTTTGCATGGTAAATCTATTTGATACTTTGCAGGGTAAATCTATTTGATTTTATAATGATGTTGAGACTATGTGTTTGCACAATCTGCTTATGAGATGACTATTTTCATATTCACATGACTTCTTGATTTCTTACAAAACTCAAGTGTTCCACATAGGAATAATCTCAATTTCAACATGAAAATATATGACACTTTTATACAATTTGGAAAGTGAAGCCTTTACAGAGCGATGCATATATATCACACTTTCCTCCACCTTTTACACAAATTTATATATACACATAACTATTTGTCTTAACCTCACACTATAAAACATAACAAATTGCTAACAATTCTATCATAGTAACTCTAAGAGATGATCACTGATTCCTAAAAGTATTGAGCATCAAACATGGATCTCTGCAACTTTAGATTCGTATTAAAGGTGTTGATGAAAAACTCTAAGGCCTTATCCACATCTACCTCTCTATCCCCCTTGTACTAGATTTTCTAATATACTTCATCCTCATTCTCATTAGAATCAAATGAAGGTACAGATTCCCATTGCCAAGTCCATGTGGACATGTAAGAACTCAATTGTGGTGTACGTTTTACATGTAAGAATCATAGTATTAAGGTATTAAGGGATTTCAAAAAGAAAACAATGATAAATAATTATATTGGTTGATATTAAAAATGAATCAATTGTCAAAAAGTATATTCATAATTTTGATGGATATCATTAATGTAGTAAAAATAATAAATTTAATAAGAGGTGGATTTTGATCATTTTGTTTTGAATTCCACTTCAATTTGATAAGTCTTGACCATCTTTAATAGGTTTCTAATTATCATTATTTTTTCCTCCTTGTTTAAATAGTTGAGTGTTTGGAATGTCTTGTTGAGGAGAGACAACAAGAGCCAAAAGTAGGAACTTGTCTTGCTTAAAAGATAGAACCCATTTCTAAGCATGCAACCTTAAAATAACACTAATATTAATTAGAATAAAACCAAAAACCATTTACTCTAACAATGCACACAAACCTCAGATAGATCATTTTAGATAAACTTTGTATTGATAATGTATGTTTCTCATTATGACAACATTTGTTTGCTCAATCAAAATTAAAAATTGTGAATGAGGATTCAATTTCAATCTATAGGTTTTGAGGATGTGGATGATAATCAATAGAGTGGATAAGGATAAATTCACTATTATTAGTCAGTTAGCATGATTTATTTAAATTTATTTATTTATTTTCATATAGTTAATTAATTCATTTTATGATTTTTTCTTTTGGAAGATTTATTAACCAATTTGAACAATTAGTTAATTGATTATTAGATTTTGTTTGATTTTATCATGATTTGATTAAATTAATTATAGATAATGATTATTCATATTTTTTAATAATTTAAATATTTGTAATAATGGATTACTTAAATTAATTATATAAGAAAATATTATTTAATCAATTTTATAAGTGGTTTAATTAAAATTAAATTTATGGATTACTTTTTTAATAGATTTTTGTTAGGTGTGTTTGTAGAAAATTTGCATTGGCAATATTGGAGAGTCTTCATTTTTCTTCTCTTTGAAATGGTGTTGTGACTATAGGAAGTAATGTTTTTTCAAAGAAAGTAGATACACTTGGTGATGGAATATGACCCAATTGTCAAAGATTATCATTGAATGATTGATTTGGCAATGTTGTTGATATGGGAAGGATGCATCTTGAGAACAAAGTGATGATTAGTTGCGATTAGATTTGACGAATGCTTCAATGCTTAGAGAGGCTTTATATTAGCATTAGATAAATTATGGGATGCCACCTCAAGAATATGAGTAGGTTTGTGTGTTATTAAAATAGAGGAAATAAAATTAGTTAATGGATTTATAGCTATGAATTGGGAAAGTATGATGGAGTTATTAGATGATGTTATTTTATTATGGATTATGATGTTAGAAGTGGAAATGGAGTGAGATATTTTTGGAGTACTTTGAGCATAAGTGGATGCTAGGAATCTACAAAGAGATTCTAATATGTTTGAACAATAATTTATATTTTGTACATAGATGTTATGAATCATGATATTATGGATCATGATGATGATGTACCATATGTGTATCAAAATAATAATTCAAAAGATAAAATGAAATAAAGACACAAACATACATGAATAACAACAATAAAGATAAACACACAAATGGATAAAAAAACAACAATTGCATGAACAACAACACTGAAGGTGATAGTAAAGACTAGACTAATGTCCCAAAAATCATTACCGCAAGACACAAACATAGTATAAAGAAATATGAAATCACTAGGGAAATATGTTGTGGGAACTAAAAAAACATGATAATATTCCATTATATATGGCCATTTCAATTAGATCACACTGTTAATGGTATGCTTGATGGATATTGTTTGTGAATTTTGACAATTACTAGATTGAACTCTCCTAGGGTACTATCAAAGAAAATTAAGTGGGAGGTAGGCTATGCAAACGCCAAGCTATAATCATGACATACCATGAGCCAATAATCTAACCTTTCTTGACATTAATCAATTATGCTCATTGCAAATGGTTCACGCATAATATATGCCTTAGGAGATATTGGGACTTGATAGTGTTTCAATAATCCAAAGGGAAATTCAACTTGCAATTGACAATATCTCAATAAACTTCAATTCTCATATTGCTCATTTCAATAAATAAATACCATGCCTACAAGAATCTTTCAAGATATATATATATTTTGAGCAACCCATGAGAAACAAAGTTGAAGTCATTAGGAAAAACCACTAATGAATAATATTTGTCAGCACATACTTTGCACGGTAAATCTATTTGATTTTATAATGATGTTGAAATCTGTGTGTTTTTACAATCTGCTTATGAGATGACTATTTTAATAATCACATGACATCTTGATTTCTTACAAACTCTTGGTCCACATAGGAATAATCTCAATTTCAACATGAAAATATGTGACACTTTTATGCTTTTTGGAAAGTGAAGCCTTTACAAAGAGATGTGTATATATCACACTTTCCTCCCACCTTTTACATGAAAATATAGTTTTGATTATTTGACAAAAGCAGGTTTTGAAAGGACCCGAAACTATTTACAAACAAGTTTTAAAGGGACATGAAACCCAGACATGGACGATCATACTGCCAAATGAAAATATAGTTACCTGTACACAAATTTATATATACACATACAACTGTTTTTCTTAACTTCACTCTTTAGAGCATAACAAATGGCTAACAATTATATCACAGTAACTCCAAAAGATGATCACAGATTCCTGAAAATATTTAGGTAGCTCTTGTAAGGTATCCATTGTATTGAGCATCAGACATGGATCTCTGCAACTTCAGATCCCTATCAAACCTTTTGATGAAAAACTCAGAGGCCCTGTCCACATCTTCCTCTGCTTCCCCCATGAAGCAGTTTTCCTGACGTACTTCATCCTCATTCTCATTAGAATCAAATGAAGGTGCAGATCCAGAAGGCTTTACTTGATTGGAGCACTGATGATTCTCACTCCCTGAGAAGCATCCAAATACCATTCCCATCTTCAATGAGATTTTAAGGACCCCTCCAACTAAAAAGTATGGCAACTTGTCCGCCCAGCTGATCAATTTTAACTCGGAACCTAAAACCCCCCAAAACAGAGAGAGTTAACACTATGAAGAAGACCCCACAATAAGAAACTACTGAAAAGTTTAAAAAGGAAAGTGGAAAACTGAACTTACAGTCTAGCTAAAAGAGACCTCGCTTATGAGAAGCTAATATCTGTGCAACCTTGCTCTATCTGAGAGGGAAACAAAGAACAGACAAGTATGGTTGAACACAAACAGCACTATAGCCAATATATAGGGCCAAGGTCCTAACCACTGTTTGCAGGCATATTCCTAAGAGAGATTCGATTCAATTTGCTTCTCATGTTCAACTTGTAAAGGCACTATGGACATATAGGAAGACTGTGTCCATCCTTTTTTAACTTCAATGAATTAAAACCCAGTTATATTGGTCTTAAACACTGTTTAACAGTCATGTCGGTCAGAGATATTCGATTCGCGACGGCAAATGTTAAACCCAGTAAAGCTTATTCACTGTTTGCCTCTTCAATTTCAATGGGATTACCACTCACAAGTCCACGTTGACATGTAAAAACTGAATGGTTCTGTGCGTTTTACCTATCCCAAGTCCACGTTTGCCTCTTCGATGTTAAATGGTGTTTTACCTATCCCTTCAGATTTTAACCATATTTTGATCAACAAGCAAGTTCACCGCCTTCACGTTATTCTTTGAATGATTTTTAAGAGAATTCATTACGTTATTTTCTGTTTCCTTTATGACCTAATGCTGGGTAAGTCAATTACAAATTAATTGTGAGGCCACCTCGAGCCTCGCAAGAGCGCCGTATGAACTGAAGGCCTTAATTTAAAGGACTAAGATTCTCTATGACTCCACTTCAAGCCTTTTGACTGAAATGTGTGTGGATACCGTGGCAGCTGTGAACAAAAAGTTCAGTACGTCGAATCATATAGTTTGAATGGTTTAGGGCGAAAGACTTTGGACCAACGGCACTTTCTCGTGAGAACGTAATGCACAAACCTCCAAATATCCCTTCATAATAAAGTCACATATATATATTTTTTAAATTTTATTTCCACATTAGTAGATAAAATGGTATCACGTTCAATGGTCATGTAAATTGGGTCAAAGTCTAGGAGAATCAAAGTATTAAAGCATTAAGTCATTTCTAAAAGAAAACAATGATAATTTATATTAAAAAGGAAATACTTGATAAAAAAGTATATTCGTAATTTGATGGATATAATTAATGTAGTAAAAGTAATAAAATTAATAGGAGGTGGATTTTCATCATTGAATTTCATTTTAATTTGACAAGTCTTGACCATCTTCAATAGGCTTCTAATTATCAATTTTTTCCTTTCTTGTTTAGATAGTTGAGTGTTTTGAGTAACTTGTTGAGGAGAGACGACAAGAGACAAAAGTAGGAACTTGTATTGCCTAAAAGATGAAGCCCATTTGTAAGCATGCAACTTTAAAATAACACAAATATGAATTGGAATAAAACTAAAAACCATTTACTCCAAAACACTACTCACAAACCTCAGATAGATCATTCTAGATAAACTCTATATTGATAATTTATATGTTGCTCATTATGAAAACATTTATCTACTGAATCAAAATTAAAAAAAATGTGAAAGGTGAGGATTCAATTTCAATTTATAGGTTTTGTGGATGTGGATGATGACCAGTGGAGTGGATAAGGATAAATTCAACATGGTTTATTTATATTTATTTATTTATTTTCATAAATAGTTAATTGATTCATTCTATGATTTTTTTTCTTTTTAAAGATTTATTAACTAATTGTTAGGTTTTGTTTGATTTTATAATGATTTGATTAAATTAATTACATATAATGATTATTTGGATTTATTTAATAATTTAAATATTTGTAGATAATTAATTCCTTAAATTAATTAAATAATAAAAGATTATTTAATCAATTTAATAAGTGGATTAATTAATAATTAAATTCATAGATTACTTTTTTAATGGATGTTTGTTAGGTGTATAGGTAGGAAATTGACACTGGCAACATTGGAGTGTCTACTTTTTTCTCCTCTTTGAAATTGTGTTGTGACTAGAAGAAGTAATGCTATTTCAAAGAAAGTAGATATAAGCACTTGGTGATGGAATATGACCCAAGTGTCAAAGATTAATGAATGATTGATTTGACAATGTTGTTGATATGGGAAGGATGCATTTTTAGAAAAATATCATTTGAGGAATAGTTGAGATTAGATTTGACAGAGGTTTCAATGCTTGGAGAGGCTTTTATATTAGCACTAGATAGATTATGGGATGCTCCCTCAAGAGAATGAGTAGGTTTGTCTGTTATTAAAATGGAGGAAATAAAATTAATGAATGGATGAATAATTATGAATTGGGAAAGGATGGTGGGGTTACTAGATGTGGTTATTTTATTATGTATTATATTTTTAGAATTGAAAATGGAGTGAGATATTTTTGAAGTACTTTGAGCATAAGTAGATGCTAGGAACCTACAGAGATATTCTATTATATTTGAAAAAAAAAAAAATAGATATTACGAATCATGATACAATGACCACAATGATGATGTATCATATGTGTATCAAAACAATAAATTAAAAGATAAAATGAAATAAAGAAACAAAGATACATGAAAAAAAATAATAAAAATAAACACAAAAATGGATGAAAACAAACAATTGCATGAAGATCAACAATAAAGATGAAAGTAAAGAAAATACTCTTATCCCAAAAATCATAACCTCAAGACACAACATAGTATAAAGAAATATAGAATCCCTAGGGAAATATGTTGTGGGAACTAAAACAAACATGGTATGTATTTTTTGATGTTTTAAATTTTTACTACAAATAAAAACAAGAAGACACACACACAAGCAAGAAAGCATATATTAAATATCAAAACACAAGATAGAAAGAACTTTACTCTTGATCAACCTAAAATGAAACATTTGATTGATTTGATGATGATGATAACATTGTTGATGGAGAATTGTCTGTGTGTCTTCTTGTTTTTAGTAGTATTAATTACAATAAATTTTTTTGGGTTTGGAAATTTTCCTACTTCACAACCAATGACTTCTTTATTTAACCCTTCACCATCTAACTTATATGTATGTTTCTTTTTAGCACCTCCACATGGGAGATTTTCTTTTAAGATACAACTTTTTTCTCCCATCTTAGTAATTTTTTCCCTTTTCCTTTGCTATCTTGTTGTTCATCTTCTTTAGGAGTTAAAGCTTATTTCTGAAAAGCCTATATTGCTAATTTGTCCATTAATTTTGAATTACTACTAAGGTTAGATAATGTGGCTAAAGAATATTTGGAGGGATATGGATTTATAGAAGGTCAACATCTAAATGAGAGATTGTTGGAAGACCCTTAGCTTCTTCAGGGCTATAGTCTACATATATATTATTTTGAAAATTTAGATAAAAATTAGACAAAGAATAAGATTTAGATGATGAGTAAAGATTGGGTGCACCATTGGGTGTTGCCAAGGGTTGCTAAAGAAGAGTTTTTTAGGATAGATTTAAGGTCTATGATTGACACTCTTTTGATTTGGATTCTTGGTTTATCAAAAATAAACTCCTAGAAGGTGTTGGTAAATCCTGGAACTTGGATTGGGATTGATGAATAAGTTTTTCAATCACTAGAAATCCTATATCAAACCCAATATGATCTATATGCCTAAACCATACTCTAAAACATTAGAGTTACCTTCTAGATAACTTACCTCAGCTCTAGAAAATTTGATGGTGGAAACATGGTGCTTAAAAATCTATATATACACCTACCACCTATAGTGGGGTTTTCAACATTGGAAATTTTCACTTTTTTTTTTCTTTTTTTTTTTAGAAATGATGCTTGCAAATAGGTTGTAATCATGGTGACTTCTTCAAGACACCATAAAAATAATTTTCACTAGAGGATGATTTGTTTCTTTATTATTTTTAATATTTTTAAATATATTTTTATATTTTTTGAAATAAAGTGTTTGATTATGTTGCAAGATGATAATATTCCACTATATACATGACCATTTAAATTAGATCAAATTGTTAGTTCCATGCTTGATGGATATTGTTTGTGAGTTTTGAAAATTACTAGATTGACCTCTCCTAGGGTACTACCAAAGAAAATTAAGTGGGAGGTAGGCTATACAAAATTTTGAATGAAAGGGGTATGTAATGATGGGTAGATAATATGGGATAATGGAATAGGACAGGTAAATTAGGTGAATGGGATGATGGGAATATAAATAAATGTGTGAATATTTGAGGACCAATGAGTTCGCAAACCTTGTTGGGTTTGAAGATGGATTCTTTTGTTGGATGTGATGGTGGATTTTGGGTTTTGGTGTTTTGGGCTTTGTTGGTTAAGTAGATTACTTTTTTTTATTCTTATGAATAATAGGATTTTGGATTTTCAAGTGGGCATCCATATTGATAGATTTTCAGACCCAAATAAATTTTGTGGTTCAACTTGTTGAGTCTCTACTTGATTATTTGGATTTCTTGAATTTAGGATTACCAAATTTGGTGGTCTAATTGAATTTCCAATTTTTGGGCTTTGGGTAAAATAAATTATGCTATAATAATTCTATTAATTCTTCTCTTAATAGTTGCTCTTGATTTCTCAATAATAATCTCAATTTCCTTATCAAACAAGCTAGGATTAAAATGGTGGAAAAGATTTGTATTTATATGCAAATCTTCTAATTTCTTAAAATAAAATATTGATAGTTGACAAATGATTTTGGATTTTCAAATAGTAAAATATCAATATTGACATATTTAAATTTGAGCCAAAAAGGGATGGACATGGGCACTGGGCATCATAGTCTAGACCCATCCTTGTCAGGGCCTTAAACATCGGGGGTAAATATTAAATATTTATTTTTAATCCCATCTTTTAATTTTTTGAAGATATTCACAAAATGAGCAATAAAATGCATAATTAGGTCCAAGCACATAGGGGGGAGCTAAACCTAGTGTTAAATTGTTAAGGGTGACAATTTTGAACACTACATGTAGCCCCCAATTTAGGGAGAGTATGAACTTATGCTTAGACTCGCACAAAAGTACGAATAAGACAAGAAGGGTTCAATTATCCAAACATTGAAGAGATAAGAAAACATCAAATCTAGGGGATGTAGTAACCCCCAGATTCAAGATCCTATGGCAGGACAATGTAGGGACAAAGGAACACACACATGAAGTACAATACAACATGGAAAACATAAAGAGTGCGTGATGAAGACACACAACATAACATAGTATGAACATAACACAATAAAAACATGATGTAAACATGATACAAACACAATACAAACATGCAAAAAGGAGGGGGTATGATAATCATAGACTAGCAAGCTTTACATAAATGTTACTATGATCCATACCCAAGGTGTTCATAAATCATAGTCTAACAAAGTTTGATATTTTCTAGGCAACCCATGAACCAAATCACCATATGTACTAGCCCCCATATTCAAGATCATATGGTAGGACAATGTAGGGACAAAGGAACACACACATGAAGTATAATACATGGAAAATGCAAAGCATACATGATAAAGACAGACAACATAACATAATACAAACATAACAAAATGCAAACATCATGTAAACACAATGGAAAAATAATGCAAACAAAATACAAACATGCAAAAAGGAGGGGGTATGATAATAAAAAACTAGCAAGCTTTACATAAATATTACTATGATCCATACCCAAGGTGTTCATAAATCATAGGATAACAAAGTTTGATATTTACTAGGTGACCCATGAGCCAAATCACCATAGGCTAGTGAAGTTTGAAATTCACTAGGTGACCTTTGACAAGAAACAACATAGGCTAGTGAAGTTCGATATTCACTAGGTGAGTTTTTGCAAAAGGTAGTAAATGAGAGACATAGAAGGGATAGTGAAGTATGATATTCACTGGGTGCATTCTCATGCCAACCATACCAATAATTATAATCCCAATAATTCTGATAAGGCACTACAAAAAATGATCAATATGCCAAAAATGCATCACTAAGCTCAACACATGTGAACAAAGTGAAGCACATAATGGAATGCATGCCCCCACCTTAAAGTAATTGCTAACACCATTTGTAATAAATTTCCTTTAAGGTAGAATAAAAAAATATATGCAACATGAAAGGGCTCTTGAGAACTTATTGGAAAACCTTATGTCAATGATATGTTCCCTATAAAGCTAAATCATAACAAGGGATTGTCATGCAAGAAGTCAAGTCTACAAAATGTTCAAAAATTTGAAATCTTTTCCTTGATTTTTTAGAAATTGTCACAATTAGATGAAAAATTTGAAGCACTTACACATTGAATCTTGAAAAATTCCAATAATATGAAAATTAGTATTTTGAGACTAGTTTTCAATAATGTAATTTATTCTAATACCTAGATGATACAAAATAATTTTTAATAGGCATGCATAAAAACCAATTTTAAAAAGTCACTTTTTTAGGACCATACCATGCACGTGTATAGACACCATAATTCAACCTAAATAAAATTATAAATTTTAATTCCTTTTGGGGAAAGATATGTGTTATATTGAATATTTATTAGGATATTTTCTTATAATTTTCTTTTTCTAAATATGTTTTCTTATATTTTTTTGTTGGCCCTAATTAGTTTATTAGAAAACCCTTGTGTACAGAAACCATAATTTGACCTAAAATAATCATTTTTTAATTTGATTTATTTTAATTGTGTAAAAATTGTTTATAGATTGATTCCATATAATATTTTTTACAAGAAAATTAACAAATTAAAAGTTATTAAAAAAATATGAAAACCTGACATTTCAAGTTTATGGACAAATTTCCTCAAAAATTAACTAAAAAATATAAAAATTATAAATTTGAAAACTAGACATCATCACTTTAATGGGTTTTAATTTCACAAAAAAATCCTGAAAAAAAACTCGTCAACCATATTGCCAAAGTCAATTTTCTCTCTTGACATTGCCATAACCTTGTACTTACTAGGCCAAGGCTAAGGGTTAGGCCAACATGCATTTTCTAATCCTAAATCCAAATGAAAAACATAAATTTTGAGGGTAAAACTTTTTGGAAAGAGTACTCACTTAAATAGGTATCAATTCTAAAAACAAACGGGTACATGTTTTAAAACTGAAAAAATGACACTTCCCCTAAAAGTGGACCCAACTTCTTGCACTTTCCCACCCCTTAGACAAGACCACATAGAAAGACAAAAAATACCATGTAATGGATCCATGGATTTGGGGCTAGTATATACCATAGATAATATATAATTTGATTATATGCTCATAATTGACATCATTCCTTGGGTATCCATGGAACTATGAACACAATAGAGGAATGACACATGAAGACAAGATATAATATTTTGGATTAAAATGAAAGAGACCTAAATGTCTCAATGCCTTTCATCATTCCTAGAAGGAAAGTAAAAGATAACAATGTTCATGAGATAAAGAAGAATGAAGATACAAATATAGATGAATGTCACAACAAATTCATTTTCTTTGTATCCTTGTGCCAATGAGAACAATGTTCATACAAAGAAAAATAACAGCCATGAATATACACCAAGAAACACATAATGGGAGATGATATCATGTACAAGAAAACACATAAAAACATACACAAATGTACCACACATATGAGTCGATCGATAAAAAAATTTGTCTACATCCCAATATTTCTCATCATAAATAGGTGGACAATACACTAAAGGGACTACAATAAGTGTCGTACAAGGACTAGCATCAGGTTCAATACATTAAATCACTCTCATAAGGATGATAATCACAACTTCCCCCATTTAGATTCATTGACTTAGAAAATACAAGAGCTAATTCATTATGATCTTCTTTTTATTATTCTTGTTTATCTTCTTCTTCACTATCCAAATGTATAACAATAGGTTACATATTATCCTCATGATTGTGAGTAACATAATTCATATGATTTTTTTTCATTCTTTTCTTAGTTGAAATAGGTAAGGTTTTGCTTCACGGTTTGGTGAGGGTGACAAGGTGGAGTCAGGTGATGACAATGATGGATTGGTGAGAGGTGATTCATCACAGTTTGATTGGATGGATGGATGATCATTGTGTAAGGTTTCACATTTTCAACAAGTTGATAATATATAACATGATGTCTTCATTTACACTCTTTTTCACTTCTATTTCTTATTGCATGAGTTTTAGCTTGCAAAGGGGTAATAAAGGTGTTCCCCAACATCAGTCTATTTTCTTTCTTCGGAGGAGAAATTGAAGGGACCATCACAGGTTGGGAGACCACTATATTTTTAGGCCTAAAGACTTGTTTTTCTTTTGGAAGCACAAAGTGAATTATAAAATTATTTCTTGTTATTTTATAGGGTGGTAGAGGTTGAACTACAACATACATGCTAGGTTGACAAACAAGGATCCCCAGTTTGGACTTATGCTCATCCACCATTTGTGTGGTAGGATGAATATCCATCAAAGTCATAATAGACCAAGGAAACTTGGGTGAGATATTACTAAGGGATAATTCAGCTATATAGTCAACTTTATAAAATTTATATGATATAAAGAAAAATTCCTCATGAGGCTTAACAGGTTCAATGGATTGAGGCTAAAAATAATCTAGTGAAAATTTTCCATGAGAAGCCAAAGGCATAAACCCACTATGATAAATAGTGTTTATTTCTTCTTTGAATGGGAATTTGATATATTTGTGGATAATTGATTGGACCACATTCATGAAGTGTAACCATGGATAACCTAACTTCACATGAAACTAGTCCAATGCCAAAATTAAGGTAAATAAAACATCCAATTATTTCGGTCCAAATTTGACTACAAGAGTTATCAAACCTATTGTAGGGTGAATGAAATAATCATGCATTTTTAACCATGATTTTGAATGTTCATAGTTATCTTTGTAAATTTCATCCACAAATAGGAATTCTTTAGTGATCACATTCTCTATGTACACATGTTGGATCAATGAGTATCCCCCTTATGGGTTTATCATTAATTTGACTAGTGATATAAAGAGGACCATTAGGTGTATTAATGGATGCATCAATATGAGTAAAATTCATATTAGGAAAAAAAGTGGTTCAACCCTTACAAGATTGAACTTCTATCATGTTGAAAATATTGGATAAATCAATATCATCTTCTTCATTATCACTATATTGCACAAAGATTGATGAATGAATTTGTAGTGGGTTTGCAAATATTTGAAAGTTTTGGTTAGGTGGTGAAATTGATTTATTTCCTTTATCATTAACACTAGCCAACTAGATTTGATTAGAGTCAATAAGGTCTTGCACTTGGTTCTTAAGATGCATACATCATTTTCTATTATGTCTAGGTGTATAATGATATTGACAAAATTCTTTTATGTTAGAGTTTGGTGGTAAATATTTAGTTGTGTCAATAGGAATAATTGGAGGGAGTTGAATCATGTTCTTATTTAATAATTGCAACATTATCACATGGAGAGAAATTGGAAATTGTGAAAACTACCTATCTCTTGGCCTAAATTGATAGGAATTTGTACTTGTGGCAATGATGTGTGTTTCAATGTTATTGGTAGTTTGAGGAGTGTTTATCAAGTAATCAAGGTTTTAATTTTAATTTTTAAATGATTGGTAATTGTTTTGATGCATGGAATTAGATTGACAAGTAGGAGCCGATGAAGGTGTTCCTTCATATTGACTAACCAATATATGATAATCACAAAGTTGTACACAAGTGTGTAAAAGATGGATACTTAATCAACAATATCTTATCTTGAATACTATGTTGCAAGTTTCCTATAAACACTCATTGAATGTCAAGATCAAGAATACTATAAGATATTTGTGATTAAAGTGATTGGTATCATCTTATACATTCAATTATCTTTTCATTAGGTCCTTTTTTATAATGCACTAAGTCTATTAATGTCACTTGAGGACCAATTTTTTCTTGAAAATGTTAGAGAAATGTGCTAACGAGTTGCATGAATGAGGTTATTGAGTTGTTTGGCAGTGAGAAAAACCATTCCAAGGTCATGTATTTCAATTATTTGGGAAATATTTTTTGTACCTAGGAGCACATATTCAAAAATGAAATCAGTACATAATGCGGTAAAAGCTAACACATGGTTGTTAGGATCACCCTTATCATTATACTTTTCAAATTGGTGTGTTTCAATGTGTTCTGATATAGGTGTTTTGAGGATGGAAAGAAAAAATGGGTTATGTGTAAGGTAAATTGTGGAGGTTTACCATTGTTTTGATTTTGGTTTAGGGTTGCAATTTGTTGTTGAAGTGATATCATGTTTTGTAAAAGTTGAATTATAACTAGATCATTGGGTGTCATGATTTGAGAGTTTGTTGAGTATGGTGAACTAGTATGAGTGACTGAGGGTTATTGTGTTGCATGTTTATGAAGGGTGACAAACATGGAAATGTTATTGATCAAGTGACAAAATTATAAGGATTCCCACTAGGAAGCCCTAATATTGAGTTTATACCACTGCTATAATGTATTGTCGATGCTATGGTTGGAGGTGTAAATGTGGGAATAGAAGACATTGTTGTGGGAGAGGAAACTTGTTTTCCTACTTGGCTTTGAGAATTGGTAAATGCTTGAGCACAACTAGCTATCTCATAGGTATGTTAGAATCTACTATGTGAGATAGAAGACACAACACTTCTATTGCTTTCTAAAAATAATTTATTAACTTCCTAAGGTTGCCCATAATACACACTCTCTCCAACTAAGGGTTCAATACTTAGGTAGACTTGAAGACATTTGAAATCCTTATCAAATTGCTTTAGCTTCTCTTTAGGAACATGGGAAATAGTAGCTTCCAAGTCCACATGAATATTAGGTGCCAAGGAAGTCATAAGTAATGTAGGATGAGGGGTAGAATCCAAAATACATTAAGTAGAGGAAACACCTTGTATAAAAGACTTATAGGACTTAAGCTCCACAATGGTTGTGATTGTAGCACATGAGGCCATAAGTCTGAAACTACATCTCACAAGGGTATTAGTGGTAGGGAACTAGGTTGTGAAGGTCATATGAGAGTTAAAACACTTTTGTAGTCTTAATATGAATTGAAAGTACAACGTACAGTCATAATAATTAAAACAATTTGCAAAAACAAAAGCCAAAAAAACACAAGAAACATAGAAATAGAACTGTGATCCAAATATGTGTCAAAACTAACTAGACAATGGTGCTAGGTGTCCTAGACTAGTGGGTTAAGTTTACTAATTTCATGATCTCAATGTGTTCTACAATGTCTAAGTGTCTTGATTTGTAACTATTCAAGTAAAAAAATAAGCACATTCAAATGAGAAATATATAAAATTATAATTTTATTATTTCTCAAATAATTATGCATGCAATTTTTAGAATGTTCAAGAAATTAATGTAATTCAAAATATAATTTTCAGATTCTATTGTAGAGTAATTGACTAATCCTAATTTTTTAAAAATGGAAATTGAAATCTTTCTATATTCTTTGCCACAGCAACTATGCAATTTTCCACTTTTTCAACTCTATACATATGCCTAAATGATCACTTAAAACACTTTTAGATTTTTTTCAAAAAAAAATTAGTATGACCTAGAATATAGATTTTTTCGATGTAATTATGAGCGAGATCTACTTTGCAATGACTAAAATTAACCCTAATTGTCTTCTGAATAGAAAATGTAATACGAATTTGGTCTTTTTCAATATTTAAAAAAAAAATTATGTATGCATAAATAATGTTCATTCAAAAAACATATTATATTTAGATTTTAAAATGACATGCGTTAGATTTTAGAAGATTTAAAGTATAAAAATAGTTAGGCTCACCAAAATTTTGGATTGGAAAAAGGGATCTAGATGGGTATGTGTAGGATCATCATGGAAAAAACAAGCCCTTAAGTGCCAAAAAAATAAGAAAAATTAGAGTTAGGAAACTTGACGTAAAAAATTGAATAAGTTATCTATATTATTTCAAAAATATGTAACAATAGAATTTGTAGAGAATTGAGTGTAGTTTCTAAACTACTAGGTTTGTTAAAAAAAATAAAAAATCTATTTGGTGAAAATTTGAAATTTCAATGCAATAGTACTTAAATTTTCAGGAAAAAATAAGAAGTAGGTGTTTATCTGACCACCCTAACCACAATAAAATGATAATATTTATGCATAAGATTTTAGATATAAGTAGAGGACTCATGTCTCGATGTGATGCATATTTTTTGTAATTTTTTTCCAAGTAAATAATTAATAATGAATTTTTTATTACAATTTTTAAAAAATATAAAAAACTCGTATGTCTACCACCTTAACTTGGTCAAAACTTCATGAAATTAAATTTTTATTTTTTTAATCCTATAGTATGCAAAGCATAGAATGTGGCACATGTTTTGGATTCAAAAAATGTGATACCGTTTGAAAGCAATAGGTGTTTTTCAATCAGTCTATCAATCAAGACTTTAGTCATAATTTGAATAGAAAATGAATAATAATTACTTATTAAATTCAAAGTAAAACATAATTTATATTGGTGGAAAGATGAGAATCTCCTTTAAAAACCCTTTTCATTTCATCAATTTTGGGTAAAAAAAATCATCAGCCACATACCCATCATATTGCTACTTTTTGGCCCATCATGATCCTGCACATACCCAGATCCTAAACCACACTTCTTCCAATTAGGGACATTTAGAGAAGGATTAAAAATGGTCTAAATATCCACTTGGCTACAAAACTTAATGGAAGAACCAGAATGGTGGATCAAGGATTTAATCCTTGTGGATTTGATGTGTGGATGTAATTATTTTATTGTTAATTGACTGAATTTTATAATGCAATTATATTGCTAAGTTAATTAAGAAAATGTAGCAAATGGCTGATATTTTTGAGAAACACAAAGATAAAAAAAAAATTCTAGAAAAGAAGGAAAACAAAAAGGAAATTGGCATATAAATTTGGGCCTAAAATAGTTGGAAAGGACACTAGGCACCCTAGACTAGGTAGATGTTGAAACAATAGAAATAGGTGGCTCCTACCTTCGAGGAGATAGGGTTTGTACTTCACACTCCTTTTCGCTCAAGGAAACCCTAGAGATCTCAATCCAAGGATAGAATGAGAGAAAGATATCTACAATAGGGATGTCCTAGGGTATGGTTAATGACTAAAGAGGGGTTCACCACCAAGCTAGGTCACATTGGAAAGACTAGTAACATGGGTATGTGCAGGATCATCATGGAAAAAATAGGCCCTTAAGTGGCAAAAAATTTAGAAAAATCAGAGTTAGTCAACTTGACATAAAAATTTGAATAAGTTATCTATATTATTTCAAAAATATGTAAGAAAAGAATCTGTAGAAAATTGAATGTAGTTTCTAAACTACTAGGTTTTAAATCTATTTGGTGAAAATTTGAAATTTCAATGAGTACTTAAATTTCGGGAAAAATAAGTAGGTGTCTGTTCGACCACCTAACCACAATAAAATGATAATATTTTTATAATATTTTAGATATAAGTAGAGGACTCATGTCGGGATGTGATGCCTATTTTTTTATAATTTTTTTCTAAGTAAATAATTAATTATGAATTTTTTATTTAAATTTTTAAAAATATAAAAAACTCATATGTCGACCACCTTAACTTGGTGAAACTTCATGAAATTTAATTTTTTATTCTTTTAATCCTATAGTATGTGAAGCATAGAATGTGATGCATGTTTTAGATTCAAAATATGTGATACTGTTTGAAAGCTATAGATGTTTTTCAATTAGCCTATCGATCAAGACTTTAGTCGTAATTCAAAGAGAAAATGAATAATAATTATTTATTAAATTCAAAGTAAAGGATAATTTATATTGGTGGAAAGTTGGGAATCTCCTTTAAAAACTATTTTCATTCCATCAATTTTGGGTTAAAAAAAAGTTGTTAGCTACATACCTTACACATACCCATAATATTGCCACTTTTTGGCCCATCATGATCCTACACATACCCATAATATTGCCACTTTTTGGCCCATCATGATCCTACACATACCCACATGCAAGATCTAATGACAAAACCCAATGATGTGTAAAACTTCACTAAATGACCTAAAAATGAATGCAAAATAGAATAGAAAACTAGAGAAGCAAAGAGGGGAACCTAGAAACTTGTAGTAGCTCAAATGAAGATCTGAAATGTTGAAAAAGTCAAATTTAATGTACGTTGGGACTCATACACCAGGCTAGGTAATTTAGTCCATGATTAGGGTTTCTAGGCTGGAACATAAATCTGGCAGAGATAAGTCTAGAACACCTTAAATCTATAAAAATCACTAGACTGGGACTCATACACCAGAATTGGTGTATCAATCCTAGTTGGATTTTTCAAAGGATCAAGGTTTGAATCTACTCTTCCATCTTTGTTTTTGTAGATTCTCAACTTAATTTCTAGATTTGAATTACTAAATTATTCTCTGTAGATTCCTTTTAATGATCCCCTAAACAAGGTGACAACTTGGATAACTTCACAAATTTGAAAAATTATTTCCAATCTTTCTCTTCAATGTGTCTTCAACCTAGATCTACAAATCACACATTAGAGGAAGGGAAAAATGTTTTTTTTATTAGAAATGGATTTAACTTGGTCAAACCCCATTTTGGTTATCAAACCTTGAAATGATGTGAAATGGAATGGAGGAATGATGAATGAAAAAATGATATATTGCAACTCACCAAACCCTAAGAATAAAGTGTTGCAAACATGTATGAAATAGATCCAAAGGATGTGGATCTTGAATTTTTCTTGAATGTTGTAGATCTTGACTTGAACACTTGCTTGAATCATAATATATCTACATCACAAATGTTAGCTATAAAACAAACATGATGCATGATGACTTTGACATGATGCTTGATACTTGAATAATACTCCAAAATGCTAGATAATCACTCTTGAATGCTCTTAAACTCCAATTTTATATTAGGAATGCTCTTGTGAATGTCTTAGGTGAAAATAAGTGAAATAACCTTGTATTTATACTTGTTTATGCCAAATTTCTTGAAATTACAACACTGCAAGTTAACATTAGATCTAGGAGAATAAAATCCCACCAAGAATTTGAATTTAATTTAGGTTTAAGCCACATGGGACTCATACACTAGAAGTGGCATATGAGTCCCATTAGGATAGGCTTTGGGAAATATTTTTCAAGAAATGCTTAGATTCATGTGAAATCCATATTAGGGCCCTGAAACATAGGTGGGACTTGTTGGTTGTTTTTATTGTAACCAGGTTGGTTTTCTAATCTACCTATGGAATTGCCAATTCTAGTCAAGGGCAGCTTGAAGGACCTGGACCAACTAATGAGGATTTTAAAGACCTCCTACACTTTGGGCTTTGCAAGACCTGGGAGGGTGATCCCTTAATGTGTTTACAACCTCTACACCATTATCATAAACAACATTAACAACAATAGATAATCTCATTTAATAGCTCGACATAATAGGATAATACCGAATAAAATTGGCTATTCATCAATAATATCAACTATTTAGAGCATGAGATAACTACAACACATTTCACAATATAAAATAGTCATTGATTTTCAATTCATAGCAAGCTCTAGCTAAAGACATACAAATACTGAACCATACAAATTTGTACAACTTAGATTAGTGCCATATATCCATTGGGCGAGTCAAATTCATAAAGTCTAAGGGTTTATGATAGATTTAACACATAACATATAAGATCCTTGAGAATATTTCCTTACAATTTCATCAACATGTATTCTAACCCAATACTAATTATCAAATCCTTATACAAAACATATCCATCTACAATCCCATTCAAGCATTTTAATTAATTCCTTCAATCAAAGCTAAAACAAGAATCATACACACCACAACAGTGATATGAACTAGATAACCCTTGATCATCTTATTCAAAATTCAGATATGCATGTGCAATGGAGAGACATGAGTTTGAATTAATCAATTCAATTCATATGTCAGTACTATCATAAAACATCAAATCCCCATGAATTCAATACTTACTACAGAATGATTCAAAACCTAAACTACATTTTCCCTAAAACCATCAAACTTTACAATTTTTTTGTGCACTTCACCTAGAATCGACCACAATCTTACTTGCTAACCCCTACTTCTGGCCTTGAAATCCTTCTTATAGAATAGAAGGAGAAAAAAAGCATCGGGCTAGAAAGCACACATGTCACCAACCAATTGGACCACTTTGTGAAATTCCAAAAATTTGTTACAACAAAAAATTCCTATAGAATCCTCTTGTTCATCATGCCCACTAAGAATGATTGATGCAGCAAAAAAAACTTCAAGAATTTCACGCCAAGACTATCACCAAAAAAAAAACTGGAATCTGTTGTAACTGCAATAGTTGATCTGTCAACCATGAACAACCTACTCCTTTTTACTCCTCCTTAGTTAAATATACATCTACCTATTTATGGTATTCCTCATCAATTGGCCAATCAAAATTGATTACCTCATTCACCTTGACACTATAGGGTGTATAATTAACTGCCACCTGATTCGCTTCTCTTTCAAAAGATTCAAAGAATGAACTGGTGCTAATGATTTTGTCCATACAGCTCACCAATAAATCATAATCTGAGTCATCACAAATTAATATAATTTGACAATTGATGACTTCATTTTCCCAATCCTACCATTGTTGGAGTGACCCGATATTTCCTTGCTCACCAATTATGTCAGGTAACAATGTGTCACTCCAATCATCAAAGTTATTTACCAACTCTTTGATCTTCCTACTCAAGTCATCTGGTAAGGTCTGAAAAACTTGCAATGACTTAACTAACACCTGAGTAGGTTAATGATTTGGGCCTATTATTTACATCAAACCTTGAGGCCTTATGCATTATGTCTAGATCATTGGCCCTAGGGATCCATCTTTCAATTAATGGTACTACTACCTCCAGATCCCTATCAATATTCTTTATTGCATTCAATAATAAAGAATATAAAGAATGTACAGATGACAATCTATCATCAAATTTCTCATTTAATTGTCTCAATACAATATTTACAACCTCCATTTGCTTTAAAAATATTCCCTCCTCACTCACCTTCAAGGATACATGTAACTCTGTAATTTTGTGCATTAGCTGCTTCTTTGAATGATCAATAGAGCATTCCATTTCTTCATTAATTAGCTCTAAAGAAGTGCTGAGGGAAGGAGTTTGAATGGGAGAACCTAGTGTAGAAACAATAGGAGAAGTAGGAGGAACTGACCTTGATGTGGAAGGAAATGTTCTGATCCCTGGAGCACTTGATGTCTCCCCAATCTGCTTATTCTTTAAGCTGTCCACCTCAATCTGTAGCTCAACATTCCTTTGCTGCATCTTTATATATTCCCCAATTATGGCATTGTACTTCTCCATTAGGCTTTTCTTTTTAGCCTCCTCTCTTTCAACAGTCTTTTGGGCCAATTTGGTCACATTTACAGTCAAATTAGTAGCCTCTGTGGTTGAGGTCCTTGAAGCTCTCTTTATTATTAATCCTCCTTTTAAATTTGGGTTAATATCAGTAACATTTGGCTTTCTCCCTTGAGGGACCAGAGCCCAAATTGCTAAGGTCTCATACTCTTCACTAAAGGTAGAATCCTGCAACGCTTCGTTGACCTCTTCTTAAAAATCTTGTAAGGGGTGCTTGGACTTCATAATAGTGTTAAAAGCTACAGTATCTACAATGTCCCATTCAGGTAAAATCAAGACACCATCTTGATTTACGAGTTTTCTCCCCTCCTAAGGAGTGATGTTCTTGAACTCTTCCATTAGTTTAGCTTTCACTTCATCATCATTCTCCTGGTCTGACTTATTAGGTCTCAATTCTCTTCTCCTCTTGCATTTATCTTGATATTCTTCCAGTTTCATTCTCCACACTAGTTGCGAAAAGACTGCAATTTTTACAAATGCATTATCATCTAGAAACTCCTTGCATGCTTCCATTCTTGCATCTTGCACAAATTTTCCTTTCATATCCAGATTAGAGAGAACCAATTCAACTAGCCTAGGAGGGGAAGGCATACCCATCTACATGTCTTGGTCAGTGACAACAATCTCATCCACCAAATCCTCTTGTGATTGTTCAATTTTTTTCCTTTTAGGGCTTGACTAATGGTGGTGGTGAGGGACTATTTTCAGGTGATGCTTCCAAATAAATAATTTTAGTTGCCCCAGGCGTTTTGAGATTTAGACCTTTTTGTGTAGGCAATTTCATTATTTTTTTTCCTTTTCTATCCTCTTCTTCCTCATCACTACTATCATTTCTCTTCCTTTTGTAAATAGGACATCTCTTTGTAGGTTGGTAGGCTGGTCTTAGTTCAATTGGCCTAGCATCTTGCTCCTGTATGCCCAAGTTCAACTCCAAGTTTACCTTCTTGGTCATCAAGGTACCCATGATTTCTTTGAAGTTTCCCATCAAGAAGTCAATTTTCTTATGATATGGACTAAACTCCATCAATGGATCATACTTTGGATCCATTTTGTGCACAATAGCCAATAGCTTGTCATAAGCTACCCATTTCTCCTTGTTCAACTCTTGGATATTTAGGTCAAATTCATTTCTAATCAAGTCTTCAGGGAAGTTGAACTCATGCACAAACTTACCACCTTTTATCTTTTTTTTGAAGAGATAAAATAAGCCCTCAGGATCATGTTGTTGCTTGGGACCACACCTCAAATGGTATTCTTCAAAAAAATTCCCAAAGTGTACCCAACTACCCCTCGAAAAGAAAAAAATTGATACCACCGTGTAATCTAGGAAAAATGTTCATTTACCCTTCCTAGTAAGGTTGTCCTCATGGATACAACCAATCTACCACATAACTTCTGTAAATCCCACTCTTGGTGGCACATTGTATGGCAATATATGAGGGGTCCCCTGAAAACCATACACCCTCAAGACAATGTTGACTGGGTATGGAATAATATCACCCCAGTTATGGAAAACCATCAATTCTGGCTTCCTCCACTTTGGTCTAAGAAAATCATGCAACTCCTTAGGAATCCTGGGTATATTTACCATCAACCTAGCTCTCAATCTGGAAGTAAATTAATTGTCAAAATGCACATAACTGGCATTCTCCCTATTACATGATAAATTTGTAGTCCACACGTGCACTGGAAATCTTTCTCCATTAACCCACTGCCTTAACTCCATCTTCTCAGAGAAGAATTCAACATTCTTATACAAGAACATATACATTAACATGGAATACCAGAAGAATGGAGTGCCTGTATCATTTTTCTGCAACTTCAACAACCCTTCATGTATCTTTTCAGCCAACAAAGAAGCAAAATCATAAATTATTGAGAAATTAGGGTGTTGTATTTCCACCCCCATGAACATATAAGCAATAGGCATCATTATGTTGGGGTGAAAAGGAAAAATATTGCACAATGAGTAAAAGGTGGCCAAGAAATGATTTGCAAAGCAATTCAGTCTGAAAGGTTCTTGGTCATTAGGGCTAATACGGAATTTTGAACCTCCTTGCCTAGCCAAAGGAGGTGGGAGCAACTTCACTCTGAAAAGTGATTTCAACCTCTCATATTCCTGTTTCATCTCTTCAAGATCAATAGGAACCAAGAACGCACTATGCTCACTCAGATCAAAAACCTATCATAATTCCTCTCTATTGATGCTTAACATAACCCCTCCATCATTATCTCGAATCACCCATGTGAAAGGGTCATATCGTGTAGCCACTACCCTAAGAAAGTCTATATTAGGGAACACATTTGGTACCACCAACTTCCTCATATCATACATCCAACTATTAGAAAAGGGGAGGGGAAAATTCCTCTTTCCAAACCACAATCTGAACATCTCTAGACCAGTAAGAGGAACCCTAGCATCGGGTATGTTGGAAAAATTATATACTAATCCCTCCCCTAGAGTTTTTCCTCACATCAAAACCAACCCCTTCTTCCTATCATTCATTGACAATGGCAATTGATCTAGGAAATCATCATATAGGTTTCTACTTAAATAATCAATCTGGCCAGAGTGTTGCTTTGTCGGTGCCATCTTGAGTAAACTAGGGCTTCCTTGCTATTTCAAGCTTTAAACAAACTAGGGATAAACAAAATATGAAATTACAAAACAAAACCTTACAATTTCCCACAATTCAATTAACTTATAGCCCTAAAACAATTATCAACAAGCCCTCCAACAAGCACACAACAAATTTTCCCCAAATTTAAAATCAAATCAACCAAGAAACAAAGAATTGAACTCATGGCTTTATGCTTGCAGAAACACAAATCTCTGCTGTAATAACTCGTAACTTCATCCTTGGCCTTGAGACTACTCCACAAAGATGTTTTGAATGCTTTGTGATACCAAAAGCAGAAGAATAGTTGCTTTATTTCAATCAAACCTTGGCAATAGATGTCATGTCCGCCATTAAAGCTTACTCACACGCTGCATGAATGGCTCCAATCGCATTTGATGCAGATTCAAATATTAGTCGTCAATCCTTCACCTTGGTAAGATCATTGAATGATTTCCTTCAAATCAAATTGACACAATCTCCATCGTGGCAACAAGGGGCCCACCATACTATGCATTACCAACGAAATCCACATGGTGCTTGCCCACGATATCACAATCGATAAAGAACTCACAACTTCTGATCATGTAATGGCGGGCAACTATGGATCTTCAACCATCGGCAATCCAATTTCATCCAACATAGTGGCTAGCTTTTTCCTTAACCATCGAGCACCTTTCCTACCGAGATTATAACATCTCCGTTGATTTGAAACATGTGCATCTCATAGACACTTTAGTAACCTGCTGCATAATGTATTAAAGCCAAATAGATGCATCAAAGTATTTTATCATCCCTTTGGCTTCACTGGACAAGACATGTGGCACTCACCCATGATATCGTGGTCAACCAAAACAGTGTGGTGGGGTCATCATGGGATGGTGGGGAACAACTAAGATCAAATGATGATTGATCTACAGTCATGCAAACTTGTCCCTCTACAAAATAAAAACATTTATTAAAGGAATAAGGGGACATCACTAGGCCGATGACAAACAATGACATAAGTTGTCATTTAAATGAGGGAGCATGAGACCACCCAAGACTTAGGAAAATAAAGTCAAGTGAAGGAAATAAAATGATAAAAAAAAAAGGGGCTTGGCCTAGATGAAGTAGTGGTGCTTAAGTTGTTTTAAAACCCTCCTAAAATGTAAAGGCCAAACAGATCCCACCCAAGGCATAAGATGAACACTAGGGTTTTATATGAAGAAAAAGGAAAAACCCCAACCTTAGGATTTTCCCAAACACCATAGATGACCAGAGACATAAGGCAGGATAAAAGAGAACACAAAGAACAAAAATTTGAAGTTCCATCAAGACCCATACACCCAAGGTGGTGTATGAGTCCCATATCACTAAATCTAGGCCATACAATCCAAAAAGTGATGAATTACGATTGGATGTGATGGAACCCCTCAAAAAATTCTCTAGATTCTATTTTCAATTTTACAATACTTGGTTGGGACCATTTTTTTTAGCTTAGGGCTATGTTCCTCATCAATATTTTAGGGTTTGTGTTGCTAAAACCTTTCAAAAATTGACCTTTGAGTCTAAAAAAAACCTTGGCCATTCTAATTTTGCATTGAATTTTTTCTCTTGGTATCTGATCTTTCATTTTGACTCTCATGCTGGCCATTGAAACTGTTGTGTTCACTAGCCCCTGGGTTAGGTTTTTCAGTCACCTTAATCCTTTTTGAGTGTTCAAATTTTCCTATGGTCGGGCTTGATTTCATACTTAATAAATTAAGTCATAATCCTTCATTCCTAAGGGTCAACTTCTTGTCAAACCAAAAGTGGCCCCCTTTTTCAATTAACTTTTGTGGCATGTGTAGAATTAGGTTTTCACATTGCCCATTTGATCATCAAGGGTTGATCACCACCGTTCTCCATGTGCACATGTTTTTTAATTCTTTATTACTTTATTCGCATGGGCTGTCAGGCTTCAACCACTTGTTTGGTGCATTGGTGGCCCGCTTCTCCTCAGAAAAGATAGCTAGCGCCATAAGAAGAAGATCAACGACTGACAATTATTAATGTGGCCACATCTTGGCCACTCCCCACATGCCTATGTTGGTATATTTCATATTATTTCAAAACACATGGGCTAGCGGGTGATGGCCACGTGTCATGTCTATAGTGGTACAAGTACTTCCAAAAGGCCAGTAGGCATATCTTTGAGAAGGATTAAACAACTAGTGTAGCAACACGTGTCTTCCTGAGGATTGTTCCCCACGTGCTCATGCATCTTATGCATTAAGGAGAGATAATCACATAGGCTAGTAGGCATGACAACATGTGTCACTTCATGGAGGGACCCACCAAACTTTGAAGATGATTGTTCATAAGATAGGAGATCAATGATCGATGGCAGATGATGTGGGTCAATCCTAACCGCTCCTCGCCATCCCATGAAGAGCCCCATTGTGTCTTATATTTTTAGCAAGAAAGTGGCTAAGTGCCATGTGGAATATTCTAAAGGATTCAATGGAATCTAGTGGAGTTGGAATGCTATTAAATCTAGCGAAGATGGAACTATGATAAAAATCACACCATTTTTGAGATTATTCTTTAAGGTACATGTTTAGGATTTCAGCCATCAATTCTGGAAATTATTGGTATATGTGGGAAGGTGAAAATAAATCAAGAAAGGGTATGAGCTGATATTTTAAGATTGAATCAAGATCACTCCCCATTTTCCTACTATGATGAAGTGCAAGTGTATTAATTCCCACGGGTGAGTGGGTAACTATGGCACAACAAGTTTTAATTGACGTTATGTATGTGGTTTAAATATGTATACAGATTGGATGTATATCTACTTGGGGCTTTTCTAATTAGGAAGAGGAATTAATAGCATGAAATTAAGCTTTGTCATGATTATTTGCACCAGTGATAACTATTTTTTGATTTATTTTTAAAACATTATCAATGGTTGAGGTTTTAAAAATCAAAGTAGACTCTTGTCAACACATGCGCATAAGCTTTTCTTGAGTATTAATGGTTGGCACACTTGTATGGCTTGATATAATGGCTATATTTTTCATTTAGAATTTGCATTCAAAAGATTAAAATTTGACTTTTAGAGTAGAATTGGTGAGGATTTTTTGAGTCTTCTTGTTCTAGTTCTTGAGAAGATGAATAAGTCAAGTGAGTTTGTTAAGTTGGTTTGAAGGTCTAGGAGATTGAGTTTTCTTGAATCTAAGGAAATCTCTTGGGGATGAAATCGAGACACACGGATCTCTTGAAACACCAAAGGGGAGAAGGACATGTAGGAAATTCAAGAAGTATGGTGTAAGGAGTAATTATCGCTTGAGAAGTTGGACCAAACTTCAGAAGAACAGGTCAATTTTAATGGGAAAGGGTTGATTGAATATGAAAAGAATGCAAAGAAAAGGTGCAAGTATCATAATTCTTATCTACAGAGACATAATTCTCCCATTGAGGTTTCTGATAGTCGTTCAGTTAGTGGAGGTGACACTGATCCAGAGTGTGACCATTATCCCCCTTTCCCTGGTACCTCCTAAAGACTCTGATGAGGAAGTGGTGACAGTTCCTTTAGTTCCACCACAAAAAAGACATGGGTGAGCATACTCTAATGTTGATGACTCAAAGTGATGTTTCTACCCCATTTTTGTTTTTGATGACACCATAGCCATTTGTTAGGATCATCCTCTTCAACATATTTGGGTTTTTTTGTTTTTAGTGCTGATGTGGAAATTTTTCAGGCTGGTGTGTTGGAGAAGTGTCAGACTTCCTAGCATTAATAGCAAGTATTATTTTTTTGGGAGTTATACAAAATTTTGTGAGGGCTATGAATGGAGAATCTTCTTTGGTCAATAAGGGCAAGGTGATTCAATGATACTGTAGCAACAAAATTTTCCTTTTGAGAAGCTGGTAGGTCTTCATTCAAATAATGTGGATTTTGGTCTTTTACTCTTCCATATTCTCTAATGATTACATGTAACTAACTAAGGATCGTCTCAAATTCTAGTGTAAATTATCTCCAAATCAAATAAAATGTAAATGTAATTGAGCTTGATGCTTGTTGCTCCATTATTCTATAAAGGGATTTCAAGGCTCATTACAATGGTCAAAATTTTAGGTCTTAAGATGGTCTAGGAGAAAAGCTAAGTTCAAAAGTGGCATTTTATAGAAAATATGAATGAACAAAAAAATATACTTTATTGGGTATGAGTTATGTATGTAATATTCTTAATTTGGTTTTATAGAAGTTACTGATATCGAAAAAAATCTTAGTTCAGAAAAAAAAAAACTCTCCTATGTATTTTTCTTACAAGTTATAAATGAAAATATCAGTGTTGTTCTCGTTTATCTTTAGTTGTTCCATTGAATGTATGACTCTATTTTAGCTTTAACTTAAAGAGTTAATTAAATTCTTGAATGTGGTTATAGATTTGTAAGGAATTTCATAGGATTTGGTAAGAAGTTATTGTTTTAGGCATTGTGAGTTTTCATACTATAAAGCACTATGGAAATTGTCCACCAATTTCTTTATTAAATAGCTTATATATTACTTGTTCTTGCATATTTGACTCCATTGACCCAATTGATGAATCATTGGTCTATTTTTTAATCTTGTATGAAAATGAGCTATTAGCATGCCTGGTCATGGATTTAAAATGAGAAAAACATTCATTTAAAAATATTTTTTGAATATAAAGTATGGGTTTGAAATACCCTTGACTCTTAGCAAATAGATAATCATTTGCTCAAAAGGTTTGCCAAATTTTCAATGAAATGCATTTATTTGCAATAAATAGGAATCAATCTATGTATGAATGTGTTACCAACTAGACATACCTCATCTAAAAACAATAAGGAACACCCTCCTAGGTCCCAAAGAGCATGAAGTGTAGGAGTAAAGATCTCAAAATCCTTTATTCATTGTGTTGGCCACTAGCCTTGAAATTTCTTAACCATAAGGGTTGGCTACCCTTTAGAGGATTTCAAGTTTTTTCTAGGAAAATCACCCACAGAAATGGCAACTCAGCTAGGGAGAACTTTAAATCTCTAGTTGTAGACTATTATAATCACATAGTCAAGAATTTGGTGTCTCTGAATATCTAGTTCAAATATTGAGAAGTTCTCAGATCTGGAATTGATTTTGTTGCAACAAAATCTCAAAGAATTTGTGTGACTTTGCTATGGGAAAGGACCCAGAAGGAAATGTATCTTTGAAGGAGCCTCATACTACTTGAAGTTAAATCCTCCTTAAAGAGAGGTCTCGAGTCTATATAAAGAACCTATTGAAGATGTGAAGAAAGTTTCCAATCTACAATATTTCTAATAAAAAGAAACAATCTATAGCACTTGCAACATATCCTGGTATTTTTCATTTTGGTTCTCAAGAAGGATACATTTGTATATGAAAGCCATATTTGAAAGTCATGAAAAATTTGGTTCCCTATTGAGTGAATAATCACTAATAAAGGGAATAGTACTAGTTGTTCTTGTTGGAATCTAGGAACACTGATGGGGGGTGAATCAATGTTCTACAATTTTTAACCTTATTAATCTAATCTTTAAAACACTTATAACATTCAACCAAAAGAAAGATGCATGAGCATAAAACAAGCAACCATAACACCATAACACAAGGATTTTTTATGTGGAAACCATGTTAGGGGAAAAACCATGGTGGAGGTCAATCCACAATATTATTTGAGTACTCAAATAAGTGTTTACAAAAGGAATGCACATGCATTCAGGCACACTGCCTAGAGCTCACTACTCAAATACAAAATGAAGACTCACTATCTTACAAAAAGATTTGGAATACATCCAGAAGATTTGAATTGAGAGAATAACATCTACTAATGTCTGATTACAATTTTGGTTAAGCATATTAATCATTTTCTTGACCTTCTATCTGATTCTGCTCTTCTTCTTTGTCTTCTTTAATTTGCATCACAAATCATTTTATGCATGAGTGAAACTATGCATAATCGCTCTACAATCCTTCTAAATTTTGTAACACACTTCATGCATATTTCAAAATGATATAAATGATCACTTATATATATCTAAAACTAAAGATTTAATCAACCACATGTTTGATTTAATAAAGCATAAAATATTTACAAACTGTCAGGTCAATCCACAAATAATTTTCAATGCACACCAAATTCAGCCACAATATAGTGAGGACCCAAATCAACATGATCGAACACTAAAATAATTAAACAATTACTCCTTGAATATCCGCAACACACTACATTCACTTAGTCGGCCTTTTGCACTGATAAATAGAAAATTAATCAACCAAATCTACTAACTTGCATAACAATTGATACAAGGCTCTATGATTCAAGAAAAACATAGACCATACATCTAAAAACCTTCCCTGAGATCCACAAATCAAAATGATAACAAAAAATTTGCATATGAATCGATGAACACAATTTTGTCAGATGCTCTGGTCTAACTTGATAGATAATTATTGATCTTCAATTTGACTTCCGGTATGATCAAATGTTGATGTACGGATTGAATCACAGACTAGTGTTGCCATAAATGACAACACTATATGTTATGTGCAGTGTCTCTTTCCAACGATCTCCATCTTTGGCATTGATGGCAAGACTTAGTGAAAAATGACTGTTGGATTAGTATCAACATGAATACACTGCCAACCTTCAAAACTCCAAAAACACAACTCCCCTTGAGATGATTAAAGTATTTTTCACTGTCCCACTCTCGCCCTTTGACATCAATGGAAAAGGAAAGAATCTCCATACCAGAAATCAAACAAATTTTCTATGAGAAAACTACATATGTACAAACATGCTTCTATAACTTACATAAACTTGAATATGTCTGCAAAATTGGTCTTCAATAGACTCAAACTAGTGTCCCAACTCTTTTTGAGACTCTTCAAAATAGTCATGTGACCATAGAATAGATTAGATTGCATCTCTGCTGATTTGAAGTTTGCTAGATCATCATAGACCACCATAGCATCTTGTTCTTCCTTCAAAGAACTAAGCATTGTCTCCATATTAGAACCAATTAGTCCTCTAAGCTCACATAATCTTTCAAAAAAAATTCCTTCTTCATGCTTCAAACCTTTAATCTTGTCAAGCAAGGATATGACTTGACCTTCTTGCTTTCCAACATAAATGGTTAGAGGATCAAATGCTTGAGAGATATATGTTAATTTTTTCTCATACTCCTTTAGTTTCTTTTCAATGTCCTCAGTGAGCTTAGACAAAGATGATTTACATAACTTATAAATGTTTCCACCTTCAGATAAAGCACTTTGAGTATTCTTTACATAGGTAGCTAACATATATTTTTCATTAACAATCATCCCTTTCAGCCTACCAAACCTATTAGCATCAAATTCCTTTTGAACCTTATCCATAGTTGACTTCTCAAGTGACTCAAAGTGAGTACTTATAGAATTTACAAGTTTCTTCATTTGACTGGATGGAGAATTAGATGAATCCTTGACATAAGAAGGCATGATATTCTCCAAAATACCAAATGCAAGATTTAACGGCTCACTATCTTCAATATGAGATTTCAGAATCTCTTCTCTTTCCTTGTCTTGAGCAAATGATGCAACTTTCAGTTTCTCAATGTGAGATAAAGTAGCCAAGTTGATAGGTCCTTTAACCAATTCAAGATGAAACTCCTCTTTTTCCTCCTCTAAAAACTCCTTTACTACCATAGAAGTGTCTCTTGCTTCCAAATGAACCTCCTTTGCTTCAACCTTCTTCTCTTCAACCATAGATTCTCTCTTAGCTTCAGGAATCTCAACTTCATCAACCAACAAAACTTTAAGAGCTTCAGTCTCCATAGGAATTTAAGTGTCATGAATATCTAGAGGATTCATAGTATCCTCAAATGTATCTTCTTTTCCTTCTTTTGTTACCGGACCAGATGGAGCATCTTCAACACGCACTTCTTCAAAGACAACATTATATATGTTCTTTAATAGAACTTCCTTAAGGATTTTCTCAGTGTATTTTGCCACCTCTTCAATTAGCCCAATCATTAGCTTGTTCACCCTTGTTTTTCTCTTAAAATATCCTTTTGCTTCATTGAGAATATTCTTCATCTCTTCTATAGACATCACTGGACACAAATCAACAAGTATACATTCTCTCATTTGCTCTTCTTCATTTCTTGCATTCAATCCCCTCATTTCTAAAACATTATATAGCCCTTTAGGAAAATTACACATTATTTCAACAAGATTCATATTTCAATTATTCAAATACTTTATTGTGTCTTCCTCAAGAATTATTTGACCAACACTATCAAAAGTGCCATACCATTCACAAAGTGGTATAAGATTACCATCCTTAATCAAGGCTTTTTCAACTTCTTCAACAAACATACCTAGTTTGTCAATTTTCATCTTTTTCTTTGCTTTCTCTTCACTAGAGGGCTTGTCCTTAGTGACTTTTGTTTCCTTTGAGCCCTTATAATTAATTTCTCATACTTCCTCATTAGATTCAGATTCTTCATCTTCAAAAACAACAACATAGACTCTTGTGATCTTGTCCATCTTCCCCTTTCCTTCTCTACAAGATGTCTTAACTTGAGCTTTCACAGGACTTGATTTCTTTATAGGACTGGATGAAAGAGCAAAGCTCCTTGTGGATCTGGATCTGGTAAAGGATGTTGCTAGACTAGTAGACTCAGTTCTAGCTGGCTCTCCTACTTTAGCTTGTTCTCTTTTCCTCCTAGCTTCCCTTACAACTTCAGCTGATATACCCATGCTTTCTACGAAAGCTTCCACTTCTTTTCTTACTCTTCAAATTATCATTGGCTTCTTCAATTGTGTATGAACTTCCATATTCTTTTCCTCAAAGGTGCCAAACCTTTCTTTTGTTGGATCCCAAGGTTTACTCAATAGGTGTTGAGCATACAACTCCAAAATGTTTTCCTCAACCTCATAACCCATAGGAATTATCCACATTGTTCTAGGATAAAAAAATTCCATCAAACATTCATCAATATCAACCATGAAGAAAATTGTATCCTTATACTTCTCAACAATAGAAGTAGGAATCCTTTCCCTAGCTTGCATTTCATTATGAAAACTATTGAAATGACCCCAGATAACAGTTTTTCTAGCTTTACTATCACCAATTCCATACAAGATATCTCTAATTTTAATAGCTATAGGTTTATTACCTTGCCATTGAACTTTTCCAACTCTCAAAACTTCATTCATGAAGTAAAAGAATAGACACAACAATAGATTTCCATACTTGAATGAATTATTCTTATCTTTCTTGATTTTTCCAAGCTTCTCCATTAATTGGCTCTGAAGTAACTCACACAAGTCATAATATACATTTTTTTTAACCATCTAATATGTTGCATAAATTTTTGTACTAGATATAGAATTGTCCTTGCTGGAGTGATAAATCTTGTACCTAATGACCATAGAAGCAAATCTGACATCTACTTCAATAATATCATAAATTTTCATAGCTCTCTTGTCAAACACTAAACTAGTTGCATCTATGACTGTTTGATTCTCCATAGCATTCATTGTTGGAAGCCGACTAGATGAATTCAAACCAGTAACCATCCTTATAGCTTCCCTCGTAATCTTGAAAGGATGACTTAACCACATGAACTCGACATGCACTCAACTTAATATGTACCAAACCCATTCATTTTCTTCAAACACAAGAAATTTCATAATCTGTGTGAATTTCTTCTCCTCCAAAGAGTTAAATTCAAGTTTTACATGGAGATCTTCTCCCACAATGTGATTGGTATACAAATTCAACAACTGGGAGCTTCCTAATTCTTCAACATTTGCATGAATGTACGCCCTAATATCTTCGATATGTAAAATGCCATATGAGACAAAGGAAAATGCACATAAAGGTTTTGTTTTGATGGATTTAAATGGGTTCCATTAGAATTTTGGACGAGGCCTATCCTTAATATCAACTACCAACAGAGTAACCATTTCCATAATTTTCAAATCCATAAGTTTTTAGATAAATACCTTTCGCCAGATTAGGGTTTGATTGCCAAATCACTTTAGGCTTGAATCTTCGCCAAGGTTCACCAAAGTTCACTTCAGAGCACTCCAACCTTCTTCTCAAGATGAAAAGTGACAAATGAGAGATAAAAAGACTTTTTATCATTTTCGCACCTAACTTTTTCATCGCAATAAATGCTTTAACCCTAGGTCTTTCGAATACCCTATTTTCATAGACTGTGAAAGAAAAATTCTTCTGTGGACCTTCAAGTTTGCATAAATTCTCTCCACAAGACATTCCAAAACATTTTCACATCACTGATGCAATCATTGCAATCTGCCACATTTCAGTACCAACTACTGACAAGTGTTAGAGTAATAAGTTATTCCACTTAATTAATTATATCATATTGGTTAATTAATTAAGTCACTTATTCCTTTAGTTACTTAAGCTAAACTTAGGCACATTAATAATTGATTAATTATTAAATGTGCACACTAGGGTTTCATTTAGGGTTTCCCTTTTAGGGTTTCTTGATCTCCTTCATAAGGATTGATCTTTTTGTAATATTTGATTCTCTTAATGCATTTTTACTTTGAGGTTTACAAAACATCTTCTTTGGTTCTGCATGTCTTTTGCATGTGGCAAGTATCCCTTTGCATGCAAGTGATCTTGGTTTTCTAACTTGGTATCAGAGCTCCAGAGCTTCAGCTGCCTGTTTGTGATCTGAAGATATGGCCTTTCAGTGAGTTTCTAATGCAAGGGTTTCCACAGGCACCCTTTTTGCAAGATGTAGGGGTATCCAATTTTTTTGGAGCATTGTCAACCTAAACAGACCTCACCATTGCGTCCGCAGCAGCCAAAAACCCTAAGAACAACTGTGAAATCGTCAAAATCCAAGCAGTTGATTTCTGAGGAAATTTTTTTTTGCCCGTACGGCCTTGTTCGCCATCTACACATAGATCGAGGTAAAAAAATTCGTCAAAAAAAAAAAAATTCATTTTTTTCTGCACCATAAAAATTTTACAGATTTTTTTAATGTAAATCATTTTTTTTAAAAAAACAAGCTTTGAAAAAAAAATTTAAAAGCAAAAGCTTTATTATTTTTTTAAAAATGTAAAGGGTACAAAAGTACCCTGCGCAGGTCTGTACCTGTGTAGGAGTACCGCCCTGTAGGGTAGGTACCATGTGTACCCTTCCTGCCACATGGGTCTTCAATTTTTTTTATTAATTTTTTTTAAAACAAAAAAATTAAATTTGTGAAAAAAATTTATTGTTTTTTTAAAACATTTTTTTCAAAATAAGCCCACTTGTGTAAATCCACTGACACCCATTTGGTTTTCAAATTTAGGCCCCGATTTTTGCTGCGACGGTCGTATGACTGTTGAATTTAATGCCGCACTGGTTATTTTTCCCCCTTTGGAGCTATTTTTTTCCAGAGGTCGTAACTTGGGCATACAATATCATTTTTTTGAAAACGAGATATCATCGGAAAGCTGCTTCTGTCAAATTTCTAGTGGTCTGGGTCTCATCACTTTATTTTCTGTTGGTGCATTCTATAGCCAGTTGAAGTCAAAGGAGTTATTTTCAGTCTTGAGCTTACAACTTTTTGCCACGATCTCCAATTTTCGCTATCTTTGCGGCGTTGGAAAGGTATTGAGGAGCTCTATGTTGTTGTCCATGCACTTTTTTCTGTTTCTATCCCAGGTTGATCGCTTAGTCCAAATTTGGCCTGATGGGTGTTTTGGAGATTACTTGGAGTTTTTGGCAGTTGGGAGAGTGCACCTTGCATCTTTGCACTTCATTTTCAGTAATACATCATTCAATAATCACTTGCTGCTTCATAGATTCCAAGGTTGTTCCCATTTTAAGTTTTTGAGTGTTCCGTGGCATCGAGTCTGCTATTGCTTTATCATGATTCCTTGAGTCAATCAGTGACTCTCATCTAGTTTCAGTAGTAAACAGAAGAATATTTCCTTGCTTGCTAGTATTAGGTTCCAGTGTTACTCTACAGAGTTCTTCCAGTGCTTCTTTGTAGCATGTCATCTCATTGTAGGGGGGTTTTTTCCCACTGGGTTTTTCCTTCTCTACCTCATTCTTGCATTTGTAAATGGGTACTTGATCAGGCCTAGTTGCCGGGACCCATCTTTGCTTTCATGAATCTTATTCTAGTGTTTTAGCTTCTTCCTAAGTTCATCTTAAGGGGGGGTGTTAGAGTAATAAGTTATTCCACTTAATTAATTATATCATATTGGTTAATTAATTAAGTCACTTATTCCTTTAGTTACTTAAGCTAAACTTAGGCACATTAATAATTGATTAATTATTAAAATGTGCACACTAGGGTTTCATTTAGGGTTTCCCTTTTAGGGTTTCTTGATCTCCTTCATAAGGATTGATCTCTTTGTAATATTTGATTCTCTTAATGCATTTTTACTTTGAGGTTTACAAAACATGTTCTTTGGTTCTGCATGTCTTTTGCATGTGATAGGTATCCCTTTGCATGTAGGTGATCTTGGTTTTCTAACAACAAGGGGGTTAAATGATTTTCTTGAGAAATCCCCCTAGGCTAGAGTCCTTAATCTAATTCCTGGAGGAATTACCAGAATCAAATTCTGGTGTGGAATCATTTCCTACAATAGAAGGACTCTTGTTCACCCATATCTTCTTCATTTGCTTCTTGATCTCTTCTATAGTAACTTTTCCTTCTCCCTTTTCATCCTTCTGCATGTTTTTTCCTTGATTTACCATACCCTACCTACTTCTACAAAATATTGCAATGTAATCAGATTTGTTACAATTGTAGCACACACATTTCTTTGTCCAAACCAGTTGTTCCATTGATTTTCTCTTGATTTGCATTGGTTAGCAATATGGCCAAATCTATTGCAGATATAATATCTGGCATCTCTATTGAAAAAGTTGTTTGACATATTTTTGCATTCATTTGACTTATGACCATACTTATTGCAATTAAAGCACTGACCTGAGAATGATGGACCACTTGGATTCATTCTACTTCTACATTGAGTAGCCATATGGCCAAATTTATTGCAAAAAAAATAGTAACCATTGAATCTTTGAGCATTAGTTTGTTTTACTGGATACCTTCCAGCTTTGTTCATCTAATTTCCTTGCCTAATTCTCCTTTGTCCAGATCCTGAAGTTTCTCCTTTCTCATATCCAAGACCTCGCTTGTCACCTTCAGTCCTCTGACATTTAATTAGTTTACCAAGCTTGGCTGAGCTAATCTTGAACTTATCCTTGAATTCATTTGCAATAGCAAGTTCATCTCTGAGATCAAAAATCTGCTTTTCAAGCTCTTCTTCATTATTTCTATATTGTTCCAATTCAAGTCCCACCTAATTGAATCCATTAGTAATTCAACAGTATTCTTTAGATTTCTCCTTCAAGGACTGAGCAAGATTCTCTTCATTCTTCTTTTTGTCTTCAATCTCCTTTGGCATCCTCATCATAATAGATTCCATGTCATGCTTTAGGACAATATTTTCTTTGGAAAAATTTTCACATTCTTCTATCTTTTCCTTTAGGTCTTGAATTGGTTGTTCATCTTCATTTCTTTTACTCTCTTTTTGCTTGATCTGATCACAGAGTTCCCTTCTCTTCTCCCTAGACTCATTGATTTTATCTTTCAATGATTGAATGAATTTCTCAGTATTCATGAGGATTTCCTACAATTCTCAAACTTTAGATTTGGATTAATCAAGATCATCTAGGTCCACCAATAGTTTTTGTTGAAGACTGCTTGAATCCATTGAATCACTTTCCCAGATCTTCCCCAAGCTTTTAAACTTCTTCCAAGGAACTAGGCTCTAATACCAATTTTTGGAACCTAGGAACACTGAGAGGGGGGGTGAATTAGTGTTTTGCAATTTTTAATCTTATTAATCTAATCTTTAAAGCAGTTATAACATTCAACCAAAAGAAAGATGCATGAACATAAAACAAGCAACCACAACACCATAACACAAGGAATTTTTATGTGGAAACCCTATTAGGAGAAAAAACATGGTGGAGGTCAATCCACAATATTATCTAAGTACTCAAATAAGTGTTTGCAAAAGGAATGGATATGCATTCAGGTGCACTTCCAAGAGCTCACTACTCAAATACAAAATGAAGACTCACTATCTTACAAAAATATTTGGAATACACCCAGAAGATTTGAATTGAGAGCATAGCATCTACTAATGCCTGATTATAGTTTCAATTAAGCACATTAACCCATTTCATGACCTTCTATCTGATTCTGCTCTTCTTCTTTGTCAACTTTAATTTTCATCACAAATCATTTTATGTGCAAGTGAAACTGTGCATAATCACTCTACAATCCTTCTAACTTTCACAATACACATCAACACACTTCGTACATATTTCAAAATGATATAAATGATTGCTTATATATATCCACAACTAAATATTTAATCAACCACATGTCAACTTCAGTAAAACATAAAATATGTATAGATTGTTGACTCAATCCACAAATAATTTTCAATACGCACCAACCAAAGTCATCCACAACATAGTGAGGACCCAAATCAACATGCTTGAACACAGAAATACAGTTAGCCTTTCGTACTAATAAACAAAAAATTAATCAACTGGATCTACTAAATTGCACAAAAATCAATACGAGGCTCTATGATTCAAGGAAAACATAGACCATACATCTAGCAACCTTACTTGAGATCCAAAACTCAAAATGATAACAAATTTTTTTAATATGAATTGATGAACACAATTCTGTTAGATGCTTTGTTCTAACTTGACAAATAATTATTCATCTTCAATCTAACTTCCAGTATGATCAAATGTTGATGTGCGGATCGAATCACAGACTAGGGTTGCCATCAATGACAACACCAGATGATATGTTTAGTGTCTCTTGACAACATTTTTTCATGCTTCTATATTACTAGATTGCAATGTCTATTATGAGGAGAAGTATAAAGTATCCCTGTAGAGATTCATTTTGAAGATATTAAGCAAAACATTATAGAAATATGCATTATAAAAGTTTAAGATTATGTTGTAGAAAACTTTGAATTACGTCCTTTGTAACTACAATGTTGATACAATTTTTTTTGTAAGGGTGTAAGAAATTATATCATCAATATATGCATCCTTGTATGGTTCCTAGTGCAACAATGCTTTGTAATCAACTCTAGTCGGGTTGTAAGAGAATTTTTAACTCTGAAAGATATAGAGCCATCAATTTAAATGAAATTAGATGTTACCCTAATGCTATTCCACCTGAAATTAGAAATAAGCTACCAAAATTTAGTGGTACAAGGAGCAAGTCAACTAATAAGAATATGCAAGAATTCAACAATTTAATGGATGAATATAAGGTAGATCATGAGGATATAAATTTTATGAGACTATTTATTCAATATTTGAAAGGAGACGTAAGGGATTGGTTCTCTGATTTACCAGCATGCTCTATTTATTCTTAGAGTGAGTTCAAAGTAGTTTCATAGAGAAATTTAGTGAAATAATCAATGCTAGTTCCATGATCACTAATTTTATGAACATTAAGAAAGAAGAGGATGAGTTGGTTCCAGCATTCAACTGAAGATTTTCTAAAACATTAAGGGATATTCCTGAGGTTTTGAGACTAAGTGATGCAGTATATCTAGTTGTTTATTTGGGATCTTTGGATAGTGAGATGAGCTGTTTTCTGAGAGATAATGATCCTAAAACTTTGCATCAGGCCTATGGTATAGCCATGAACATTGAGAACAACCAAAAGTATGGGATGCAAAGGAGTTATTTTAATACAAGTGTTTATTTCCCTAAGATACCAAATGTTGATGAAAGGTGTAAGGAAGAAATTAAAAATTATTTTCAAAGCACCTAGGTCCCTATTATTTCAACTTGCACATCATTCCATAATGTGGATCATATAGAGCCCCAAACAAATAATCAAGAAGTTGCATACATTTTTGATCCTATAGTCTCTATTCAAGCCCTCTCTTGCATAAGAAGACATGAAGGAGAATCATCATATGATCTCTATGCAAGGTTTATGGGTACTTTTTCTTCAATTCCTCAATGTCACAAACTTGAAAATTTGGAATGCATTGATTTGTTTTATGAATCTTATGAACTAGGTTTTAGTGATCTACCAAAGGAGTTGAAACCTGTTGAGCTTGACCGAGTGTGTGAATAATTTTCTCTTTTTGAGAATATTAGAAATGATCATCAAGAAACTATCATGTTTTCAACTTGTGATGATAATGATTTTCTTTCTCCACATGAGTTGAGAAGTAAGATACCATAAAAAGAAGAAGAGAGTAGAGCCAAGGTTGAAAAAGCATGCCTCAATGAAGAAAATGAAATGTTTGGTTTCAATTATTTTGAATATTCTAATACTTGCACTCCTATGGAAGACATAAGAATGAGTATTCAGTCTATAAATTTTTAACATAGTTGAAATATAGATAAGTCCTCTTGCTATAGTAATGATGATGTCCATGAATTTCCTCGTGAGGAAGAGATGGAATCCTTTGCCAAAAATGGAAAATATGATGATAATGATGGAAACACATGTCTTTTTGAGAAGGAACATCTTTATTTATGTGAAGAGTTTTCAGAGTGTGAGTTAGAAATGTTAACTATAGATGATGTGAATGAAGTTGAAAATATATCAGTATGTTCTTCTAGTGATTATGATGATTCTGAATACAATGATGATATGGAATATTTAGATCTCCATGTTAAGGAGGTTGAGGCTTTAATAAAAACAATAAATGTAATAGAAAACCCCTTGTTTGATGAGCCTCCATCTTCACTAGAAATGAGAAATGATGATCCTTATTGATGTAGAGATAATCCACTCTTTGTTGAAAACTCTGATGATGCATCTGATACATGTTTAGAATGTGGCCTTAAGCAAACAAAGCAACACATTGATGAGCTCCTTGAGGGAATTACATATGAATGCTTTACATTTGATACACATGTTGTAGATAAGGTTGAATATAATGATGTCAGTTACATGAAAGAGTGTGAACACTTTCAGTTTCCAATTTAGTAGGGAGGTATTTTGATGAAGCATTCCAATGAGATAAATAAAAAAGGACTTTTATTTTTAGTATGAAAAAGTTTCATTTGATGAATATAGCAAATGCATGTCATGTGATAGTGAAAATTTTCAGTTTATGCCTGATTATACAATACAAAATGATAGAGATTACATTAGCAATGGTATGCTCAAAAACATTGTGAAAGATGTTAATGGAAATGTTTGTAAATAGAATTTTTTTAAGGGTGACCACATATATCTACTTAAAAGAGAAGGGTTATACATGTTGCAATGGTATGGTAGAGGTAAACGTGGATGGAGGAAAATCAAAATTTTCAATAGGTTGGTTTCTGACAGAGGCAAGAATCAACCCTAAATTTAGTGGCCCAGTGCCACCAAATAGGATTGAAGCCTAGTTAAAGGATTGAAGCCTAGTTAAGTTGCAATGTGCATACTAAAAATTTTCACCTCAAACGAAGGCTTCAGACAAGTGGAGATTGAATCTCCTAGTTTAGGTCCTTGTGAATTATGTAAAAAATTTATATATGTTGGTTGTCTTGGTTTTATCTTCTATGCTTGGTTTGCTTCACCCGTGATTCTGGGATCTCACCATGCTTGCAAGAGGCATGTGTCCCCAATAGGAACCACTACTAGAACCCCTCAAAAAATTATCTAAATTCCATTTTAATTTTTTCCATACTTGGCTAGGATCCTCATTTTTGGCTTAGGGTTATGTTCCCCATCACTATTTTAGGGTTTGAGTTGCTAAAACATTTCAAAAATTGACCTTTGAGTCTAAAAAAGCATTGGCCATCCTAATTTTGCATTGACTTGTTACTCTCAGTATCCAATCATTCAAGTTGCCTCTTATGCCATTGAAACCATTGTGTTCACAGGCTTGTGGGTTAGGTTTGTCGGTCACCTTAATCCTTTTTGAGCATTCAAATTTTCCTATGGTCGGGCTTGATATTCATACTTAACAACTTAATTCGTAATACTTCCTTCCTAAGGGTCAAGTTCTCGTCAGCCTAGAAGTGGCCCCCTATTTTAATTAACTTTTTCCACATGTGCAAAATTAGGTTTTCATGCTATTCATTCGATTGTAAAGGGATAATCACCACCATTCCCCATGCACACATGTTGTTTTATTCTTTATTATTTTCTTCACATAGGTTGTCGGGCTTCAACCACGTGTCTGGTGCATTAGCGGGCCCCTTCTCCTTGGAAAAGATAGCTACCGCTATAAGAAGAAGATCAATGGTTGACAATAAGTAACATGGCCACATCTTGGCCACTCCTCGTGCACCTGTGTTGGTATATTTCATATTATTTTAAAACACATAGGCTAGCAGGTAATGGCCATGTGTCATGCCTATAGTGGGACTAGTGCTTCCAAAAGGCTAGCAAGAATAGCTTTGAGAAGGATCAAATGGCTAGTGTAGTTGTTAGTGTAATTAATATTTAATTATACATTAGCATAAGTTTACTTAGGAATATTTAATTCCTAAGTTATAGGTTTTATCCTTATCTTGTTGAGCTATCTTGTTGCTCAAGATAAGATTAGGTTTATGCATCTTTTCTTTTATAAAGAAAATTATCTCTTGTAATATTTTGTACTTGGAATATATCAATTTGCACATCTTTTGCAAATCTCTACTTTTTCATTTTTCTCTTCTATGGAAGGTGATTTTTCTGGTTTGCAATCAGATCTTGGTTTCTAACATGGTATCAGAGCCTCGATTTGCAGCCCCTTCTCATCTTTTTTGGAGGAATACATTGCAGAGCTCGTTCAGGGTCCCTCGAGGGTTTCAATCCTTGAGTATCTTTATGTAGCATCTTGGATTAGATTGGGGTTTTTTGTTGGATTCAAAGTGCTGGAAAAATTAAGAAATGACTTTTATTTCATTCATTTTTGTCACCGTTTGCCAGATTTGCAACAGTTTCAAGCTCAATGATTTTTCTAATAGATCTAGGGGTCGCCTAATTTTTAGAGAACTTTGGGCCCAAACGGACCTTGCTGTTGGATTCACAACACCCAAAAACCCCCATTTTCATATAAAATTTATTTGATTTGGACACTGTCGTCCAGAGAGGCAAAAAATTTTTGCCCAAGGGCCATATGGCCCCTAGGAAAAGTTCTCAAGGCACAAATTTCAAAAAAAAATATATATATTAAAAAAAGTAAAAAAACCAAATGTTTTTTGCACTCATAGTAAAAAACTGAGCCAGCCACTATTCCGCCGCTGGGAGGCCACCCGCATGCCACCCACGAGCCACCCACGAGCTGTCCGCCACCTGTCCATTGCTGCTCCGTCGGCTCCCTCCAGCGCCCACAGCCAAGCAGGCAATCACATCAGGGTCCAGGTCCTGGTGCCAGCCCCTTCCAGGAGTCCAAGCATCCACCTCAGTCACATCTGTGACCAGGGGCTTCGCCCACAAGCACCCAATGGACTCTCAAGCCCCTATGGGGGTCACATTGGTGACCAAGGGCCGTGCCCAGACCCTTCTGCCAGCCCCTTGGTCCACCCAGGCAACTAGGGGCTCTTTTTTTAGCTCCTGAGGGCTTCTGGCAGCCAAATCAAACATTTTTGGACAAATTTCATGGAAACGGGTGTAACTTGGGCATATACATCCTTTTTTTGCAAACGAGATATAGTCGGAAAGCTGTTTTGATGCTCTACGCAATGGTGCAGGTGTGTTTTTGTGGTTTTTCTTTTTTGATATCTTTTTCGGCCTCGAAAGTTAGATGTTTCTGTTTTCACTCCGGGAAGAATATCTTTTGACTCGCTTATCCATTTTTCATGATTTTCGCAGCATTGGAAAGTTGGTTTCAGCCTCTATGTAGATCTGAGGTCATTTATAGAATATGTGTACCTTATTTTATGCATGCATTTGTTTTTTTTTCGTGCACCAGGTTTTCATTTTCACTTAAGCTTCTATAGTTTTGCATTATCTCCTTCTGCAATCATTGGGTATTGTAATAAAGAACTGATATAAAGTTCCATTAAGGGGGATTCTTGCATTCATCTTTCATATTGGTGACAACTCGCATGAGTTTGTTTGGTTTCCTGTTGTCTCCTTTTAGCTTCTTTCTTGCTTAGCTGGACACATCTTTGGTTTGCTTCGGTTCACACTTCCGTTGGGATTTTATAGTTCTTGATCTACATTGGTTCAGATATTTCTCATTTGAGGGCCATGTTTTTATGGTTAATGTTCCAAAATCTTGATGGTACTCATCCTATGGGTAGTTTTAGTTTCAGTTTGGCATTGGCTTCGAGAGACACAACTTCCAGATTTTTCATCATTATGGGTCCTTTCATCCTTTCATCTACTATTGCTTATAGATTCCAGGGTTGATCCAGTATGTGAGTTTCTAGTGTTCCTTGGCATCAGGTCTGCTGTTGCATTTGTAATTCTGATATGGTATTTTGTAAATAGAAGTATCTTTCCTTGCTTGCCAGATTTTGGGGTTCCAGTGTTGCTTCATCAGAGTTCTTCTAGTGTTTCCTTGCAACAGTTCATCTCATTGAGGGGGGGGTTTTCCCACTGGGTTTTCTCTCTCTTTACATTTATACATGAGTACTTGATCAGGCCTTGTTGTCAAGACTCATATTTGCATAATAATATGCTTCTCCCTAAGTTGCACTTATGGGGGGGTGTTAGTGTAATTAATATTTAATTACATATTAGCATAAGTTTACTTAGGCATATTTAATTCCTAAGTTATAGGTTTTATCCTTATCTTGTTGAGCTATCTTGTTGCTCAAGATAAGATTAGGTTTATGCATCTTTTCTTTTATAAAGCAAATTATCTCTTGTAATATTTTGTACTTCGAATATATCAATTTGTACATCTTTTGCAAATCTCTGCTTTTTCATTTTTCTCTTATGTGGAAGGTGATTTTTCTGGTTTGCAATCAGATCTTGGTTTCTAATAGTAGTGACATGTGTCTTCATTAGGATTGTTCCCTATGCCCTATGCATCTTATGCATTAAGGAGAGATAATCACACAAGATAAGAAGCATGACGACACTTGTCACTTCATGGAGGGACCCAACAACTTTTGAAGATGATGATTGATTCATAAGATAGGATATAGATGGTCGATGGCAGATGACATGGGTCAATCCTGACTGCTCCTTTCCATCCCGTGAAGAGCCCCATCATGTCTTATATTTTCAACAAGCAAGCAGACAAGTGGAATATTCTAAATGCTTTGATGGACTCTAGTGGAGTTGGAATGCTACTAAATCTAGCCAAGATTGCATTATGATAAAAATGGCACCTTTTTTGAGATTTTTCTTTAAGGCATGTGTTTAGGATTTCAATCATCAATTTTGATAGTTATTGGTATATGTGGGAAGGTGAAAAGAAAGCAAGATAGGGTATGGGTTGATATTGTGAGATCGAATCAAGATCACTCCCCGATGTCCTGTTGTGGTGAAGTTCAAGTGTATTAATTCCCATGGGTGAGTGGGTAACTATGGCATGACATGTTTTAATTGATGCTAAGTATGTGGTTGAAATATGTATACAGAGTGGATGTATATCTACATGGGGATTTTCTGATTAGGAAAAGGAATTAATAGTATGCAATTAAGCTTTTTCATGATTAGTTACATCGATGATAAGTATTCATTGATTTATTTTTAAAACATGATCAACGATTGAGATTTTTAAAATCAAAGTAGACTATTGTTAGCTCACATGCATAAGCTTTTCTGAGTATTAATGGTTGGCACGCTTGCATGGCTTGATATAAGGGCCATATTTTTCATTCATAATTTGCATTCAAAAGATTGAAAATTGAGTTTTAGAGTAGAATTGGTGAGGATTTTTTGAGTCTTCTTTTTCTAGTTATTGAGAAGATGAATAAGTTAGGCGAGTTTTTTATGCCAGTCCAAAGTTCTAGGAGATTGAGTTTGCTTGAATCTAAGGAAAATGATCCTAAGGATGAAATTGAGACACAAGGAGCTCTTGAAACACCAAAGGGGAGAAGGGCACACTAGAAATTCAAGAAATATGGTGTAAGGAGTAACTATCACTTGAGAAGCTAGACTGTTTTAGAAGAATCGATCAAGTTAATGGGAAAGAGTTGTTTGAATATGAAAAGAAGGCAAAGAAAAGGCGCAAGTATCATAAGGCTTATCTGGGAGATATAATTCTCCCCATTAAGATTTTTGATAGCTCTTCAGATAGTGGAGGTGAAATTGATCTAAAGCATGACCATTAACCCCATTCCCTGGTACCTTCTAAAGACTCTGATGAGGAAGTGGTGACAGTTCCTCTAGTTCCACCACAAACAAGACATGGGCAAGCATACTCTCATGCTAATGTCAGAGTGATTTTTTTCCCCATTTTTATTTTTGATGACACCATAGCCATCTTGTCAAGACTATCCTCTTTAGCATGTTTGTGGTTTTTTGTTTTTAGTGATGATGTCAAATTTTTTTGGGCTGGTGTTGGAGAAGTGCTAGACTTCCTAGCATTAATGATGGGTATTCTTTTTTCAGGAGGTATACAAAATTTTGTTGGGGCGATGAATGGAGAATCTTCATTGGTCAACAAGGACAAGGTGATTCGATGATACTACAACAACAAACTTTTCCTTTTGGTAAGCTAGTAGGTCTTCAAATTCAAAGAATGTGGAGTTTGGTCTTTTACTCTTCCATATTTTGAAATGATTACATGTAACTAACTAAGAAATGTCTCAAATTCTAGTATAAATGATCTCCAAATAAAATGAAATGTAAATGTAATTGATCCTGATACTTGTTGCTCCCTTATTCTATAAAAGGGATTTAAGGTCTCATTCCAATGGTTGGAATTTTAGGTCTTAAGATGGTCTAGGTGAAAATCTAAGTTCAAAAGAGGAATTTTATAGAAAATATGAATGAATAGAATAGTATATTTTCTTCTGTATGAGTTTTGTATCTAATAGTCTTAAATTGGTTTTATACAAGTTACTAATATATAAAAAAAATTAGTTCAGAAACAAATACTCTCCTATGTATTTTTCTTACAAGTTATAAATGAAAATATCAATGGTGTTCTCATTTATCTTCATTTGCTCTATTGAATGTATGAATCTGTTTTAGCTTTAACTTAAAGAGTGTATTAAATGCTTGAATATGGTTATAGATTTGTAAGGAATTGCATAGGATTTGGTAAGAAGTTATTTTTTGAGGCATTGTGAATTTTCATACTGTAAAGCACTATGGAAATAGTCCACCAATTTCTAGATTAAATAGCTTATATATTACTGGTTCTTGCATATTTGACTCCATTGTCCCAATTGATGAAGCATTGGTATATTTGTTAATATTGCATGAAAATGAGCTGTTAGCATGCTTGGTAATGGATTTAAAATGATAAAAAAATTCATTTAAAAATCCTTTTTGAATATAAAGGATTGGTTTTAAATACCTTTGATTCTTAGCAAATAGATAATCATTTGCTCAAAAGGTCTGCCAAATTTTTAGTGAAGTGTGTTTATTTGCAATAAATAGGAATCAATTTGTGTATGAATGTGTTACCAACTAGACATACCTCATTTGAACATAATAAGGAACACCCTCATAGATCCCATAGATCTTGAAGTGTAGGAGTAAAGATCTCATAATCCTTTACTCATTATGTTGGCCACTATCCTTGAAATTTCTTAACCATAAGGGCTAGCTACCCTTTAGAGGATTTCAAGGTTATGCTAGGGGTATGTGCAGGATCATGATGGGCCAAAAAGTGGCAATATGATGAGTATGTGGCTGATGACTATTTTTTTACCTAAAATTGATGAAACGAAAAGGGTTTTTAAAGGAGATTCTCAAATTTCCACTGATATAAATTATGCTTTACTTTGAATTTAATAAGTAATTATTATTCATTTTCTATTCAAATTACGACTAAAGTCCTGATTGATAGGCTGATTGAAAAAAATTTATAGCTTTCAAACGGTATCACATTATTTGAATCCAAAACATGTGTCACATTCTATGCTTCGCATACTATAGGATTAAAAAAGAAAAATTGAATTTCATGAATTTTTGACCAAGTTAAGGTGGTCAGACATACAAGTTTTTATATTTTTTAAAAATTTGTAATAAAAAATTCATAATTAATTATTTACTTGGAAAAAATTACAAAAATATGCATCATCATCAGAACAGGTCCTCTACTTATATCTAAAATATTATAAAAAATATTATCATTTTTGTGGTTAGGGTGTCGATAGACACCTACTTCTTATTTTTCCTAAAATTTAAGTACCACGCATTGAAATTTCAAATTTTCATCAAATAATTTTTTTTCTTTTAAAAAACCCCAATAGTTTAGAAACTACATTCAATTTGCTACAGATTCTATTCTTACATATTTTTGAAATAATATAGATAACTTATTCAAATTTTTACGTCAAGTTGCCTAACTCTGATTTTTCTAAATTTTTTGCCACTTAAGGGCCTTTTTTTTCCATGATCATCCTGCACATAGCCCTAGAAAAATCCCCAATAGGATGTTGGTTTATGTCAGGATTATCCTCATAAAGATGCATTAAATAAGGCTTGTGGATGTAAAATAAGGCCAAATAAGGAATAAAGAAGCCCAATTTATTAATGAAACCCTAGATAAGTGTGAAAGTGTGGTACAACACTTTACACCACCCTAAATAAGTCATAATTAGGTCCACTTAGTTTACAAGGGCCCAAGACCTAATGTGAATGTGTTAAACACATTACAACACTAAATCAATGCAACATTAAGCTCAATTTAACAAGAAGGGCCTAAAGAAGCATGAAAATGTAGAGGGATAATTTATTTGTTGACACAACTACTACTCAATATCTAACTTCACATTCCTATTGCTCTTGATCTACAAGTTCCTCTCTTTGAGGGTCATTTTCAAAACTTTATTTATTGCTGATAAAATCCACTTACCTTGATTTGACAAATTTTAGGGTTTGAATGCATGAATGAGCTATTAGTCTTCAATATTCCTCCAAATTTATTTAGATCTAAAAAACCTACACACATGAAAGAGGGGGAAGGATTGTGTTATATAGGGGCTTTCCTAAGTAACAAAACCTATTTTGGTATTTCTATCTCCACAATGACAATGATAAATTGACCATGGTTACAACTCACCACTCAAATATGAATTCCTTGATGGAATGAAGTCGTGTACTCATTTTCTCAAGGAGAAATTAATAATTGATTTGAATTCTTGAAAGTGTTAATGTTCACAAAACAAATGAACATAAAACATGTGAATAAACTTATATAAAAATATGATGCATGGATAACATGATGCTTAACTATGTTACAATATTTTTTCTAATTTTTCTCTTGATTGCTCTTGATTTCTTAATAATAATCCCAATTTCCTTATCAAATATGCTATGATTAAAATAGTGAAAATGATTTGTATTTATATGAAATTCTTCTAATTTATAAAATTTCAAATACCAATAGCCAAGAAATGATTTTGGGTTTTCAAATAATAAAATATCAACATTGACATATTTAAATTTTAGCCAAAAAAGTCTAGACAAGGACACTGGGTTCCCTAGTCCAAACTCATCCTTGTCAGGGCCTTAAACATCGGGGGAAAATATTAAATGTTTATTTTTAATCCCTTTTAATTTTATGAAGATATTCATAAAATGGGAAATTAAATTCATAATTAGGTCCAAGAACAAAAGAGAATCTAAACCTAGTGTGAAATTGTGAAGGGTGACAAATTTTTATGATATAGATTTATAAAAGATAAATTAAATATCAAAGCTAATGTAGAAGGAATAATCTAACATAATCATGGCCAAATAGTGCAATTAAGGATTATCTAACCATGTACCAAACACATCAATATATTCATATTAGAGCTCAATAGGTAATAAAATAGAGCCTCATTAATTAATATTCATGAATTTTGTTACCATCTCTCTATGTACCTATAACATTAGGGATCAACCTTCAAAGATACACGAACACCTTATGTTAGAATATTATAGTTTTTAATACAAAATTCTTGATGTAATACCAAAATTTAAGTGTCAATATAATTCAATATTTTAGAGCCAGGATCAAAGCTAACTAAATTTCAATAACTTTGAATGATTTATATAATTGTTCTTATCCTTTAAAATGATTTTGTTAGCTATATGGTGTCACATATATTGAAGTAATATTGAATATATCTTTAGATAACATGTAGCAAGGGAACCTTTTAGAATGATAGTGTTGAAGGATATTTATTAGATCTTGATTCCTTTCATAATAATAACATATGTAGGACCAATGATGTTATAAATGTAAACAAGTTTCAAAGGAAAAACTTAGATAGGCCAATGACAAACTAGAAATGGTAAAATGTGGACTATAAATTTAAAATGCTTATGAGTGAGCAAGGAATTATAATATTTTAATTTTTAGTAAGAGAAAAAAAATTACGTAGAGATATGATGATTAATATGATTATAAACCTATAAAATCTATGAATAAATTATCAAATATAAATTAAAATAATTTTTGTTGATGTAAGACAATCATTACACCTTGGATGCTCTTACTCTAGACACTTGTAATATTTTCAAAAGTGAGTCCATTCAATTTTGGATTTGTAGAGGAAAACCTTAATTTTCCATGTTAGATTTTGATATCCATGATTAATCTTTAATAAACCCTCCTTTGGGTATGTGCAGGATCATGATGGGCCAAAAATGGCGATATGATGGGTATGTGTAGGGTATGTGGCTGACGACTTTTTTTAACCCAAAATTGATGAAATGAAAATGGTTTTTAAAAGAGATTCTCAACTTTCCACCAATATAAATTATACTTTAGTTTGAATTTAATAAGTAATTATTATTTATTTTCTATTCAAATTATGACTAAAGTCCTGATTGATAGGCTGATTGAAAAACATCTATAGCTTTTAAAAGGTATCACATTTTTTGAATCCAAAACATGCATCACATTCTATGCTTTGCATACTATAGGATTAAAAAATTAAAAAATTAATTTCATGAAGTTTTGACCAAGTTAAGGTGGTCAGACATCTGAGTTTTTTATATTTTTTTAAAAGTTGTAATAAAAATTCATAATTAATTATTAACTTGGAAAAAAATTACAAAAAATTATGCATCACATCTAGACATGAGTCCTCTACTTTTATCTAAAATCTTATAAAAAAATATTATCATTTTATTATGGTTATGGTGGTCAGACAGACACTTACTTCTTATTTTTTCCCTGAAATAAACCTAGTAGTTTAGAAACTACATTCAATTTTCTACTGATTCTATTCTTACATACTTTTGAAATAATATATATAAATTATTCAAATTTTTATGTCAAGTTTCCTAACTCTGATTTTTCTGAATTTTTTGCCACTTAAGGGCCTATTTTTCCATGATGATCTTGCACATACCCCTTTAAATTTAGCCAAATATTGTTCATACTAGATTTGATCCCATTACTTCTTCAAATTACATTATCCAAAATATCCTCAATCTCTTATTGTGTTTGTTGCAATAAATATTTATTCCCTTATAATTATATTATTCCTCAAATTACAATTATACCTCATAACATTTGTAGAGTCAAAATTTATAACAATTCTACAAAGATCAAATTTCTTCATCTTCAAATTATTATATGTTCTAGCTAATTTTTTCTTTTGTGATCATCTTCTATTCACTACTAATGTGCCTTAATTTTAAAATATTTAATGTATTAATTGTGTATGATGCTTTAAATGAAATATTCCTTGTGATCCTATTTACTAAATTGTTATATGAGAAATTAGTCTATGCTAAGAACATAGCCCGATTTATTATTTTCTCTCTTGCTAAATGTCTTAAAAAAATTCCATGTTATTATTTATTACTATACTCTATCTATCTATTTGTTGGTGATATGATAAAATAAATTATAATTATATATGTATCTTCTTCCATAATGTCTTCCTAAAGGATGGTCCAATTTTTTTTGTCTATTGAAATTATAATCCCTGGTAGCCCATGCAATTTGAAAACTTCCCTATCAAAAATGTTGACATGTATTGCATAATTTTTATTACATGCTATGAAATATACCACCTTGGAGAATCTTTAAACAAACATAATATATAATCATAACCCTTTTGTGTTCATAAATCTTAATACAAATTCCATAATTATGTCCTCCCATTTTTTCAATGGAAATGTTAAAGGTTTACACATTTCAAAAATTTGATTACTTATTTTTATAATTAATAAATTATACTACCTTGAATTTATTTTTCACATCCTTATACAATAGTGGCAAAAAGTAGTTTTTACTTTAATTTTCATTATCTTATCTATCCAAAAATATGCTATAATAACTTACTATATTTCTCCTTGATTAGAGTCTCTCTCATTGAGTTTCTAGGATTATATAATTAAGTACCTTTAAACAACATACATGTAACATTTTAAATAAAATAATCGAGCCACTTACTTTTATCCATAGTTATTGGATCTTTAAATATCTACCATGATTTTAGAAAATAACTTAGATTACCTTCATACAATCTTTGCAACTCAATGAATCCTATGAATTCCACTAGGTCATGAATCTATGTTACCAAGTAATATCTCCTACTCAATGCATGTACAACCTTGTTTGACTTTGTACTCCATTTTTAAGTGCACAAGTATAAACCTATATAAATTCAACCCATCAAAAATTTCTCTAGCTTAATGTACCTTGGATATTCAAGTACTACAATGCTTGACGGTATGCACACAAGAAAAATTCCTTTGGTAACATGTAATGTCTCTATTTATTCAAGGCTTAGATAATGGCATAAAATTTCTAATCATACATGTCAATTATTTTCTTCTTGTATCATTCAATTTTTATTGAAATATGATGTTAATCTACCTTCTTGGCTTAGTTTTACTCCTATTGTATTTCCACTTACATCTTAGTCTACTTGGAACATTTTATTAAAATTTGGCATGGATAGTACTAGCTATTTTTTATCTTCTTTATATTCAACAATTCAAATATCCTATTAGATCCTAAGGTCAACTTGAAATATTTATTATCTCTTATCATAGTCTCAATTAATGGTGAATAAATACCACTAGTTTTTTTATGAACTTCTTATGAAAAATTACTAAACCATGAAAAATATGGCCTTTCCAACATTCACTAATGTACAGGTCACTTAACAATTTCTCCAAATTTCTTTGGATCCATCTTAAAAGCTTCACTTGGGATTAAAAATCTAGAGTATACCAAATAAAATTTCATGAAACCACACTTCTTGACATTAATCAACAACTTCTCTTCTCTTAATCTTTGTAATACTAGTCTAATATGATCTATACATTCCTCTTTATTTTGACTAAAAATCAAGATATCATCCAAATCAACAATTAAAAATTGTGCAAATATTTCTTAAATACATCATTTATAAATGTTATAATTTTACTAAATTTATTATCCAACCAATGGGAGTTAATCAATCACTCATACAATCCCAAAACTTCATGTTAATTGTACTCTTCCATTAATCTCTTCCATTGATTTTGAGAAGGTGATAATTTCTCTTCAAATCAATCTTAGAAAAATAAAATTTTCTACTAAAATAATCCATAAAATCGCCCATCCTTGGTAATGAGAATCTATATTTTCTTTTGATATTGTTGATTACTTTGGGGTCTATAAAATTCTTCACTTGCATCCCTTTTTGGTGCTAGTATTGTTAGTACCACATGTGGATTCAAACTCTTTGGGATTAAACCTTTATTTAGTAAATCCTACACTTCTTTGTTTAAATTTTAATTCTCTCTTGGAATCATTCTATGTTTAGACTTATTTACAAGATAACATACTAAATAAAATCCATATTGTGATTAATGTTTCTTCTTAACAATAATCTATTTGGAATCTTATCCAATAATATATCATTGTATTTTATTAAAAATAATAAAATTTCTAGTTATGTTGTTTCTCTTCTATATATACTATTTAATACCCTAAGAGTAAATGAAAACCACATATTCTCATGTTGTAGACAATCCAATAACTTCTTTCCATCAACTAAAAGTATATCTAGTATTACCACATAATTCCCCCCTCTCTTAATATAATTCAAGTATGCTTCTTACTATCCTTCATCAAAGATAGGTATTCTCTCTCCCATCAAGTATAGATTCCCTATTATATTTACATGTTCTATCCAACAATAAATTCCATGCATCCATTACAGTAATATCACATAAAGATTCATCATGATATTTACCTATCTTGAATTTCACCAAATATTTTTCAGTTACCAACACCTTATGTTCTTCCAAAAATCTTGATATTTTATATGGACTAGGATGTTCTAAAAAATTAAATTTAATCTTTTCAACCATCCCATTTAACACTAGGTTCTTTATGGTTCCACTATCTATTATAAGGGTATATGTAGGATCATCATGAAAAAATAGGCCCTTAAGTGGCAAAAAATTAAGAAAAATCAGAGTTAGGAAACTTGACATAAAAATTTAAATAAGTTATCTATAAATTATTTCAAAAATATGTAAGAATAGAATCTGTAGCAAATTGAATGTAGTTTATAAACTACTAGGTTTTAAAAAAAAATCTATTTGGTGAAAATTTGAAATTTCAATGGAGTGGTACTTAAATTTTATGGAAAAAATAAAGTAGGTGTCTTTCTACCACCTTAACCACAAAATGATAATGTTTTTAATAATATTTTAGATATAAGTAGAGGACTCATGCCCCAATGTGATGCATATTTTTTTGTAATTTTTTTCTAAGTAAATAATTAATTATGAATTTTTTATTACAACTTTTTAGAAAATATAAAAAATTGCATGCCTGACCACCTTAACTTGGTCAAAACTTCATGAAATTAATTTTTTTATTTTTTTAATCCTATAGTATATGAAGCATAGAATGTGACACATGTTTTGGATTCAAAAAATGTGATACCATTGGAAAGCTATAGATATTTTTCAATCAGCCTATCAATTAAGAATTTAGTCATAATTTAAATAGAAAATGAATAATAATTACTTATTAAATTCAAATTAAAGCATAATTTATATTGGTGGAAAGTTGAGAATCTTGTTTAAAAACCCTTTCTGTTTCATCAATTTTGGGTAAGAAAATAGTCGTCAGCCACATACCCATCATATTGCCACTTTTTGGTCCATCATGATCTTGCACATACCCATAACTCTATAACACTTACCTTTAATCTTGCTCATATTATTAAACATATTTTCTTGTGCATTAGTTCCTCTTTCTCCACACCATCTAGTTTCAAAAATACTCATTTCATGATCCATGAGTCACCTTGTTTAGGTTCATTTCTTAGGCTCTGTGATCCATTTTATCCTCCATTAGTATATGTGGTTCTTAGATACTAGTACTCATTTGAATTGCAGAGCACTTATAATCTATATGAACTTTTTCTCTACATCAAAAGCAAGTTCGTCTTAAAATTCTTCTGCCAACATTGTCATATTTAATTCTACCTATTTGATATCCATCAATGCTATTATTGTAGTATGAACTATTTTATTGTCTCTCATTGTGATACAAATTACAACATTCTCTATCATTGTGGTATGTTCTACTAGTTCAATTTTCATTAGTTCAACATCTTATGTATATGATCTTCTACCATCATAAAATGGTGTTTACCTTTTAGGAATCATCCTTCTCTTCCTCTTTGCTAGTTCTATTTGATCTAAAATATTTTTTATCTTTTCTTCCAATTCTAATGTAATTTTCTATGCTTTCTCAATTATCTATGATATTACCATGCTCAATTCTTCTTGAATAGTTCCTCTTAATTTCCATTGATGTATATCACTAATTTTTTGTCACTAGGTTCACTATGTTTCACATATGATCATCCTATAAATTCTTTTGTACAATCCTTCACATTTTTCTTCTTTTTCCTTAATTTTGTAACCTCTTTAGTAATTCTAACTAGTAACCAATAACTATAAATTATTTTTTCAAATTTGCAGCCATCATTTCTTATCTTTAGATATATTTTCCTTACCTCTTCTATTTCTTTCCAATTGTACTTATTTATTCCAAATATAAATATTTGCATTCACTTTATACTTTGTAAATATAATCGTTTTATGATATATAATTTCTTCATACTCAAATTATTCTTCTAGATCATTTATCCAATCAATAAAATCTAATAGATTTAAACTATTTAAATATATAGCAATATGGGTTCTTGGTCTCTTACCAAATTTAGAAATATCTCTCAACATCTTTAATTGAATTATTTCTTATTCTTCTTCTTCTAGATTTTCCATATCTTATTTAGTAGCTAGTGTATTCTCTACCATGTTCTAAGTCTTGCTTAAATTTCCTCATCATCACTTTCATCATTTCCTAGGGGTATATCCTCTACGTTTGTCTACACTTATAGATTTCAAAAGGATTAGCATTGCGTTCTTTATTTTAGATATTTCTTTTATCCTTCTAGGAACATTAACAAAACTCTATAGTCTTTCTGGAGGCATCTTGTCCTTGGATTTTATGTAAACTACTTTAGATTAGTGACATCTCCACAATATCCCTTGTAAACTACCTCAAACTCAACACTCTATTTACAATCTTCTTGCAAACTGCTTCAATTCAACAATGTACTTACAAGAAAGATCATCTTCATGAGTTTCAAGATTCAAAACCATACCTTAATACAAAATAATACAGTCATAGATAGAAGGTACAATGATATATTATCCTACCATACAATAAATAAACAAACACATATATAATGGACCTTAATTGACAATAAAATAAAGTGTTATTGATTCATAATCATGAATTGCACTTTATATTACAATCTAGGATGTAATGGGATTCTAACATGAGGCCTTAGCCTCAAAGATACATTGGCACCTTATGTCTACAAATTATTTAATTTTAATACGAGATTCTCAGTGTAATAATAATCTCTAAGTTTTAAAAATTCAATAATCTAGAGACAGGATGAAGGTTAACCAACTTATAATAATTATGAGTGGTGCTTATATAGTCATTCTTAGCCATTAGAATGATCTATGCTAGCCACAATAAGAAACTACTAAAAAAAATTAAAAGGAAAGTGGAAAACTAAACTCACAGTTCAGCTAAAAGAGACTTCGCTTATGAGATACCAATATCTGAGAGGGAAAGAAAGAACAAACAAATATAGTTGAGCACAACCAGCAATGGCCTTTTTGAAAGTTAGTTTTTAAACCCTATTTGTAGTCTTATTGGTCAGAGCTATTCATTGATGACAACAAATGTTTAAATTGCCTCCTATGTTAAACTAATCAAGAAATATATTTCTTGAGGCTGATCCCACATTGCAACTTGTTATTAAATATTTCAGGGAGATTCCCAGATCCCTGGTTGAGTTAATGGGAGCCGTCCTTTGACTGACAACATGAGAGGCTTCCTAGAAACAGAAGAGGAGCCCACGTTAAGTAGAATATTTTCCCATGTTAGGTAGATTTTTTTTTTTTGAAAGTGAGATAAAACCAAAACCTTAGTCATGGTGATTAAGGAAACATTAAATTTTTCCAGATATGTTTTCCATTAAATGAAAAAGTCCACTAGAAGGGACCCATGATAAGAATGAAAACTTAGAATCTTTCTTTACACACCTTTTTTTTCAAAAAAAAAAAAATTAGAGAGCTTCCACAAATAGTGGAGTCAAAAAGTAGACAATATAGAATACATCTTTGTTTTTAGAGAGCTATAATTTTGATAATATATTTTGATAGTAAATAAATATTAGCAGTCGCATGCACAACATGCAAGGATCAACCAATAGGGGCCCACAACAAAAGTTAGGTCAATGGGGAAAGGAGAAAGCTTATTTTTCACAAAGAAAAAGTGAATTTGAAAGGAAAGCAAAGGTATGTGTGTAGTAAAAGATATCTATATGGCTTGGGTATAAATTTTTTTACATCTCTACAATCTTTTCGAGCATTGTAGAACATTTTAAACCCCATATTATAGTGCACTTCTTTATTGTTAAGTGATGAGCAATGCATTAGAGATTAAAAAAACATTTGTGTATATTAGGAGATTAATTTTTATGTTTTGATATCCATAATTTGTAGGTGGAAGTTGACTACAGGAATGTAAAATTCATTATTTATAATGTATGCATTACTTCCAATCTCAATTAATTGATTATCAATGATTTTAATAAGTAAGAGTAGGAGAATGATTTTTGAATAAAATTTTTCATAATAAATCACATTTTCTACATTGAATACAATTTAAATTTGTAAATTACTAGTTTTGTTAATAATAATATTTTTTGTCCAAAATTTAAGGTATTGGGGGTGAATATTTTGACGTAGGAGTTAATTGAGATTAAAATCCGTAGAGTACAGTATAATAAACAAAGATATTTGGAAGGCATAATTAGATGGATAATATGCATATGGCTTATGTATAAATCGTTTTACATCTCTACATTTATTTTGAGCATTATACACCGTTGTAAACCCTATGTTAGAGTGCACTTCTTTATTGTTATGCGAGAAGCAATGCACCAAAGATAAAAAAGCATTTGCATATATTAGGAGATTGTTTTTTTGCTCTTCCATATCAGTTATTTTTAGTTGGAAGTTGATTATGGAAATGTAAAATAGAATTGTAGGTCATTTTCATTTTTTACAATGTATCCATTACTCGCAATGTCAATTAATTAATTATCAATGATTTTAATAAGTAATATTAGCAAAATGATTTTTAAATAAAATTTTCCTTTATAAATCACATTTTCTGAATTGAATACAATTGAAATTTGTAAAGTATTAGTTTTCTTAATAATAATATTTTTTGTCCAAATTTTAAGGTATTATATAATTTGTGTTAATAGAGCGTATATTTGATGTTTTTGTATAGGTAAATCAATTGTTTTATTCATTAAATTGGGAAAATGTTTTTTGTGTTCCGGAATAAGATTAATCGGTTACAAAGTGGCTGCCAAATTGTACATTATGTGCTATCTTCCAAAGATAAAATTAACAAGTATGCTTTTGAAAAAGTGATTCAATTAGTATAGTTATGTCTTTTGGAAAAGTGATTCCATTAGTTTAGTTATAATGGTCATCAGAAATGGGTTTTACAAAAAGTGAAGATCTTATAAGTAGTATCAACTCTGCAATTTTGGGATTCGAATGACATGCATACTTTGTCAAGGTATTTAATTGAATTAGAAGGTACACATTGTTTGGAGGGAACATTAGAAAGATGTCACCAAATGTATACAACAATTTTTGTAGACATATATATATGTAAGAACAAATGTATGGCATTAAATGTAGAAGTACACAACCCACGCTTGTTTATCTTCCTACCATAATGGAATAATGATGACACATGACCTATATCGAGAGCCCCAAGCAAGAGAAGAATGAAACATGCATGGGAGATACCGTGGAAATTTAGCATACATTATTATTTTAGTTGAATAAAAAGATAGGCATTTTTTTGAGCAAATATGGAAAATATAATAGTAAATCTATACAAGAATTTGTGCATATACATATATGTATGTACCAAAAAAATGAATTATGTGAAATGGGAAACCAGAAAATCTATGCTCATTTTTCACCCTACCATATTGGCATCTTGGAGCCACATGGACTCTAGCCAAACCCCCGAACAAGAGAAGTATGAAACATTCAAGAGAGATGTTGTGGAGTTTCATCATACATCGTACATCAGGAATCTTGGGAAATTGTGTTGTTTGCATATATAATATCTGATATTGTTGTCTTGTCTTTCGTGTGAAAACTTGAAAGCATAAACATAACTTGGTTTTCAAATCCTTTCCATGCTTAAACCTAGTTCCTGCAAAAAAAACACAAAGGTATGTTAGTGGACAACCAAGAGAAATAAAAAAAGGAAGGATAAAGAGCAAATATACAGGTAAAATTAATATATACAATGTGAGCTTGAAAATAGTGAATAATTTATGTAATTAGTTAACCAAAGTTGTCTATTGAGAATGAGAAAGTATGAAAACCTCATAGTAAATGTATACAAGAATTTGTGTATATACATATATGTATGTAATAACAAATGAATGATGTGAAATGGGAAACTGGAAAACTCATGCTCATTTTCCACCCTACCATATTGGCATCATGGAGCCGCATGGACTCTAGCCAAACCCCCAAGCAAGAGAAGTATGAAACGTCAACAAGAGATGTTGTGGAGTTTCATTACACATCATACAATAGGAATCTTGGGAAAATTTTGTTTTTTCCATATATAATATATGATATTGTTGTGTTCTCTTTGGTGTGAGAACTTGAAAGCAAAAATGTAACTTGATTTTCAAATCCCTTTGCATGCTTAAGCACAGTTCCTACAAATAGAAAACAAAGGTATGTTAGTACACAACCAAAGGAAATAAAAAAGTAAGGATAAAGAGTGAGTATATAGGGGTATGTGTAGGATCATCATGGAGAAGATAGGCCCTTAAGTGGCAAAAAATTCAGAAAAATCAGAGTTAGGCAACTTGACATAAAAATTTGAATAATCTATCTATATTATTTCAAAAATATGTAAGAATAGAATCTATAGAAAATTGAATGTAGTTTCTAAACTACTATGTTTATTTAAAAATAAATAAAAAATTATTTGGTGAAAATTTGAAATTTCAATGGAGTAGTACTTAAATTTCAGGGGGAAAATAAGAAGTAGGTGTCTGTCTGACCACCCTAACCTCAATAAAATGATAATATTTTTTTATAAGATTTTAGATATAAGTAGAGGACTCATGTCCCGATGTGATGCATATTTTTTTGTAATTTTTTTCCATGTAAATAATTAATTATGATTTTTTTATTAGAACTTTTTAAAAATATAAAAACTTGTATGTCTGACCAACTTAACTTGGTCAAAAATTCATGATTTTTTATTTTTTTTAATCCTATAGTATGCGAAGCATAGAATGTGATGCATGTTTCGTATTAAAAAATTTGATATCGTTTGAAACCTATAGATATTTTCAATCAGCCTATCAATCAGGACTTTAGTCGTGTAACACCCCTCCATTTTGGCCTTGTTGTTCGGCAATGTTCTTCCTTGTTATGATTGTGTTTGATTATGCTTTGACTTTGGAACTTGGTTTCTGTTTGATCACGAACTATTAAGCGATGCGTATGTAATATTTTAATGTGATGGTATTTTACCCTGATGTTATCATTATGGCATGTTTTGAATTAGCTTAGCAAATACTTAATTAAGGATGTTTTATGCTTTTGATCATATTATTGATGTTAGAATCGTCAGTTAGTAATACTGTTGTATACCTTGGAATTCTTTACCGCTCTAAAAGTGCAAATCTAACTAAGAAACATGCATAACAAAATGCCAAGGACACCTCAAGATTAGCCAAAAGAGAGTTACAACAAAAAGGAATGCTAATAAAATGAAACACAAACACTTTTACCTCCCTTGTTGTTGAAACTTCTTTGATTGGCCCTTGCTTAGATTGGTTGTGTGCTCCTTAGATGACAGATTGAGTGACTATAATGCAAGCTTCAATATGCAAAATGATGAACAAAGATGGTTGAATGATTGAAAAAGGTTTGGACAGCATGTAGTTATGAGAGTGCAAAGTGTTGAGAATGCAAAATGATAGCATAAGGGTGCAAGATGGCTAAGTGTTGTGTAGGCAAATGGGCAGCATGTAGTTGCTTCAATCTAAAGTGTTGGAAATGCCCTTGAGGAGGGGGTATTTATAGAAGAATTTGAATTCTTTAGAGAATTCAACGGTCAAGATTGCTCCAACAAGGCCAAGATGAAGGGCTATGGTGGGTTGAGAACCCACAAGCCCTCACATTTTGACATGTGGAGGGTGAAGTGGCCAAAGGAGGATGAGATGGAGATGAGGTGTCAAAAAGGTACATGAGGTGGAAAAGGACATGCACCTTGGGGGATGAGAGGATTTCCACAAAAAGAGGTTTCTTGTCCCCAAGTGGGAGTGAAAGGGACTTTTGAGGAATTTTAGAATTCCTCAAAAATCTACATGGGAAAAGGAAAGGTGGTTGGGGGAATAAGTGTGAATTAAAAATTCACATTCATAGGATGATCTAGAGGATAAAAGGTGGGCTCCAAAAAGGTGGGACTTGGTCACATGTGGAGATTGTGACAAGTCCAAGGTGGGTCACATGTGGAGATTGTGACAAGTCTAAGGTTCTAGAAGCCTTGGAAGGATGGAATGTGAATTAAAAATTCACATATAAAAGAGGGGAATCTAGGACAAATAAAAAGGAATTAAAAATTCCTTGGAGAATGATTATGCTTAATTAATTAGTAATTAAAGGATAATTAGGGGCTAATTAGGATTAAAAGCCAACTTGCAAAAGTTGGAGGATGTGACACATCCTAATCAAGGATTAGGCATGTGCACATCCTTAATGAAGAGATTAGGAAATGGATTAGGATTAGATGAACATGACATGTGAGGAATTAAATAAATGTAATATTTATTTAATTTATTTGATGAAAGAGGATTAAGAAGGGTAAGGTATTTAATTATTAATTAAATACCTTAGGGACAAATGAAATTAAATATATTAATTAAATAATAGTAATATTACTTAATTAACTTTCGAGATAAGAGGATGTTTAGGCAGTGATAAATTTGGATAATTAAGTGTCCAAATTTGGATGTCTACATTTTTCCCTCTTTTGAGACCGTTACAGTAGCATCATTTCAAAGAATATTAAATATAGAACCTGAAGATGGTTAGATTGGAAAAGATGCCCCAGTCATTCAAAGAAGTGACTAGGAAGGAAGATGATGGGGGTGAAGATGAAGAGTTAGGGATGAAGGATGCCCCCTCGAGAGGACATGCGGGTTCAAGAGAACACGGGTGGGCTCTCAAAATAGATGATGTGATGCAAGGGGAGATGAGGAAGATGATGCAAGGTGATGGGGAAGAGAGTAAGTGATATGGAAATGGGTGAAGCACAAATGGATTTGAGGACAAAAGGTGATGTTGCCCCAGTCAAGGTACAAGTCAAAGTGGGTTGATGATGGATGGAGGGTTGTCAATGAGGGAATTAAAGATCCCAAGACAACATGAGGATAGGGAAGGATACATCCCACTGAGTGGTATTGATGAGGGAAGGATACATCCCAAAACACCACTAAAGGATAGGGAAGAATACCTCCCGATGATGATGATGAAAGTGTTGTTGATGAGGGAAGGATACATCCCAAAACAACACCAAAAGGATAGTGAATGACACTAATGGATGATGATGATGATGGGTTCGGGCTAAGTGGAATGGATGGAAATTGGATAGAGATAAGGATGAAGGATGAATGATGAATGGATGGGGGGATACATGCAAGATGATAGAATGGAGAATGAGATGCAATTCTAAATGCAATTTATCATCTTTGGAGCACTGGTTTTTGCTATAGCATCAAACACAAGACACCAGGGTATGAAGAACCAAGGCGTAATTGTGTCGAATGCATCAAATAAACATAACAGACAAGAAGGCTATCCCAACACCCCAAGGTCAGAAAGACCTTGGTCGGGCCAGGTATTGAGATAACCACAAGCACAAAAGGATGCCCCAGCATAACACAAGACCTCAGAGATCTTGGTGGGTACTACGTGGGACAACTAAGAAGACACAAATAGACATAAAAAGATCAAGATATGTCCCTATGTTGACCAATCAAAACACACCATAATATGATGGATTATGGCGATCTTGACAAGTGATGATAGGGAGCTCAAATGATAAACAAAAACCAAAAGCATCAAAAGATCACAATCAATTTCAAACGTCCATTGCCATAGGATCAAGGGGATGGATTGGATTGATGAGGTCTGTTAGGAAGGATGCATCCTGTTGAGACCAAAGATGATGGATATGAAACTAAAAGATAGTTATGACGCAGGATGTTCAAAAATTGATTGGATGTCATGATACAAGTGGATCTCATTTGTGAAGAACTGGCTAGATAAGGGCATAGCTTGATGACACGACACAAGGGAGACAAGACATGGGACTGACAAAACCTAAAGACCTAGGGGCTCGGGGGACAATCAAAGATTAGCCTTGCCTACGTGAAAGCGCAGAGCCCTCATAGTTCAGTGAAAGGTGGACGACTGACCAAGATGGAGACCTTGATGGATGGTAAAGACGGGATAGACTATAGGAACAAGAGTTGAAGACTGATGATGGAACCCCGGGGGCGGATCAAATGATCGACCTTGCCTACGTGAAAGCGCAGGGGCCACGTAGTTCGACTAAAGACCGACAACAAATGATGGATGAAAGAGGATGAGATGACCCTAGATAAGGGGATAAAATGATTGGACCGACATGATGGGACAAGATAGATGAATGATGAAGTGATAAGATAGATGATGTTGGACGATAGTGACTATAGAAAGCTCAGGGATGGGATAGTTAGCCAAATCATCAAAGATGAAGTGGGCAAATGACATGCCATATAGATGAATGGTGAAATGATGAATGATGAGATAGAAAAAAAGTGCAAAGGAAGCAAAAGTGATGATGATAAGATGGATGACATTGGATTGCATGGGGTAAAGCCTATAGCTAGATACCAATGACAAGGGATTAGGAGATGGGATGAGG
>VDFB02000007.1:169441520-169499020 GCA_007258455.2 Sequoia sempervirens
ACATTAAAATGCAAGACCTCGCGGTGGCCCCAGACCGCGCCGTAAAATGTGATACCTCGGAATTCCTTACCGTTTAAAAGTGCAAATCTAACTAAGAAACATGAATAACAAAATGCCAAGGACACCTCAAGATTAGCCAAAAGAGAGTTACAATGAAAAGGAATGCAAATAAAATGAAACACAAACACTTTTACCTCCTTTGTTGTTGAAACTTCTTTGATTGGCCTTTGCTTAGATTGGTTGTGTGCTCCTTAGATGACAGATTGAGTGACTATAATGCAAGCTTCAATATGCAAAATGATGAACAAAGATGGTTGAATGATTGAAAAAGGTTTGGACAGCATGTAGTTATGAGAGTGCAAAGTGTTGAGAATGCAAAATGACAGCATAAGGGTGCAAGATGGCTAAGTGTTGTGTAGGCAAATGGGCAGCATGTAGTTGCTTCAATCTAAAGTGTTGGAAATGCCCTTGAGGAGGGGGGTATTTATAGAGGAATTTGAATTCTCTAGAGAATTCAAGGGTCAAGATTGATCCAACAAGGTCAAGATGAAGGGCTATGGTGGGTTGAGAACCCACAAGCCCTCACATCTTGACATGTGGAGGGTGAAGTGGCCAAGGGGGGATGAGATGGAGATGAGGTGTCAAAAAGGTACATGAGGACATGTCTTTGGGACAGAGGATTTCCTTGGCCAAAAGGGGTTTCCTTGTCCCCAAGTGGGAGGAAGTGGGACTTTTGAGGAATTCCCTGCACCTACATGGGAAAAGGAAAGGTGGTTGGGAAAATAAGTGTGAATTAAAAATTCACATTCCTAGGATGATCTAGAGGATAAAAGGTGGCCTCCAAAAAGGTGGGACTTGGTCACATGTGGAGATTGTGACAAGTCCAAGGTTGGTCACATGTGGAGATTGTGACAAGTCTAAGGTTCTAGAAGCCTTGGAAGGATGGAATGTGAATTAAAAATTCACATATAAAAGAGGGGAATCTAGGAAGAATAAAAAGGAATTAAAAATTCCTTGGAGAATGATTAGGCTTAATTAATTAGTAATTAAAGGATAATTAGGGGCTAATTAGGATTAAAAGCCAACTTGCAAAAGTTGGAGGATGTGACACATCCTAATCAAGGATTAGGCATGTGCACATCCTTAATGAAGAGATTAGGAAATGGATTAGAATTAGATGAAAATGATAAGGAGGAATTGCAAATAAAATGTAACATTTATTTAATTTATTTGATGAAAAGAGGATTAGAGGGTAAGGTATTTAATTACAACAAATACCTTAGGGATTTAGTAGAATTAAAGATATTAATTAAATAATAGTAATATTACTTAATTAACTCAGATAAGAGGATGTTTAGACGAAAAGTGATAAATTTGGATAAATTAAGTGTCCAAATTTGGATGTCTACAACTGTATTGGTGAAGGGGATGGGATTGTACCACTCGCTTGCAAGCGCCCTATGATTCTAATATTTCCTCATCACAGTGTGTTTGATCATATTATATATATGCATGTTCGATGTGCTCTTTGGTTGCAGGTTGACAAGTACATGACATCGACTCCACCTGGTTCACAGGTTTGAGTGTGTCCATTGACGAACGGTAATCGATTGGGAGATAGTAGCTAGGTTTTCCGTGCCAAGTTGTCACCCTAGTCAAGTGTGTCGTCGGGTTGTTGTCGGGTTAATTGTTTTAATTTGGTCCATTTCACCTTGAGTATTTATTTAATTTCAAATTATAGAGGTTATTAAATAGCAGGTGTAGTTAAATTGATGATTAAATATATCTCTTTGTAATGTTGAAAATGTAGTTATTTATTGATTAATTTAATTTAATTAATAAAATAATCTCATCTTCGATTAGATTTATTTTATTGACTAATTAGAGTAATGGGGATAAAATGATTTAAGTTAGTTGTTTTGGAATTATTGGATATTTAGATTTAAATTAAGATAGAAATGGAAATCATGTTGGATATTAAGATTTAAATTAAAATAAAAATGAAAATGTGTTTTTAATTTCACTTTTTGAAATTTCTAATAAAATAAATTCTTTGCAAAATTTGAAATGTTTTTTGTTTAAAAGAAATTTTCAAAAATGCATGAAATTTCAATTAGAAAGTAAAATTGTTTTAAATTTAAAAAAAATGGAAACATCTCCAAGTTTTGCAATGAATTTAGTGGGTGGGATATTTTTAGGGGTTTGACCAAAATTGGGGAAACTCTATGAGAGCAAATGGAATTTCATTTTCAATTTTTAACTTTCAATTTTGGTGGAGAAAAGATTGGCTGTGACTTTGCTTTTGGATTTTGAAGAAATTTTTGGATTTGGAAGTAGCAAAGTGGATTTCTTAGTTGAGCTGGAATAAAAAAAAAAAAAGGATTTGAAAGCACCATTTGGAGTTCTTCAAGCTTTGGAGAAAAACCAAGTTCCCTCTTTGTTTTTATTTTGTTTTCATTTTGAAATGAGTTTCAATCTTTGTTATGCTGTGTGAAAATATATAAACTGCTGTTTGGAATTTCAATAAAAACTCATGTGAATTTGTTTCAAAACTAGCAATAGAAATTTGGAAGGAATCAAATGAAAAGTTTAATATTCTTTGTTCAATTTGGGGAAAACCTAGAAATGCATATCATAATATTGTCTTTAAAATTCTTCTTAGTTTTCCCCTCAGAAATTTTTTCCCAATTTGGACTATGAAATGGAATTTAGATTCATATATATTTATATATAATCATGTAGTTGCATATACAATTTATATGCTAGCTAGAAGGGTTCATTGTAAAAAATTTATACAAAGATATTTTGTTTTTTTTTCCCTATCATTTTCATCTGATTTTTCTAGAAACAAGGAGACTGGTTTTTGTTTTAAATTGAAAATTTAATATAAAAAAATAAAATAAAATCATTTTTTAGTGCTTTGTATTGGGTTGGGGGCTGCCCCCACAGCCGCCCCCCATGTGGGAGGCGCTGGCTATGGAGGCAATGCCCAGCGCTGCCCCCACAGGCAACGACTCCCCATGGGGAGGGGCTGTGTAGCAACTCCCACAGGGGTTGTGTCCCTTGTTTCGGAGCCGTGTAGCAGCAAAAAAGACTTTTGTTTTTTTTTTTTTTCAAATTTTAGTTTTTAATTTTTTTTTATATATTATAATATATAAATATTATATATATTAATTTTATATTATATATATAAAATATATATATTATATGTATATATATATATATATATAATGTATATGTATTATATATAGATTTATATATAATATGTATATATTTTATGAATTTTTTTTTTACAATAATTGGTAATATGGAACTTTAAATTGGTTGGTTTAAAAATATTAATATATTTAAACCATAATTATTTATTTAAATAGATATATATTTACATTTGTATATAAGTATATATATATACTTTAATATGTATATTTAATATCTAGTTGGATTTAATATAGATTATTTTAAGATGTATATTTAAAAGTGGATGTTATAATCAAATGTTGTATTTAAAAGTTGATTTTTTTTAATAATCAAAGGATTTATTTTAAAAGTTGATTTTATAATCAAATGTCTTTATTTAAAAAAATTATTTTGAATATTATGTATAATTGAGGAATAAGTAATTAATTAATTAGATTTTAAATTCCTTAATATTGCCAATGCGAGTTCATTTATTTTGAGTATCAAAAAATAATGTTAAATATTTAAATTGATTTCATGTACTATACCAGTGCTTGGCTTGGGTTTAGGAAACCCTAACATTAGATATGGAGTTGTCTGAAATGCTTTCTAAATGATGTTTCGTTCTTTCTCTATGTTGGGCAAATGGGGTTATTTGTCTAGTAAATCTTCCAGAGGAGTTTTGCTAGATTGTGATGTTTTATGTGGTGGTTCGATTTGTGAATTGCCTTAGGAAATGCATATAGTTGCACCATGTTGTTTCACCTGGTTTTCACGAATAGGGATGGTTTGTGCCTCCTTGGGATTAGGAGAGGGTTATGTGGTTTGTACCTCCTTTGGAAGGAGTGGGTTTTGTATTTTGTTTTCCTCCAGTGTTTGGAGTGAGTTTCCTTTGTTCGTTGCCTCCTTGGATTGGAGAGGTCATCTTATTTGGTTTACCCATTGGATTGTGGTTTGGGACCGTGTGTGTTGTCATTAGGAGAGTGGCTCTTTGTGGGGGTCTGACACACAAAGGGGCACCAGGGTAACTCACCTAGGGTTTAATCAAGTGATAATTTAAAAGAATTAATGGGGATCTTTCACACTAATAAAGATAATGAATGCCTCTCTCATGAAGCAAGTGTTTGTTAAGGCTCAAGATGAGATGAGATGCATAGTTTTGCATGAGGGTCCGGCGGCCGGTAGAGGCAAGCCAGGGTAACCCAAGATGGGGGTCCGGTAGCCTAGGAAGGTTGAGCTAGGGTAACTCATAGTAATTTATGCATTACACTCTTCCTATGTCAGCACTCAGTCAGTTATTGTGTGGTGTACAGATGATGTACATGATCATTGTCCTCTGGAAGCATTGTAACTTTGTGTTAAGTGATATTGTGGTTGTAGTTTTTTTAGTTCAGTTATGTTTTTGTCTGTCTAGAGGTAGATGGTCTTGTGTTGGATTCCTTGTTACTATCTCCTAGCATGGGGGGTGAGCCTTCGGGTATCACATGGTTGAGTGGAACGTGCACCTTAATCTGTTGGGTCATTCTCTTGTTCGTGTGGATGAGATTTCCAGTTGGAGAGCTTGTGGGATCCTATTGCTTTCATGCTTTATTCATTCAGTTGATCTTGTATTTTATTACCCCTCATTTGTTATCGAGGTGGAATTTGTAATATGTAATCATGCTTATTGGATTTATCTCATTCGGGGAATGAGTGTTGTAATCATGTTGTAAATTATTATGTATGGAATGGATGTGAACTTAATTGTTAAGTAATTAAATGTTATGGTTTTAATTCATGTTTCTTGTTTGGGTTTAAGTAACTCAGTCTCGTGACCTTAGGGGATTGGTTGGCAATGGTTAGTGATCTTGCATGTTAATTGTTCTTAAACCAAAAAAAATAGTTGTGTTTGAGTAGTTAATTGCAACTTCCCCTAGGGTTGCATGGCGGGGTGCTACAAGTTGTAATTCAAATAGAAAATGAATAATAATTATTTATTAAATTCAAAGTAAAGTATAATTTATATTGGTGGAAAGTTGAGAATCTCCTTTAAAAACCCTTTTCGTTTTATCAATTTTTGGGTAAAAAAATGTCCTTAGCCACATGGGCCACCATATCACTTACATATCGCCAATTTTTGGCCCATCATGATCTTGCACATACCCACAAGTAAAATTAATATATACAATGTGAGCCTAAAAATAGTGAATAATTTATGCAATTAGATAACCAAAGTTTTCTATAGACAATGAGAAAGTATCATGCTTACATATAGTGTTCATTATGTCCAACAAGGATGAGCTACATTGAACTGAGCCATAGGAGCATGAAAGAATTTGAAATAGAGAGTGTAAATTTTTTTTATTTTCTTGAATGCATATTTATATTTTTGAGGGAATCTAAACAAAATAATATACATATAAAATAAAAGAGGGTAGCAGTTGTCTTCTATTAACTTGTTTCATGATATTGTTCTTCCCTCATCTGTTTAACTATCAACAACATTTCATGATATTGTTTTCCACTTATCTATTTGAAGGTACTTGTAACAGTGTAGTTTATTATTCTTCTAACAAGGATTGTTTTTTAATCTTTAAAATTTTGTAATCTTTAACATGCTTAATTTTTTTGCATGGAATATGTTATCATTTAGATATATTATTGTATATATAGATATATATATATATATATATATATATATGCTTATTTGTTCTTTTGAAAATGTCTAGACAAGGAAAAATTCAACCCACCTGAGTAACAAAAGCAAGTAAGGTCCATGGAAAATCTCAAAGACTCTTACCATATATCACATGATAACAAAAAATGGAGAAATTGTAAAACAACTATTAGGAAAAAACTTAGGAATCACAAGTGATAGATGGTGGAAAAGTCACATTCAATTGTTTGATAGAAGATAATCAATCTAACTAAAGCAAAGAATGAAAAATGTGGTGCATAGTACAAAGTTTGTGTTTAGCTCTTTTATCTGTTGAAAATCACTCTTTCAATAGTGCAATTTAATCAATATTGGAGAGAACGAAAGAGATAAATAATAAATTAATCATTTATGTAAACTACCCATGCAAAATGATTTACTGATTCCACAGCTGAATAGTTTTAGAACCATCCAAGTTGCTTTAAAATGGAGCCAAACATAATGAATTTAACAGTAGCCTGTTATCAAACCAACAACACAATGGTTCTTCTGACAATGATAGAAATTCATCAAACTACACTCTCCCATATACCAGCATTCAATATTGCATTTACTTCATCTACCACCATTGTGCAATGATAGGATACATGTTGGCGCAAAGAGTATATATTTCTGGAAGCAATATAGAGGAAGGCAAAAATAGTAAAATGGTGAAAAAATAATTGTGTACATCAACATTTTACATATAGATATACACATAAATATATACATATACATATACATATACATATACATATACATATACATACATATACATATACATATGCATACACATACACATATATATACATATACATGCATGTACATATACATATAAATATACACATACATATAAATATACATATATATATATATATATAAATAAATATACATATACATATACCTACAAACATACTTTTCACCCTTTGTTTATTGCTTGTAGTTATCTCTGTGTATTATTGGCATTACACTCATCACCATATGACCATTCAGCAAGAACAAGGAGAGAATCAAAAGCATAAAAAATAAACTAATCATTTATGCAAAATACCCATGTGAAACATACATACATATGCATTTTACAAGCATATAAATATATATACATGTATACATATAGATATATTTGTATACATGTATACACATACATATATATATGTATACATGTATACTTTTATGAAGAATCCACTGGGATTCTCGCCAACCTAGCCATGGATAGGGTTTGCTAGCACTTGGGGGGCCACTGGTCGGTAGGGAGGGCATCGTTTGTTTTTTATTTTTAGTGATGTGGGCATTGGAAATTACATGGGTTGGTGGTGGTGGAGAATGTTGTTGTCATTTTGGGGGAGGTGAACGGTAAGTGTTCGACATGGACCTTTGAAAATACGAGGGTTGGCAATGGTGGAGGTGGTCTCCTCGAAATTCGAAAGGTGAATGGTAAGTGCTTGCTCAACTAATGGTCAATGTATTATGTGGTTGTTGTACGATGGAGGAAAATGAAGTAAATGCGATATTGAATGCATATATGCATATACATACATATATAGATGTTGACATATATATATATATACATATACACACATGTATAGAGATGTGTATATATACAAAGTTAGTTTCATGAGTGTAAAGTGTTATTCTTTGTAGGATCTCTTCGTATCTATTTAATTTATTTGTTAGAAGTTCCCAACAGGATTTTTGTTAGCCCAACTATGAATAAGACTTGTTGTCGAATAGCTCTCCAACAATTTGTCTATTTTTCTATAATCTTTAGTCTGAGGGAATGTACCTTGAATGTTTGATTAAGCTTGCAACATTATCTATACATTTACATACATGCATACATACATATATATATACATATGTGATGAGCCCAGTTTTTGGTCTAGTCTTGGGTAGAACTTGTTATCTCCTGAAATTGAACCCTTGTTGAATCTGATGTTCAACACCTCAGTGTAACATTGGAAGACCTCTAAAGATGTGGGTTTCTTGCAGACAGAGGTCAACCTCCAGAGAAGGTGGGCTTCCTTTGGGTATCACCTAAACTAATGACCTTTGTAAGGTAAAGGGAGAAGGAGTGTATACAAAATATGAAACTAAACTGAACTATTCCTATGGTGATACACCGAGTTGATAAGAAATCATGAAACAGACACAGAAAGAGCATACACTAGAAAGCAAATAGTTAGCATTTTCACTTACTTAACATAACCCCTTTAAAATCATGTGCTATTCTTAATAGGCTTGCTCTACATCCATATCTTAGGAAGGAAATATGAATTTAATAGCCTTAGGTATGAATACAGATTTCAAAAAAACACAATTAAGAACTTACATAGCCTAAAATGTAGAAATGAGAGTAATACAAACATTAATAGTAACTTCCCAAGTAAACTCTATGTTATATTCCAGATTCCAGTTGAGTTACAAAAATATACATTTAGTCGAGAAAGGATTGATAAAAATCACTAACTCTTCAGAGTGTATATCCGAACTATTTACAAAAAGGAAAAAAATGCCTTATATATCAAAATGTGTCGGCCCCTTAGGGCTTACAAAATATCTCCCCTTAGGATAGATCTCTCCCTAGATCCTTTGATTGAAATTAATGTTGCACCCTACGTGTCCATGTCGGTGAAGAGTCATCTCCAAGAGTGGTCCTCAGGGGAAGCCTTCCTGATCTTTCTGCAACCACTGCATTCACTTCTGCTCCTCGTGTCGATCTTCGAATTCCCCCCAATCGAGCTGCTTTGAATTCTCCTAAGCTCACATTGCTTTTCCTTCTATTAATTACCTTCTCCCTGGTTAGACCGCCACGGCTCACTTTTAGATCTCTTTGATTGGTCGAGTAAACTCCATGCAGATTCTTCAAGAAGTCAAAAAATCCTCCTATAGAATCGTATCTTGGCAAGACACTAGAAGTGTCTCACCGATGTGATTAAATCCTCCTAGAACCATCAGCATAACATGGAACTATCAATGAGAGTTCTTATCGAGCCCAAAAATTGTACTGATATCGCCTTTGTGGTCGCCAAGACAATCACGTTCAGCCAGACACATGATAAACTCTTCTCATCCTCTATCAGCGAAGGTATATTGATGTCACTCTGAATGCACTCCACTCCATTGAGCTCCACATGTCTTTCAGTGAGACATCGACAAGTCGGGAAGACTTCATGGCCAGCTCTCAGGGGTCATATCGATGCACAAGATGTCGTCGAGACTAAAAATTGTTGGTAAGACATCATACTGAGTGTAATAACTCCTCCTAAAGTCTCCTCAAACTTAATATTACAAACCATATCGGCAAGAGTCTGCTGATGTCACCCTGATGCATTTCACTCTACCCGAGCTCCGCATTCATTGTTGAGACCCTATTAGGTCGGAAAGACCTTTAGTGAGGCCTCCTTGCTCCAGTGAGAGCACATTTCATTTTTCTTTGGCAAGAGAAACCTTCATCGGCAAGAGGTCATAGTGGCTTCATTAGTTATGCCGATATCGCCTTCCATCGCTGAGACCACATCATGTCGGTAAGACATCACTCCGATGGTCGGGCGCTACACCGATGTCATTCATGTCGGGGAGACCTTCTGCTAGTCGGTGAGACCTCTGCCGATGACTCCTTTATCGCCAAGACCTTCCTGTGTCGGTGGGACCTTCGGGAAAAGTCTTCAACTATTGGCGAGTTCATTTCGACATCTCCCTGAGCTCCTTTTTTTTGTTTCGGCAAGACACCCGCGGTCGAGGAGACATCTCCCCAAAAACATGACCATTCACTGAGCTCTTATCTTGTTGCCGAAACTTTGGCCTATCTGCCATACCCTTTGCCGAGCACACTACGGTCTCCCCGAACTCACATCTTTTAGCCAGACTACCTGTTTGTTGCTGTGACTCACATTGAACTCCTCCATTCTGCCCGAGCTCTCCTTAATTCATTGAGACTACAATTGGTCGGTGAGATGTTTCACCGAGCTCCCTATCCTTTCGATGATGAGTTCACTTTTCTTCGGTCGGTGAGACCTCACGCCAATCCCTTTATCTTTGGGCGAGCACAAAACATTTCGGGGAGACAAGCCTTGTTCACCAAGACCTTATGGCTAATCTACTTTTTATCACCAAGACATTTCCTGTCAGCCGAACCTTATCCTGACGGCAAGATGTTATGCCGAATATGACCCCTTGGCTAGGCCCCTTTGTTGTCTTTGGTGTAACCTTCATCCTTCGGCAAGACATTATGCCCAAGGCAATATCCTTTGCTGAGCTCCATTTCTTTCGGTGGGGTCCCCCTTCCATTGACGAGACATCTCCTAATCACCAAGACCTTGTGGCGATGAAATCTTGCTTTGTTGATGCCGCCTCCTTTCAGTGAGACTTCAAGAAGTTGCCGAGACTCTATCCCAAAGGAAAAATCCTCTGTCGATATGCATAACCTTTTGTAGCCGGGACGATGATCGATGTCTTGCCGATAGGAACCTGCAGGTGAATTCCACTCGCCGTGACATTCCTGGGGTCTTGCCAATTTCTCCTTAGAGGATTTTCATGCTGAACTTGAACAAGGCAAGCTTCCAAACTGAGTTTCATGTAACCTAGCATCAGATTCATGACTTTTTGCCTTGTGTGAATGCTCCATTTGGCCTCTCGAAGATCTATCACATGATTATCCTGCCTGATTGAGCTTGCAGGTGAAAATAAGGTAATAGAACCTATAGTCTATTTGCTCACAGATGTCATGGAATTTAATACTTAAGTGTTGGTATTGGCATAATGTTTCCCTCAAACAATTGACATTTGATATTATCCTATTTCTACAAGCTTTGATGATATTTGGCATGATATGTGTGTCATCTATATTGATTTTGCATGTGATCAATGAATGTTTCTTAGAGTGGTTATTGATGTGCCGTTATTACATGTACTAACCTTGGCATGGAGATTTAATACGCCAAGTTGAGGAAGACACTGCCAGTTGCCTAGCATGCACCATAACATCCAGTTGAGAAATTGCTCCAAGTCAAAGGTAGCCAGTAGCAAAGATTCTTCATGCAACTGAAGCTAACTACCTTGCAGTGGACCTTTAATGATCGAGCATGCATGGGCATTACTATTGTGTTGGATCTGCTCTTAACTTACATGTTTGACCAGATTCCATGCATGTGTAACCGCCATCACTCCACTTTCCCCTATTTTCCCTAAATGGTGCCCTCCTAGTCATGGACTTGACTGCCTTGTTTAGCTGTAGTATAAATAATGATTTTATGCTCCTTCTTTAGGAGGTTGCACGATTTGACATTATACTCTCATTCTCCAGTTTTAGTAACACAAATACATTACTCTTTGTATGCATGGTTTACAGTGAATAAAATAAAGTTATAAGTTTGAGCATATGAGTTCTAAGTTTAGAGGATACCTATCAAAGGGGACCCACTTGGTGAGTAATCCATCTTCTTAGTTTAGCATTAGTTCAAGATTACTTGTTGTTTAGTACTTAGAAATTTGGCATCAACTATTCTTGTAGCCATTAGAATTCCATTTTGTGAATGTTCCTGCAGCTAAAGCAGCCATAGTAGTCTCCTATTTGTCACTCAGAATTTAATTCTTGCTCTACATTTCAAGTTGTTGGTTGATATTCAACATTTGCTTCATTTCCTTTTCAACAATTTACTTTCAGTATTTTGTTTCTTAGCTGCAGAGTGCAATGACTATTTGAGCCCCTAGTCCCCATACTGTGCTGACCCATTTCAATGTTAGTGTAATTAATTATTTAATTACACTTGCATAATTTTACTTAGGTAATATTTAATTCCTACATTTATTTATTCTCATCGTTATCTTATTGAGTTATCTTGTTGCTCAAGATAAGATTAGGGTTATGCATCTTTTCTTTTATAAAGCAAATCATTATCTTGTAATTATTGAATTCCTGAATAATAATTATTTGCACATCTTCTTGCAAATCTCTACATTTTCTAATTTTTCTCTTATGTGGAAGGATTTTTCTGGTTTGCATTTCAGATCTTGGTTTCTACCATGGTATCAGAGGCTTGATTTGCAGCCCCTTCTCGGATTTTTGAGAAAATCATTATAGGGTTCATTTGGGATTCCTCGATGGTATCATGCCTTGAGTTCATCTATGAGGAATTTTGGATCAGATCAAGCTTCACCATTGGATTCAGAGCGCTGGAAAAAGTCAGGATTGGCTTTTATTTTGCAGACTTTGGCCATCATTTGCCAGATTTGTGAGGGTTTCAAGCTCAGAGATTTTTCGCAAGTTCTGGGGGTAGATTATTTTTCGGGGCACTTTGGGCACAAACGGAGGTCACCATCACGTTCACAGCAGTCAAAAACCATAATATTGCTTTCATTTTGTCAATTTCAGAGAAAGTTGTTTCTGAGGCAAAAAAAAATTACTAGGGAGGCCGTACGACCTCCCCAGCTCGCTTCCTGAGGCATGAAAAATGAAAAAAAATTAAAAAAGGGGCATATTTTGGTTTTACTTCTGGCGCTTCCAGTTTAGGAGTCTACCACCTGACGATCACCATTCTGTCGCTGCTGCCTCAATCCACCGCCAGCTCATCGCCGGCCAATTTCTAGCCCCCGCGGGCTCCTCTAGTAGCGCTTCCGGTCATGTGGATGACCAAGCGCCTAGTGCCCAGCCCTTGAGCACTCAGCCACGGCTAACGCCGGTCCTATGGGTGACCATAGGCCTTCACCCAACACCTTTCCGGTGAAGGAATATTCCATTGGTAGAGCATTTTCCTGCGGTAACCATATAAGGAATATTCTGGTAATTATTTTAGCCCCAATGACGGTCAATTTTTTTCAGCAGGGGGGGCATTTTTCTTGCCCCGACGACTAGATGGCCGTCAAATTTTTTTTCTGTGAAGTGTTGATGTCAGAATGACGTCATCGGCCATATGGCCCTCTTTGCCCCCTCCTAACCCTGATTTACCTTCAAGGAGTAATTTTTTTCTTTTGGTCATAACTTGGGGATATGGTATCGAAATCGAGTAAACGAGATATCGTCGGAAAGCTAGTTCCAAGAATTTTCCACTGGAGCAAGTTATGTTTCATTATTTTTCTATTTATCTTCATTTATTTCTATTTGAAGTCAAATGTTCATTTTGGGCTTCCGAGCTCATAACTTTTTATCATGATCTCCGATTTTTGTCCTCTTAGTGGCATTGGAAAGGTATTGAGGAGCTCTATTTTTATGTCCATGCACTTTTTTCTGTATCTATCCAAAGTTTATCATTATTCCATAATTTTCCCGATGGGTGTTTTGGAGATTACTTGGATGTTTTGGCAGTGGGAAAGGTGAAACTTGAATATTTGAACTTCATTTCAGTACCACATCATATTATTTTTTGTTTATACATGTTTTCATTATCTCCTTTTACAATCATTGGGTTATTTTAATAAATGAACTAAGATAAAGTTCCATCAAGGGGGTTTCTTGCATAATAATTTGATTAGAGTGTGCATGCACTTTGATCTCCATTTCCATCTTGATTTGTTGGCAACTCGCATGGGTTATTTTGTTTCTTAGTTTCTTTTGGCCACATTCTTTCTCTTGCTTGACACATATCGGATTCATCAGTTCACACTTCAGTGGAGAGATTATGTTTCTTGATCCGCATTAGTTCAGATCCTTCTTAGTTTGAGGGCCATGTTTTGATGGTTAATGTTCTAGAGTCTTCATGGTACTCCTTCTCATGGAAGATTTTTAGTCTCAGTTTGGAATCGACATCGAGATACAAGGTTTCCAAATTCTATCATCATCTCATCTACTGTTGCTTCACAGATTCCAGGGTTATTCCAATTTGTGAGTTTTCCAGTGTTTCGTGGCATCGGGTCTACTATCTCATTATTATGATTCTATTTTTTGTTTCAGTTGTAGATAGAAGTATCTTTCATTGCTTTTCGGATTGTGGTTCCAGTGTTACTCCATAGTGTTCTTCTAGTGCTTCTTTGCAACAGTCATCTCATTGTAGGGGGGTTTTGTCCCACTAGGTTTTCCTTCTCTACCTCATTATTGCATTTGTACTTAGGTACCTGATCATGCCTTGTTGTCGGGACCCATTCATGCTTTCTTGCATTCATCTTAGTTTTAGGTGCATGCTTTGTTAGTCTCCCTAAGTTGCACTTATGGGAGGGTGTTAGTGTAATTAATATTTAATTACACTTGCATAACTTTACTTAGGTAATATTTAATTCCTAGGTTTATTTATTCTCATCATTATCTTTTTGAGCTATCTTGTTGCTCAAGATAAGATTATGGTTATGCATCTTTTATTTTATAAAGAAAATCATTATCTTGTAATTATTGAATTCCTGAATAATAATTATTTGCACATCTTCTTGCAAATCTCTACCTTTTCTTATTTTCTCTTCTGTGGAAGGATTTTTCTGGTTTGCATTTGAGATCTTGGTTTCTAACATTCAAGTTCACATACCTGGTTTAACAAGTTAAATGCACCTTTATGATGATTAAATAGTTATTCAGGTTAGATGTCCAATCTCTAAATCAAGGTTGTAAAGGCTTAGTTATGAAATCATTATAGGAGGCCAACATTTTTGGCATCATTGTAGGTGATGGTGTGAAGCTAGGAAGTATTTTGGAGTCATAGGTAGTTTTCTTGCTGTAGTGTTTCTAGAAGTTTTTCTTAGCATATCCTCGCTTAGGATGTAATGACCCCCTTAATGTTTTACCAATTCTTTGTGTGAGATGACTAATAGTGAGTGATATCGCATGCATAGAGGAAGTAGAAGGGATGCTTATGGGAGATTCCTTCCTAACAATCCTTTTCCATTTGAGCTAGTTGAGTACTAATGCAAGAGCATCTAGGGTGTAAGAGAAACCTTGCATCACCCAAAAAAAATGTTGTTTCTTTTCAATAAGGGCTAAATTTGGTAGGGTTACTATTTTTTGTAAGTTTACATTGATGCATCAGTTGGACACAAAATCTTACATAGACCCCCAGAATGGTAAATTGAAGCCAATGGCAAAAAAATCACTTCAAAACTATTTGTCATTTGAGAGATATTAAATAGTTAATTTTCAAAAATCCTAGTAAAGTCTTTGAGGTCAATTTTGAGGCACATAGAGGCTCTGGATGGGCTTGAAAATTGGTGTAAAAAAAAAGTGGATGGCCTTTAGGCCCTACTTTTTGGAACAATATTTCCTGAGCCCTTTCCAAAAAAGTATTATAATAGAAAATTTGACTGTTGGATTAAAATTTATGACCCCATGAAGTAATACCAAAATTAATAAAATTTCAAAATATCTTCTTGAGGAAGTTACACTTTCCAGAAGATTCTAGGGCAGTTACACTTCCCAAAATATTCTAAGGTGGTTACACCTTCCAAATAAAGGTTGTAAAGGGGGACTACAAAAAGGAGGCAAGAGTAGAGTAGATGGTGGCTCTAATTTGTAGACTTGTAGATTTATGTATTCAGAAATCCCATGTGATGGAAAATATAATATTGTAATTTTATTTTCATTTAAATGATAATATAAAATATTTTCTTTCCTTCTTGCATTTTTTTTGTGCCATTATCTATTGTTTTTGTGTTTTTTAGGTTGTAAGGGGAGTACCCTTCAACAAGTACCAGAATCTACTAAAAGAAGAGGAAGAAGAAGATCCACACCCCTTCGTAGACGCATATCCTGATCTAACTAGCTCTGAAGTCTCCTCAGAAGATCAAAATTAGCTGGAGAACCCCTTTTTCTTAGAACCACATCAAGTAGGCATGGTTGATGCAAATAGGAACAAACAAAATGAACCATCTTTTCCTTTCCCCATTGCTCATCAAAATTACATTGACAACATCAAGAACATTCCTTCCTCAGCACTCAAGTTTTACGGACTTGTGACAGAAGATCCTAATACCTTTGTTTGCTCTCAAAAACGCAGGCAGAAAACCTCAAGAGGTTGCCAATCTCTTGGTACATTTTAGGGTAATAGACAAAGCCAAATGATTTAAGCTTTCTACTCTTTAGGTGCTACTAGACCTAGGCAGGTGTACCTAAACGAATGAAGAAGACTTAATGTGCTTATCTCTCTTGAAATATTTTTCCCACAATGGCAGATGGGAGTGGACAAATAAGACTAAATTTCGTATAAATTGTATACAATATTAAAACTAAAACCTAATATGTTCAATTAAAAAATGTAAAGAAAATGAACGAATCTGAATGGTGAAATGCAAAGACTAGTGCCTTATTGGGTATGTAGAGTCAAATGAAATAGAAATGGGCAACTTATTTCTAGAGAACACTCAAATTGTTTGGCATATTTTTTGTTTATAACTTATATAAACATGCAAGACTGTGATTACTAAGCTCTTCTTAATGATCTAGATGAATTTTCCTGATTACTGTGATTAATTAAAATGATTTAATCCTTCATTGAAAGAACCGATCAACCAATCACATCGATACAACAAATGTGCACTGATAAAATGAATATAAACTTGTTATAACAATTTAAATAACCAAAAAACATCAATCATGGAGACAACTTCAATAATACTTTCAATAAATCCAATAGATAATTGACACCAGAAATATGCAGCCACATCAACTGATTTTCATTGATATCTCCATTTGAAATCATACATCATAGTCTCTCTTCTATAAATTTTATTCTACTGTATCCGTTTCTAATATATCTACCATCTATATACTCTCTACCATCCCCTTATTTACAGTAAAAAATGGATATTTATACATTTGTGTCTGAAAGGACATAATGCTTCACATTCCAATGTTGGCGAGCAACTGTATCGAGCCTTTTGTTAATCATCTCTGAGACATTCACTGAGACATCCTGTAGTCATACCGATCCTCAATGTTATACCGACAGTCATCCTGCATCCTTTATGTTTCGCTGTGACCTGTCAGAGTCAGGGAGACATCTCATAGACTATACTTTGATTTACCGACAGTTGTTCCTTCATCTTGTGTGTCGCTGAGACAATTCTGAGTCAGGGAGATGTCCCATAGATCGCCTATGTCTCACTGAGATGTATTCTTTTGTTATGTTTGATTCGCCGTGACCCTTCAGAGTCGGGGAGATGTCATATCGGCAATACTTCATCTTACTGAGATGTGTTCCTTAATGTATTTTCCAGTCACTGAGACACAAGCACTGTCTCACTGATGCAACAATATTTTGGCGTGACATTCAGATCGGCAAGACTATATAACCTTACTCCAAAAACTGTTGATAGAACTCTCCTGCACATTGTAGACAAGATCGGAGGCATTCGCCAAGACCTCACCTCAGTAACCTTTCGATAAAATCCATTCATGCCTTATCGGCAAGACCAGAGCTACCCGTTGAAATCTTACTCTAATAACCCTTGACTCTTACTGATATGTTATTTATTGCCGGTCAGTAAGACATAGTCCAATCGGTGAGACCACATACCAAATACATTTTGTTTAGCTGATACATTGTTCTATGCGCTAGTCGGTGAGACATAGAGAGTTCACCATGACTTCATTCCAATGGTGGCTCTCACACCAATGGGGATCCCTCATTCACTGAAACAATAAAAGTGTCCTGCTTATAGGTGCCTGTATATGAAATTCGATCGCTATGACACCAAAGAAGTCTGGCTGATAGACCTACAATAGATATATATTAGAAAAAATACACAATGGGTCAAGGAGACCATGATATCCTCATGCCAATAGGAATTATAATGTGCAATATTCAGACCTGATGGATTTTATGGGACAAATATTGGAAAAATATGCTCATGGTAGGACTTATTTGGAAGTTTATGAGTGCAATTGACTGTGAAAATTTCAAATTTTCATAGTTCTAACAGTGGCTCTTTCTGGGGATGAATGATTGTGAGATCATTGCAAGGATATAGATTTCTGGGTGAGCAGACCAGACTCAAGGTGATGGATTAATGTGAGCAAGACAAAATGAATGGAAATGGAAATGAATGAAAAATGGAGATGAACAAAACCCTAAACTACTGTGCATGGAAAAGAATTTTAAAGAGGATTATTAAGAGTTGACCATGCACTGGCAACCCTTAATCCTCTGTATTTCAACTTCATCAGTTTTGAATTATTACGGTCTGAAATTCAAACCATAAATGATGGCTCAAGTCCATCCAAAAGAAAGGCCCATAATTTCCTCTGTCAAACACCTAGTTTTTCCTTGAGTTCATTAGATTCTTCTTGAAGATATTCATGCAGTCTTCCCTGTCACTGTTATTGAAAATTTTCATAGAATCATCATGCTAAGCTTGGCCCAAATTCCCTTTACCATTATGCAGTTCAAATTCTCCATCATCATGGGACAAATCTCTGTTATCTTCAACATAAAAAGTACATGCATATTCAATGAAATACTTCTCATTATATTTTTCACTCTTATATATTATAAAACACTCTCCCAATTGTATTGAAAATTCATTATCAATGTGCTTCTCTTGAGAATCAAAAAATTATGTCATATCAACACTGTTCAAGGCAAACAAATTTGGAACCTTTTGCACCTCTTCGATATAACAATTTGGAGACAACACTGGAGTATGACTCATATCTTCAATATCATACATATATGAACCAATCAAGGCTGGGCTTCTATCATCCTTGGTATGCAAATAAATGTCTTCTCCACATGAGTTAGAAATTTCAAAATCACATACCTCTTCTTGAATTGACACATATTTTTGACCAACTTCAAAGGTTTCTCCATCATTTTGAGAAATGCACCGGGAATCATATGAATCATTACACAAAGATATTTCACTATCAAGACAAATGTAAGCTGGACACAAAACTTCAGAATCATCCTTGTGTACACATCTCTGATATTCAGGAGTTAGCAAATCTGAAATTTGCTCATTACTGAGTGAATATGTCTCTTCTTTCATATATTCTATTATTTCTCCCTCCTCTTGATCAAATGTATCTTCATGGTATTCAACTAAAGCTGGAGGAATTATTTGTTCACTGTCAAATGGACCCACATTCTCCATTGCTTCTTCTTCTTGATTATCACAAGAACTACAAGAATCACCTGATTGTAGGTCAGAATCCATAGGTTCCTCTTCACAATATGAATATTCACTAGGTCCCTCATAATATACATGGCTTTCCCTGTTATAATTTGTTATGCAGGAAAAATATCTTGTATCTTCATTTTCCTCATGTAGGCTATCAAATGAATCAGATTGACTTGCACTTGTCTCATCTTCTATTGGATGCATTGTTTGATCAATTTCTCTATACCCAACAAAAATACAACTATTGGATTCAACATTGATAGTGGTATCATACCTCATCCTCTCCATGGCATTAATGAATTTATTCACTTGATCAAAGGTACGCTACTTTTCTGGCCAATAAACTGATTCAGGCTCCCATGCTCTTACAAACTATTCAACAAACATGGCCCTTGTAGGCCTACAATGAGAAGGTATTTGCATACAAATTTTTTTCATTCTATTGTATAGAGGAATTATATCTTCTCCTTCATATTTCCTTATGTCAAGAAATGCATCCAAGGTGGAAATTCTGCATCCTGATTCTGTGATGGAGTCCTGGCTTCGAGTATATACATACTAATCTTCTTCTTCTTCAAATTGTTGATCCTGGCATACATATTGCTGCAAGTTCTAATTTTTTTGAATCTCTAATAACCTATTGGAAACCCAATTTGGTGTAGACAGATTTCCATATTTCTGAAGAAATTGATCCTAAAATCCTTGGAGACAATCAATAGAAGCTATCAGTAGGCTATAAAACCAATCCCTAGCTTCATGAATGAGTGACATCATAAATAGCCTCATGTGTAAATCCTCATATGGCACATCCAAATCTTGGATGAAAGCATTGAAACTCCTTAAATGATCTTCAGCAGAAATTGCACTACTCCCCGTAAACTTTGGAACAAGACTTCTCCAACTGCCATCCATAGGGTAAGGGTACAATCGAAACCCTGTCAAGTCAAATTGTTTGATCACTGTTATGTATTGATGAGGAGGGTTAGGTGGGTACTGATACTGATACATCAGATTATTGTGTTGTGTATGATGTTGTGGCATATAATGTTGACCATTAGGTGGCTGAGTATTTGTATATTGTGTGGGAATATGAGGTGGATGATTTAGCTATCTGTATTGATTCCCGACTTGATGGTGAGGGACCCTTTGTGGATCAGAAGGCCCTGCACTGTGATTACCCTATTTATGAGGTGGTACATACTTTGGGGGGCAATCAGCTATCTGAGTAATGTTCTGAGCTTTCTACAATTCAAATTCTCTCATTGCTTGTATCATCTGGGCCTTCTCCTATTCTTCCCTCTCCTTTTTCTAAGATTCAAACCATGCTTTTACTTCCTCATAACTCAAAGATTCATAATTTTCTTAAGGTACCGTATCCTCATTGGACTCATTTTGATTATTCTCCATTCTTTGTTCACATTCCAGTTGATATCTGAGTCCCTCCGCTTTGAGTTTAGCATTAGACTCTAGTTGTTCTTGAGGATTATAAAATGGAAATGGATTTCTTTGTTCTTCAGGGGTACAAAGTTCTGCACTCAAATTATCTCTCCATGTATCATAGCGATCATATGTTTCATAATGTGCCCTTGATGCTTTGTCTTTGTTTTTCATGCCCATGTCCTCACTTATCCTTTTTCCCTTATCAATCTTTTCATCCTTGTGTGTCCACTTACTGTTGCTAGCAGGACCTCCAGTATGACCTCCCCTATATTGAGATATTCTTCCATTCATGTTGAAATGTTTCTATTAGAGTCGCCACTCACTTTTTTCAAAAGTGAGAAAGTATTTGACATTTCTTATTCCTAGCGGAGTCTGTACAAACTTCCTGACTCTATGATTAAGGCTTTGATTATGAATCGATTTGTTCCCAACAGAGTCACCAATTTGTTAGCTCTCAAAAACACAAGCAGAAAACCTCAAGAGGCTGCCAATCTCTTGGTACGTTTTAGGGTAACAGACAAAGCCAAATGATTTAAGCTTTCTACTCTTTAGGTGTTGCTAGACCTAGGCGAGTGTACCTAAACGAATGAAGTAGACTTAATGTGCTTATCTCTCTTGAAATATTTTTCCCATAATGGCATATGGGAGTGGACAAATAAGACTAAATTTTGTATAAATTGTATACAATATTAAAACTAAAACCTAATATGTTTAGTTAACAGATGTAAAGAAAATGAATGGATATGAATGGTGAAATGCAGAGACTAGTTCCTTATTGGGTATGTGGAGTCAAATGAAATAGAAATGGGAAACTTATTTGTGGAGAACACTCAAATTGTTTTGCATATGTTTTTTTTATAACTTGTATAAACATGCGAGACTGTGATTACTAAGCTCTTCTTAATGATCCAGATGAATTTCCCTGATTACTATGATTAATTAAAAGGATTTAATCCTTCCTTGAAAGAATCGATCAAACAATCACACAGATACAACAAATGTGCACTGATAAAGCAAATATAAACTTGTTATACCAATATAAATAACCAGAAAACATCAATCATGGAGACAACTTCTGTAATACTTTCAATAAATCCAACAGACAATTGACACCAGAAAAATGCAGCAACATCAACTGATTTTCATTGATATCTCCATTTGAAATCATACATCATAGTCTCTATTCTATAAATTTTATTCTACTGTATCCATTTCTAATCTATCTACCATCTATCTACTCTCTACCATCCCCTTATTTACAGTCGAAAAATGGATATTTATACATTTGTGTCCAAAATGACACATCGCTTCGCATTCTAATGTCGGCGAGAAACTATATCGAGCCTTTTGTTAATCATCTCTGAGACATTCACTGAGACATCTCGTAGTCATACCGATGTTATACCGACAGTCATCCTACATCCTTTGTGTTTCGCTATGACCTCTCAGAGTCGGGGAGATGTCTCACAGACTATACTTTGCTTTACCGAAAGTTGTCCCTCTATCTTGTGTGTCGCTAAGACAATTCTGAGTTAGGGCGATGTCCCACATATCACCTATGTCTCACCGAGATGTGCTCTTTTGTTATGTTTGATTCGCTGTGACCCTTCAGAGTCGGGGAGATATCATATCGGCAATACTTCATCTTACTGAGATGTGTTCCTTAATGTATTTTCTAGTCGCTGAGACACAAGCACTGTCTCACCGATGCAACAATATTTCGGCGTGACATTCAGACCATTAAGACTGTATAACCTTACTCTGAAAACCATTGATAGAACTCTCCTGTGCATTTTCGGCGAGACCAGAGGCATTCGCCAAGACCTCACCTCGATAACCTTTCGATAAAATCCATCCATGCCTTGTCAGTGTTGGTGTTTTTTTTTACTGTTAACGAGGTTTGTCTCTAAATCTACCTATGGAATTGCCAATTACAATCTAGGGCAGCTCGGAGGACCTGGACCAACTGACGAGGATTTTAAAATAACCTCCTACACTTTGTGCTCTGCAAGACCCAGGAGGGTGGCCCCCGTAATGTGTTTATGATCTTTGCACCAAATTCATTAACAATCATTAACATAACATAGATAATCCCACAAATAGCTCAACAGAATAGGATACCACTAAAATGAATTGGCCATTCACCAGTAATATCAGCTACTTGGAGCATGAGATAATTACAACATTATTCCATAACTTATGATAGTCATTTTATTTGCAATTTGGCGGCAATCCCAAAGCAAGGAGAAACAGATACAAAGCCTCACAAACTTATACAATTTAGATCAGTGCCATATACCATTGGGGAGTCAAGCTTACACACATTTACGATTCGACAAGTTTGAATACTTAACACATATGATCCCTGATAATATTGCATTACGATAATGTCAAATTCTATCCCGACCTGATACTTCTTACTAAATCCCTTTACAAACATACCCATCCATGATTTCATCCAAGCATTTTAATTAATTCTTTGAATTAAAGCCAAAATAGAAAACACACACATCAGAACAATGAGATGAACATCATAACCCTTGATTATATTATTCAAAATCATGATATGTATGTACAGAGGAGAGACTTGAGCTCGAGATATAACATCATAGCTTAAATGCTAGTACTGTTACGAGACATGCAATCTTCATAAATCTGAAACCCTTTACAGAATAACCCCAAACCTAAAATACCTTAACATTCACAAAATTCTTATAATTTTCTCTACAACTATACCTAGACTTGACCTTCAAAAGTATTTGACTTGCCAACCCTTTTTTCTGGCCTTGAAATCCTTCTTATAGAAAATGAAGGACCAACAAGCATTCGGCCAGAAAAATACACATGTCATTGGTCTATTGGACCGCAATGTGCCAATTCAAAACTGAAAATACAACCACCAAGTCCTAGAGCATCTTTATGTTGATTCTATTCATTACAAAATAACCACAGCATTTGTTGCTCCTCAAAAAATGTGCCCAAAGCCATCATGGAACAAAATCAAAATCAGCTGTACATAACCGCTAGGCTATCAGTTGCCAGTAATATACACTGCTTCACTCCTCTTCGGTCAAGTATTTATCAACCCAATTCTGATACTCCTCATCTGTTGGCCAATTAAAATCCACCACCTCCTTCATCTTGATATTGTAAGGTGTAAATTTTATTGCAACCTAGTTGGCTTCCCTCTCAAATGACTCCAAGAACATGCTAGTATTGATTATTTTATCCATGCTGCTTACCAACAAGTCTTGATCTGAATCATCACAAATTAATTTGATTTGTGCATCAATGACCTCTTTTGCCCTTGCTTGCCACTGTTGCAGTGTCTTAACATTTCCTTGTGTGTCTATTATACTTGGCAGAAAGTGTCATTCCAATCATCAAAACCCTTTATTAATTCCTTAATTTTCTTACTCAAATCATTAGGCAAGGCCTGGAATCCCTTCAATGACTTCACAAAAATTTGAGTAGGCTTTAATAATTGGGGTCTATTATTCACATCAAATCTAGAAGCCTTAGACATAATATCTAAATCAGTGGCCCTTAGGATCCACTTCTCAACCAAGGGTAAAATCACCTCTCGATCTCTGTTAATATTTTCAATTCCCTCGAAGAATAAAGAATATAATGAATGCATAGCTGGCAATTTAGAATCAACTTTCTCATTTAAATGCCTTACAACAATGTCAACCACCTCATTGTGTTTGGCCACAGCATCATCCTCACTCGCCCTTAGGGGAGCCTGTAATTCTATAACTTTGTTTATCATCTGCTCTTTGGTAGGATCTGTAGAAAGCTCAACCTCCTCTTCAACTGGCCCTGGCACAGGGCTATCAACAGGTGTCTAAATTGGGGATCCAGGAACATAAATCATTGGAATAATATGGGGTAATGACCCCGAAACAGTATGTATTGCTCTCGTAGCAGGGGTACTGGAGGACTCTCCCACCTATCTGTATCTTAGTCTATCTACTTCAGACTATAGTTCAACATTTCTTTGCTGAATTATACTATATTCCCCAATTATTGCATTATACTTCTCCATCAAGCTTTTCTTTTCAGCCTCATCTCTTTCAGCTATCTTTTGGGCCAATTTGGCCACATTTAGTGTCAAGATTGTGGCCTCTATCATTAAGGTTTTAGAAACTCTCTTGATGATAATCCCACCCCTTAGATTTGGACTGATATCAACCACATTCATTTTTCTACCTTGAGTTGCCAATGCCCATATAGCCAAAGTTTCATACTCCTCACTAAAAGCAGAGTCTTGTAGGGCTGCCTTGACTTCCTCTTCACTACTTTGCATAGGATGCTTGGACTGCATGATAGCATTGAATGCTACCACATCAGCTATATCCCATTCAGGGAGAAGTAGGACACCAACCTGAGACACAATTTTCCTTCCTTCATCAGGAGTGATGTTCTTGAATTGTTCCATCAATTCAGCTTTGACCTCATCATTATTCTCCTGGTTTGACCTATCAGGTCTTGAATCCCTCCTCTTGCATTTGTCTTGATACTCTTCAAATTTCATCCTCCACACCAACTACAAGAAAACAAGATTTTTCACAAAGGAATCATCATCTAAGAATGCCTTGCAGGTCACCATCCTTGCATCTTGTACATACTATCCCTTTATATCCATATCAGTCAGCACCAATTATACTGATCTAGGAGGGGAGGGGATTCCAATCTACATTTCTTGATTAGTTATAATTATTTCATCCTCCAGAGCCTCTTGTGATTCCTCAATTCTTTTCCTCTTAAGGCTTGGCTCTGATGGCAACTCCAAAGGGTCATCCCTAGGTGGTGAATCAAGATCCACAATCTTTATTCCTCCAGGCTTTCTGATCTCATGACCAAATTGTGATGATGCCCTCATTATTTTCTTACCTTTCCTATCCCTTGCTTCTTCATCACTGCTATCATTTCTCTTTCTTCTGTACAAAGGCCGGTCCCTTGGTGGCTGATAAGTTGGCCTTTCTTCCTCAAGCCTCACTTCCAATCCCTAAATTTTCAAGTCCAGCTCCAAATTTATCTTCTTAGTTCTCAGGTTATTCAAGATTTCTCTAAAATTGTTCATCAGGAAATCAATTCTTTTATAAAATGGAGTGAACTCCATTAGTGGATCATACTTTGGATCAAGCTTATGCACCATGGCAATCATTTTCTCATAGGCAATCCATTTCTCCTTATTTAATTCTTGTCAGCTCAAATCAAACTCATTCCTAATCAAATCTTTAGGAAAATTGAAGGCATGTACAAACTTTCCACCCTTAATTCTTTGTCTGAATAGGGAAAAGAATCCCTCGAGGTCATGATGCCTTATAGATCCACTGCTCAAATGATAATCATCAAAAAATTTATCAAAATGAACCCATCCTCCCTTAAAAAAAAAAAATCTGAAACAACAGTATAATCAAGGAACAAAGTCCCTTTTCCTCTTCCTATCAAGTTGTCTTCATGGATGTAAACCATTTGCCACAAGACCTCTGCAAATCCCATCCTTGATGGTACATTATACGGGAGAATATGAGGAGCTCCCTGGAAACCATAAACCCTTAAGATAGTGCTTACAGGGTAAGGAATAATGTCACCCCAATTGTGACATACCTTCAAATCAGGCTTCTGAATCTTAGGTTGGAGGAAATCATGCAAATCCTCATGAATTCTTGGCACATTCACTATCAATCTAGCCCTAATCCTGGAAGCAAAGCAGTTATCAAACTGCACATAGCTAGCATCTCCCTTGTTGCAAGACATGTCTGCACTCCAGGCCTGTATCGGTAATCTTTTTCCATTTACCTCCTACCTCAACTACATTTTCTCTGAGAAGAAGTCGTCATTCTCATACAAGAACATGTGCATTAATAAGGAGTACCAAAAGAAAGGAGTACCAGTGTCCCCCACACATAAGTTCAACAAACCCTCATGTATCCTTTTAGCAATGAAAGAAGCATAGTCATATATTACAAAAAAATTGGGATGCTAAATTTGAGCCCCCATGAACATATAGGCAACAAGCATCACAGTACTAGGGTTGAAACCTAGAATTTGGAAAAGTGAATAGAAAATTTCCAAGAAATGATCAGCAAAACAACTTAACCTAAAATATTTCTGATCAGTTGGGCTGATATGAATCGTTGATCTACCTGCCCTGGCTAGATGAGGTGGAAGCAATTTTGATCTGAAAAGAGGCTATGTGTTGGCATAATCCTGCTTCATTTCCTCAAAGTCTATCTAGACCAAGAATGATCCATATTCACTCAAATAAAAAACCCATTGAATCACATCCGCATTTACATTCAGTAAAACTTCACCATCATTATCCCTGATAATTCTTGTAATAGGATCATATCTTGCAGCCACTGCTCTGAGGAGGTCAACATCAAGAAACACATTCGGTACCGCAAGCTTTCCCATATCATACGTCCAACCATTTGAAAAAGGATGAGATGCATTCTGCTACCCATACCATCTTTTAAACAATTCCAAACCCATCACTGGTACCCTAGCATCCATAATATTATAGGTTTTATATCTCAGTCCTTTACCTAGGGTTGTCCCTCTCATTAAAACTAAACCCCTCTTTCTATCATTGGTAGAAAAGGGGAATTGGTCAAGGAAATCATCATAAAGGTTCCTTTGCAAGTAGTCAATGTGGCCAGAATGTTGTTTTGTTGGTGCCATTTCAAACAACTAGGGCCTCTCTTAAGATCAAATTATGAACAACTAGGGCTACCCAAAATGAAATTACAATAAAATTTTCAATTTCCCACAAATTCAAAAGAAACAATAACCCTAGAATCTTAATCCAGAAAAACTCTGATCATCACAACATATCCTTCCACAAGAATCACATTCGAACAGAACAGTGATAAAGAGAATAACTCATGGAATTTCACCTCCTGCAAAAAATCAAACCCTTGCTGTAGTTGCTTGAAAACTCTATCTTGAGCTCTGGACTACTTTGAAAAACACTTGAATTCCTTAATGGTGAAAAAAGTCTTCAATAAAATGCTTTAAACTTATGAAAAAAAATTCATAGATGTCTCGTCCGCCATTAAAGCCTACTTGCATACCGCGCCAATGGCTTCAATTGTAATTTGACATAGGTTTAAATCTCTGCCATCGATCTCTTGTTTCTGTCAGATCATCGAACGGTCCTCCTTGAAAAGGCTGACAACACCTCCACATCACCTTCAAGGGCCCACCATAATACGCAGCGCCAAGAGAATACACGTGGCGCCCACCCGCGATATCGCAATCGGTAAACTTCCTTCATGTTTGGATCACGTGATAGTAGGCAACCATTGATTTTCTTCATCGATGATCACGATCATACAAAACAAGTAACAGTATCAATACCTATTCTCTAATCAGCTTTTCCATCAAGATTAAAACATCACCGTTGATTATAAGCACGTGCACCGCCCATGTGATTTAGTAACCCGCTTGATAATGCACTTAAAGTCTGATGCTTATATTAAACACTTTATTTACTTTTGCAGCATCAGCAGCCTGAGACACATGGTTCCTGCCCACTATATCGCAATCACCAAGTAGCCGACAGTGATGTCATCGCGAGATCGTAGGGAGCAGTCAGGATCAACCGCGGGGAAATCAATGGTTATCAAATAACCCCTGCAAAACATTAAACATTTCTTAGAGGAAAAATAAGATGAAGGGGACCGCTTAGGGCAACAATAGTCGATGACATAATGTTGTTTTTAAAAGGAACGGACCAACCCAAACCTTAGTAAATAAAAGGAGGCCCACAAATATTTAACATTTTATTAAAAGGGGCCCAACTTAGACAATTCAATGGGACATAAGTTGTTTATAAAACCTGCTCAAAAAGGCAACGACATCAAAGACCCCACCCGAAGATAAAACACCAAGGGTTCATGAAGGTAAAGAAAAATTTCAGCCCTAAGTGCCTTCCAAAAAACAAGACAAGCTAAAAATAAAAGGAAACCCAGGATGTAAATTTGAGGCTCCATCAGTCAGCAAGACCGGAGTCACCCACTGAGAGCTTACTCCGATAACCCTTTACTCTTACCGATATCTTCTTTATTGATGGTTGGTAAGACATAGCCCAATCAGTGAGACCACATACTGAATATGTTTTGTTTGGCCGATACATTGTTCTGTGCACTAGTCAGTGAGACATAAAGAGTTTTCCATGACTTCATTCCGATGGTGGCTCTCACGCCAATGGGGATCCCTCATTCGCCAAAACAATAAAAGTGTCTTGCCGATAGGTGCCTATATATGAATTCCAGTTGTTGTGACACCAAGAAGTCTATCCGATAGACCTACAATAGATATATATTAGCAAAAATACACAGTGGGTTGGGGAGACCATGATATCCTCATGCCAATAGGAATTATAATGTGAAATATTCAGACTTGATGGATTTTATGGGACAAATATGGGAAAAATATGCTCATGGTAGGACTTATTTGGAAGTTTATGAGTGCAATTGACTGTGAAAATTTCAAATTTTCACATTTCTAACAACCTTCTTATTTGAGTTTGACATACTCTACAAGAGTTATGATTACACTACTAATTCCCATAGGCTTAAATTATTTCCCACCACTTTGAAAGAGGGTGCATTAAGATGGTTCATGAGCCTAGGCAGAGAGGTTGTGGAAACTTGGGAAGACATGAAGACCAAATTCCTTGAGAAGTACAAGGAATACTATAGGGGTAGTGACATGAGAGGAGGTGACATTTTCAAGATGCATCAGAAGGAAGATAAGAGCCTAGAAAATTACATTGCAAGGTTCCTATTTTTCTTACAAAAATATCCTCACCATGCACTTAATGAGGGCTCAAAAAAGTTGTTTTCCTTAGAGGTATCAATGACAACTACACTGATGCTTTGGACCTCATGGCAAGAGGAGATACCTCCCAAGTTCCTTGGAAGGATATCAAGAAAATATACTAGAATTACTCTAGGGCAGCTTCAAAAAAGGGGAGAGCTTATCAATCTTCTATGGGTAAGTCAACTACTAGTGCAGTTTCAAGAATGGAGATCACTCATTTGTTGGAAGGCTTCAGGCAATATATTATCAACAATCTAGCTACTCAGCTAGATACACTTCAAGCCAAAAAGAAGCAAGAGGAGGTAGAGATGATGTTAATAGAGTATTGTTCTCACTATAGACAAAAGAAGGACTACAGATGTAAGCTGGTAGCTAACCTGGAAAGCATAGAAATTTCACCTGAGTTCAAGCCAATTCAGATTAAAGAAGACCAAGTCTACTATGTTGGAAAAAGGAAGCCTTGGGCTCCCAAAGAAGGTATGCCACTAGACCCACTATCCTATGTTGGGCCATATTTTAACTCTTATTCATTTGGTAACCAATGGAAACCCCCATATCCACCTTGTTATGGAGGATTTCCACCGTAGCCTTTGAGTAACCTTCCAAATGCTTGGCCCATTCATCAAAGTTCTCCACCTTAGTGGAGGCAACCTTAGTGGCAGCAATTTTAGGGGCACTGGCAACCACCTCCAGAAAATTGGCAACAAACAAATCAATGGAGAGGAGGATTGAAATGGCCTACCTAGACATCCAGTTACATGCAGCCACCTTCTCAGCCCCAACATCTTGCTCTAATGCTTCCACTAGCTAACCCAAGCTCAAATGCACCTAAACCAACACAACTACCAGCTCAGCCCACACCCAATCCTAATAACAAACTACAGTAGCAACCTACATACTCTGTTGATTCAAATCAATTCCCTGCATATGTTGTGAGTGTATGTGACATCCATTTGCATTCATGAACTACTCTATCAGGCCCTTCCAAGTTGATTATCATTAAAATTCCTATGGAAGAGGAGAAGCCTCTGAATGATCCTATTCAGCCAAGTGCTCCTAAAAATCCTGAACCAGTTCAAGCCAGGAAAACTAAGTAAGAACCACCATTTCCTCTGAGACTAGAAGTTTCCAAGAAGAAAGAAGAAAAGGAGGATACCACTTTTGACATTCTAGATTAGCTAAAGCATATATTTGTTCAAATACCCCTATTTCAGGCCATAAAAGATGTTCCAATCTATGGAAAAGATATCAAGGAAGATTGTCTTAAGAATCCAAGAAGGAAGAAGAGAGACCCAACCATAGTTCATGTGGTGGGCCAACTAGCTGATATCATGTTGGAAAAAATGACTATTCCCAAGTATAATGACCCAGGCAATCCTATAGTACCAGTTGTCCTAAACGAGATCCAAGTGAAAAATGCTCTGATTGATTTAGGGGCAACAATCATTGTAATGAACAAACACATCCTGCAACAACTAGACATTGCAAGTATGAGATCTACTCCTATTGTTTTGTAGCTTGTTGATAGCTCTACTATTAATCCTGATGGTGTAACATAGTAGAGGATCTTGTGGTAGTTCTAGACTCCTAGGAATATCCAATAGATTTTATGATTCTTTCTCCTAAGGCTACACTAGGCAGGTATCCCATCATTCTTGGAAGGCCTTGGTTGGAAACTACATATGCCTACATTGGATGTCAGTCAGGTTACATGACCATTTAATATGGAAGGAGTACTAAAAATTTTGTTCTTTATCCAAATGCTCAGCCATCTCATGATGAAGAATATTTTGTATGGCCACAAGTTGGTGAAGAGTCTGAGGAAGTCAATTATGTGGAACAACTTATGATGCTAGGAAGAATCTCTTTCATGCAGCTCCAAGATGAGGATGAAGTGTTGACTAACATCATTTAGAATAGTTATGAAGTGGAGGAAGCATCATCTTCTACTTTAGTTAGGAAACTTCTTCCTGCTCTTCTTCTAGCCACTGTTCCTGCAGACAATCTTCCTCTAGCCATTTTTCCTGCAGACATACTTCCTACAACAACATGTATGTTCCATATAATGCCTCCATATGAACTAAATGTGCAATGTGTTGATCAAGCAGCCAAGATAGAGTTTACTACACAATTCTAGGTGTCAGAAGAAAGATATCTAAATGTTAATAGTAAATTGAATGAAAATAAACAAATTTTAATTGAAAACCTATTAAGGGCCCATTAGCGTGTATTTGCATGGTGTAGTGTTCTTTAATCAGCTCAATAACTAGGAACATGAATTCCTCTACTCAGGGATTGAACATCACAACTGGCAGTCATGACTTACTATAGAACCTCATTTAATTATCAATCCAGGGACATAAACTTGAAATGGGACAGCACAAGATATGCACTAATCACCCTTCCAGACATACATGTTTCCTAAAATGCCTTATACTAAAATTTAAGTACTGGAAACAACTTTACTGTTTAACTTTGTTTGAAAATGAAAAACTTGAAAGATAACCTATTCTGCTCTTAGTGGCTGTAGGAATAGTTGACATCTCTGAGTTTCTGCCAGCTGCAAGAACAGTCACATTAACTTCTATGAAGGGAAATGCAACTATTCTAACTTGCAGAATAAAAGTATGGACAGTTCCCTAAGTGGGACCCCTTAGGTAGTGCCAAAAGTAGACAACAGATTAGGTGAAAAACTTCATAAGCTTTATTGATTCAATGCAAACAAGTATATGGCACAATCTCTTGCCTAAATTTTTAAGACTGAAAGTGTGTTACAATAGTGATTTTTTTCAGCCCCTTCTCTGAAGGAGAATGGGCTATTTATTGAAAACTGATCCTAACTACTAACCAACCTTCCCTTATAAAACGGGAGGAATTTATTACATTTAACCAACTTAAGTAAAGAGGTGAATGACAATGAAAGAAATAAGTCAAATTGGTTTAGCAGTCTTAAAGCACTATCATCCTAGATTCATGCACCACCAAGACGCCTGGCCTAGATTTTTGGAACACTCTCCCTACATGGCGGATGAGTTGAAACTATCTCCTCATCTTTTGTTGTTGAACCAGTCTTTATGGATTTGGTCTTCATTTCTTCAAGTGGAAATTGAATTCCCTTCCTTCAATCGTGGTATCTGCAAAATATATTGCCATCTTTTCCTGAGGAAGAAGGTTAGCTCAACACGTTCATCATTTAAGACAGTCCATTACTTTATTCATTCATTCATTAAGTATTAAACTAAGGCAAACATTGTTTCAAATATGGCTACAGGAAGTTTTGGTAGTGGAGGCTGCAGGAAGGTTTATGATCACAAAAATCCATAAAGTATTTATCAGACTAATAAAACATTAAAGGTAATAATCATGGGACTTCTTATCACAATATACTCATCATATTTAAGTCAAAAGGTCTATATCCTATCCCATAAATAGACTGAATGTTTGTTTTAGCATAATAAAAACAACAAAGTATTTATAAAAGTATGATCAAAATGTGCCAAAGACTTGGCTCATCACTCCCCTCAACCAACTACTTGTTGGACGCTTCAGCAAGCCTAGCATTCCTTCTTCTAGAAAACTCTCTCAGATTTGTACTCAGTTGCTGTCCACATTTTCCATTCTAGAAACTCCAGAAGTGAGCTCGCATTTCCTCTAGCCTTTGCAATCTATTATCTTCATAACTTCTATTATAAGTGTTGTTATCCCCCTGTATATCCAATAATGGCCATAGGAGAATAGGTGACTACATAACCAGGGGCAACCAATTCTCCTTCTTTGTTCTGGCATTCCTCATGTACCTCTCTGCCCTTCTGGTTGTTGCATACAAGGTATTGGGAGTATGTGGTTCTGCTTTCTATTATTGAAATGAAAGATGCTCCCATTTGTTTTGAATATGCAAGGTTGCAACATTAAAATCACTATTTATAATTTGGGAGTATTGAGAAAATACATCTTGTCTTAGAGGCTCAATCAGTGGCCTAACTCTTTCATCTCTCCACAATTTCTTCCAATCAAAGTAAATACCCATTCCATTTCTAGATTCATTTATTACAGACAATGGCATATTTACTTCATCATGCATATGGCTATCAAATTGTTCTCCTCTACTTATTTCATTGGTGATCCAGGAGATTAGAGCGCTGATATAAATATCACTGACATAACATAAGGGATTCCATTCCTTATCCTGGGATACAGCCAAATTGTGTAGATAAAATTCACATAGGAGATTCCTGATGTGCAGAGGTGAATCCCTGTATGCTTCATAAAATTCCTCAGAAGTATCCAAAGAAGGATTCTTACCTTTCCAGACTCTAATTAGTTGGAAGTTCAAATACAGCTCCTTGAGATACTTTGCATAGATAGGTGAAAGTACATGACATTGGTTGAGAGTGTCATTCAAGTTAGCAATTTCCAGATTCTTGTTTTGGATTACTCTTTGTAGTCTCTCAATTTCAAGTGTAGAAGCAATCTGTTGTTGCTAAAGTTCTTGAAAACATGCCATTCCTGCAACAAAGTTTGTGACATGGAGTGGTGGTCTATGATTATAGCACACCGTAGGTGTCTCCTGTACTTCTTCAAACACATCCACCTTACCTTGCTCTTCTTTTGACGGAAACACAATCGACTCTTCCTCCTCATGACATTCCATATCTTCCTGTAGCTACTCTGCAATGATAGCCAACTTATTCAGGCCATCCCCTTCAGGTGTACTCACAAAATCCTCGATAATAGGTTATTCTTCTCTCAGTTTAGGACTGGAAGGATCTAAAGGCAGTGTGGCAGGAGTAGTATTAAGTGATTGGCGGGCTGCCTGGTTCTGGAGCCTAGAGCTCCTTCTTATGGAAGTAGGAACTGTTTTATGCTTTCTAGAAGGTTTTGCTGCAGGAACAGAGAAGTTTCCCTTTTTCTTTCTTTTTATAGGCTCAGGGGTTGCTACAACAGGTGACTTTCCTTTCCTATCCTTGAGAGACGACTCATGAATTTTGATAGGACCTTGTGCCATCTGCTTGGGAGTTCTTTCAAAAAGAGGAACATCATCCTGTGAACTGGATGATTCCTGAGGAGAGGTCATAGTAGCAGAGGTTTGGCCTGCGGACTAGAAGGTTCATTGCTTAAAGGTAAGAGGTTCACCCCTAGGTCCTACATTTTGAATTTTAGGGTTGAATAGGACCTTGAATTCCTCCTAGGTCATTCTTGATGCATCTTGAACAGATTTTTCAACAAGTAATTTAATAAGGTAGTGGTGAGATACAGAGTTAACCCTACCCTTTTTAAATTCAACAACACTGTTGGATAGCAAATTGTAAAGAAATTCGGGAATATTCATCAACAATCCATGGCGTAAATGAGACAAAAGTTTGAAGTGATGAGAATGCAGGACTAAAAACCTATCTTCACAAGTTATGTATTGGATGATATACCCTGCCCGTGACACTCAGTCCTGCGGAAGACTCATTCTTTGCGCACCTTGCTTGACTACCTGTAGAGGAGGGTCATTTGGCCGAGTGAACTCAGCCCTGGTGCTTCTTGCATCTCTTCCTCTGGCAAATGGTTCTCCGACTCGAGGTAATCCCGTTACCTCAGCAATTCTATCAATTGATGCATTGACTGTTATGCCTCTAACTTTTGCTTCCCCACCATGAAATGTTCTTATGAATTCCTCTGCAATGTCTATATTAAAAGTTTTGAGCTTTAGGAAGTAGTTGAGCCACCCATATTGTCTAAATAGTGGCACATGTAGCACATCATGCAATAGAATGCTATGGTCTGTAGGCTCATGCCGAATCGGCTGACCTCCCATTTCCTTGGGTTTTTGTAATTAAATGCATTAAGCAATGCTCACCTAGCTTTTCTGACTAAACTTCCTATAACCCTATTAATGAACCCTTTTGTAATTCTATAGCACTCTACCCCTCCCCTCAACTAAAACTTTTGAACCTCTTTTCAAAAGTGACAGAAAAATAGGGAAAATAATGTGATCATGCAATCTTTTTAGGGAGAGAGTAATCACGATAATTGGAATACATTTAGGTTCATTATTGTAGGAAGGAAAGACTGTTTGATTATTAATTATAGGTTTCATATATTGAGGGTTCTTGACAACTGATGGGACAAGCTTATGGCGGTGATAATAAGGACGTGGCGAAGAAATATCATAGAAAAATGTGCTCAATTGTGCGAATGAGCCAGAGGAAATGGCAACTGTATAGGAAATTATTTGTGCTAATTAATACTAAATTAAATGCAATAAATAAAGTAACTGAAGCAATTTTAAAGTGAAGTGGAGCTTACCTGTAGTGAATCATCATAATTATCTGATGTGGCCTCCTTCTTCATTGCAATACGTGACACGGAGAAACGTGGATGATATGGGAAATGAAAGGTGGATGATGTGGAAGAGAGAGAGTGAGTACGGATTGTGGATGAAGTGAATGAATGGAATGGGGATCTTATTAGATAACCCCTTTATTATGATTTGGTATGCACTTTTATGCATGGCTTGGGAATTTAAGCCTAGGCTCAGTTCCTTTGGCTACAGGATCACTGCTATCCTGCTCAATTTTGAACTATCTCAGAAATGTTTCCTTGTCAATGGGTTTAGAATAGAGCTTTAGGTGACTACCATTGACTAGTAGCTTGAATCGGACCTCATCAATGGTCCTTAATTGAATAGCACCATTGGTGAATACCTCCTCTATCTCATATGGACCTAACCATCTGGTTTGTAATTTTCCTAGACTATCCTTATATCATGAGTCATAAAGCAAAGCCCAATCTCCTACTTTGAATTTCTTTTCTTTGATGTATTTATCATTCCACCTTATTCTCTAGTTTATTTACCATCTCAGTGTGCTGCAGGGCATTCTTTTGGAGCTCATCCAGAGCATTGAGTTGTATGACTCTATCCTTTTGTGCATTTGTTAAATCCATTTCCATCTCTAATGTTGTTCTTAGAGTCTTATGTTCAAATTATTTTGGCATCATAGCTATTTTACCATACACCATTTCAAAAGGTGTATATCCTATAGTAGTCTTCTAGGTAGTACGGTAGGCCCATATAGCTTCTGGTAACCTTGCGGCCCAGTCCTTCCTACGCAAATCTATAGTTTTAGTCAAAATGGCCTCTATGTCCCTATTGGTGACCTCAACCTGGGCATTGGCTTGGGGGTGATAAGGAGTTGATTTCCTATGCCGTATATTGTATTCATTTACTAAGGCTGTAATAAGTGTAGAAGTGAATTGTGCTCCTTGATCTATCACTATTTCCCTAGGGACACCAAACTTGGTGAATATTTCTTCATAGAGGAATTCAACTACTTTATTATCCCTAGCATATTTGATAGGTTTAGCCTCTACCCATTTTTTCACATAATCTGTGAATACAAGGATGTAGGACTTACCATTGGAAGGTGGATCAATTGGTCCAACAAAATCCAGTCCCCATTTGTTGAAGGGTGTGACAACAACTTGTGGAAATAGAGGCATCTCATCAGATCGAGTTGGTCTTCCCATTCTTTGGCATCTATCACATCTCTTGCTATATTTGGCTACATCTCTATGCAGATTTGGCCAATAGTAGCCAGTATTTAAAATTTTCATTGTTGTTCTTTTGGCAACAAAATGTCCACCACACAGCTCATCATGGCTTGCATGTAGTATATCATGAGTGTCCTCCTCTTGTACACATCTCCTCATAACTTGATCTGGCCCTGTATAAAATATGCAATCTGCAATCCAAGAAAAGTTAAAGCTTTTCTCTACCAATAACCTCTTTTCCTTAGGGGAGAATTGAGGAGGAGTTCTTCCTGCGGCTAGATAATTTGCTATATCGGCATACCATGGGTGAATAACCTTGATTGCAAATAGGTGCTCATCAAGAAATGAGTCTTCAATAAGTGTAGAGTCATCTTGCCTTTGAATTCTAGAAAGGAAATCAACAACCATGTTGGCTTTACCTAGCTTGTCCACAATTGTAATGTCAAATTCTTGCATCAGCAATAACCATCTTGCTAGTCTCCCGGCTATTGAGCTTTTGTTCATGAGATAACAGATTGTTGTATGATCAGTGTGGATAAATATCTGATAATCGGTGATGTAATGCCTAAATTTATTGAGGGCATAGATGATTGCCAACATTTCTTTTTCTGTAACAGTGTAGTTTAATTCAGCCCCTTGTAGATTTTTGCTTATATAGTAGAGTGCATGTTTTGTTGAACCACCCTTATGCCCTAACATAGCTCCAATGGCATAATTCGATGCATCAATATGAATATGAAATGGAAGTGACTAATCAGGTCCTTTTAGAATAGGTGCCTGTGTAAGGGTGACTTTTAAATCAAGGAATACTATTTCACATTCCTCTGTCCAAGAAAAATCTACATCTTTCTTTAGCAGACTATATAAGGGGCCTGCTGTTTGGCTGAAGTCCTTGATGAATCTTCTATAGTATCCCTCATGGCCTAGAAAGCTCCTAACTTCTTTCTTCTTGGTAGGAAAGGGTAGATTAGAGATGACCTCAATCTTAGCAGGGTCAACCTATATTCCTGCAGCAGAAATATAGTGACCAAGCACTATTCCCTCCTACATCATCATGAAGAACTTTTGACTATTCAGCGATAGGTTGTGATCTTCAAATTTCTATAGTACTTTCTTCAAGTTGGCTTGAGCTTCCTCAAATGTTGTACCATAAGCAGTAAAGTCATCCATGTATATTTCCATGCAATCATATGAGATCTCTGAGAAGATACTTATGACTGCCCTCTGGAAAGTTGCAGGTGCATTATAGAGACCAAAAGGAAAAACTAAATAGGAAAACGTTCCCCAAGGGCATGTAAAAGTAGTCTTTTCTTGATCCTCAGGAGCAATCTTGATTTGATTGTACCCACTGATGCCATCTAAGAATGAGAAGTATTTTTTCCCAGCTAAATTATCTAGAACTTGATCAATGAATGGAAGAGGAAAGTAATATTTCTTTGTTGCCAAGTTGAGCTCTCTGTAATCTACACATACCCTCTATTTTCCTCCTTTCTTAGGAACAATAACCAATGGGGAAACCCACTGACTATCTGAGATTGGGTAGATAAAGCCAACTGTTAACATTTTCTGCAATTCTTCTTTAACAATTTCTCTCAAAGCTAGATTGATTCTTCTTTGAGGCTACCTGACAGGTCTGAACTCACTGTTAATGTATATGCGATGTGTATAGAGTTTTGGGTCTAAACCATTCATGTCACCATATTCCCAAGCAAAAGCTGACTTATGACTGGTAAGCATTTTGACCATAGATTCTTGTTGCTCACTGGTGAGGTTTTAATTGATGCTCAAAGTTTTTTTTGTGGCTACCTCAACTTGGGAGGTTAAATATACCATAGATACTTCAGGAAGAAATGGCATTGCTACCTCATGGGGTAGCAAGGTGTGTAAGCAATCAGTTGATGTAGGATAATGAGCTGATGTAGGTGAAGGAAGAATGGTCTGCAAGGAACATGGATTATTTTCACAATGAAAGTATTCGGCACCATAGTTATTCAATAGGATATTGGACAGTATATTTTCTTCTTCTTCTTGTGCAATAAAAGGCTCTCTGGTAATCATCATTAAATTGGCCATGGAGTTCACTTCCTCTTCTTCTCCCAAATCTGGCCAAATAAACTCTCCAAACTCAAGTTGGGGCAGGGTTGGAGAATAGAGGGCAAGCTTCTTTGTGCTATGCCCATTAGATATTGTCATGTTACCTGACCTACAACCAATGTAAGCATTAGTAGTAGCCAACCAAGGCCTTCCTAGTATGACGGGGTATCCCCCCAATGATTCCTTTGGAGATAAGACCATAAAGTCAGCAGGGTACTCCCAAGAATCCAAGGTGACTACCAGGTCTTCAACTACCCCATCAGGTTTGACAGTTGAGCTATCGGCAAGCTATAATATTGTAGGTCTAGCCCTTAGGTTTGAAATATTAAGTTTTACAACTAGGTCCTTTGTCATGATATTGATAGCTGCACCAAGATCTACTAAAGCATTCTTAATTTGGAACCCATTAATATTGATCTCCAGAACAGGGCTTCTTGGATCTAAATATTTTGGGATGCTAAGCTTCCCTAGCATTAATTCAGAGAGTTGGCCTATGACATGGACAGTTTGAGGGTCTTTCTTTTTCCTCCTCGGTTTCTTCAAACATGCCTCCTCGATGGCCTTGCTATAGATAGGTACTTCTTTGATTGCTTGGAACAAGGGAATTTTCACACATATATGCTTTAGCTGGTCAAGGATGTCAAAGGTAGGTTCCTCTTGTTTTTTTACATTTTCACCTTCCAACCTTTGTGGGAAAGGAGGGGACACTTTATCAGATGCCTTAGGTAATGATGGAATTTGAACTGGCTCATTTGGTTGGGCTTGGTCATTGGTATCTTCTTCTTGGTCAGTCTCCTCAGATGGAAACTCTGAGATTACGGGAGGAGAAAGTGCGGGCAGCACAGTTCCTGAATGTAAATTAATATTATTCAGGTTAAGAGAATAGGCAGGCTGATGATTAGGATCAGCAAAATAGACTTGTTGCTGCTACTGCAGTTGCTGGTTATTTGGATTGGGTGCTGCCTGAGCAGGTAGTTGGGTTGGTTTTGGATTCTGACCTTGATTAGCTGCAGGAGGTGGCATTATGGATTGCTATTGCGGTTGCTGTAGGAAACCAGTGGGCGGATTTGACCATTGCTAGCCTCCTCTCCATTGGTTAGACTGTTGCCAATTCCCTTGCGAAGGCTGCCACTAATTTTGTTGTGGTGATTATCAATTCCCTTGTGAGGATTGCCAACGGTTTTGTTGGGCATTTGGCCAAGGGTTATTCCACTGAGGTTGGGAGTATGGCCCATAGTTTGGAGGGTACTGGTTATTCCATTGACTATTATATGAACCAAAATTTTGTAAAGGGTTCTGAGGCATACCTTGTCTTGGGGCCCATGGCCTACGCTGAGCAACAAAGAACACTTCCTCCTCTCCTTGAATGGTTTTGAACTGAGTAGGGAGATGTTGTACCTCCAAATTGGCCACTACTTTGCATCAGCAGTCTTTCTTTCTTTATCAGCAGTGGGGGCAATATTCAGCTAACATTGCCTCAGCTTCCTCTTTCTTCCTTCTAGCTTGCATAGTATCCAGTTGAGTAGCTACATCATTAATGATATCTTGCTTGAAGTCGGACAAGAGATTGGTAATCTCCCCTTTAGATACTCCAGAGCCACTTCCTTTTATAGAAGAGGGTCTAAACCCCCTTCCCTTCTTTACAGCTACTCTGGAGTAATTGAGACAGATTTTCTTGATATCATCCCAATCACTTTGGGTGATCACCTCCTGCCATGAGGTCAAGGGCCTCCATGCAAGTATCATTGACTCCCATTAAGAAGAGAAGTTTTTTAGATTCCTCATTTAGCTCATGATGAGTATTCTTCTGCATACTAAACAAGAATCTTGACACATAATCCTCCAAGGTTTCATCCTCCTTTTGTGGCATTTTGAAGATGTCATATCCTCTCAGATCATTTCCTCTACAATACTCTTTATATTTACTCAAGAACAGAGTCTTCTGTAATATCCACTTCTCATCAGTGATCAGCATTGGAATTCATCAGTCTATTCCGGAACCCGTAGACTGGAATGAGGTGAAATTAGGGTTTCGTGGCTTGGAGTTTTGTGGCATTTCATGTTATTTACTATTTTTAGTAAATGCTAGTTGTGGCAGTTGCAGTTGTCTATTCTTAGTTCCTTGCAGTTGGAGACGTTGTTATATTTTGGCTTGGTCTTCAGAAAGCTTTATTTGGAAAAAATTATTTAATTAAAGGCATTATGTTTTAATTCACTGTTGACCCCCACCTTGGCCTAAGGAGATAACTTAAGTTGTTCTTAATGTGGGGCCATGAAGGGTACGCCTTCATCATAAGTTTATTTATTCTTTATTCAAATATTTCCTCATCTTGAAAGTGGATGCCACTTTTATATTATTTGAATAAAGTGTTTTTATTTGAGGCCCTTTGGGACGCCACCTTGAGAAGTTGAATGGTTTTTGGTAATTGAAGGGTCTCCTATGTCTTTTGGTCTGCTTCTCAAGCATTTGAAGAGTTTGTGAGCTCTTATTTATTGAAGGTCTTTGCTCCAGCATTGCATCCATGAAAATTATGCTAAAGTTATGCTGTCAAAATGATAATTGACATATTGCTTCGAGGATGTCTACCTCCTAGCCTTTCATCCAATTTCGTGTTTGCAATATAACACCTAGTTGGCTACATTGCTACTTCTCAACATCAGACTAGCAGATTGAGCATCAAAAATTAATGAATTTTGGAGTATTTTCACAGTTTGAGTTCCTGGTTTTTGCTACAGCTGAAGCTGAGTTTTGTTCATATCTTTTGGAGTGAATTTTATTTTGTTCTGGGTACTTTGGCCATCCATTTGTTGACTGAAGGCGCCACTTTCCACAAAGTATTGGAATTTAATTCCAAGTATTTAATTTTTACTTGCAAAATCAATTTTTGGTGAAGGTCGTACCATCTAGAGGTGCATTGGAATTCGTGCCAAATAATTTGGAGACTTTGGTGGCTGTTTCTGGATTATATCTTGGGCGCCAGACTTCTAGGGAGTATTTGCAACTTATTTCACGTCATTCAGAGGAGAATTGAGTGAGTTATGAACATTTCATTGATTCTTATAGTTGCAGATTGATATTTCCAGTTTATAGTTTTTCTATCAGATTGTAGAAGTTCTGATTTCTGATTCATTATCAGCTGTTAGAGAGTTAAACAATCATTGAAAAACATTTATTAATCTTTTGTTTGAAGATTATTGTATTTCCTATGTAATTTGCAGCTTATTTCTCATTTGTACAAACTGTAAACAGTAGTACTGTTCCAGTTTTAATTGCTGCAATTTCTTTCTGTATCTTCTCACATAAGTCCCCTGGATGGTTTACCACCAGTGTGGTTAAATTGATTGTAATATCGTATACCCACTCATAGTGGTGAATTCCCACAGTTTTGTGGATGCTCGCCACATCGGATGAATTGTTTTTCTATTGTAATCTTTTCCCCCCACTGTTTGGTGGTAGTGTGGAACTGTTTCTCATGGCTGGTTATCTGCCTATTATTTCATAATTTCAATCTTTAACACTCCATCATATGTTAGCACCTCGCCCTCAGTGGGATCTTGAGTGCACATTCTTGACATTGAGTAGTTCTTCAATTCAAGTTCAGTTTTCAGTTTGATGCTAATGCTAATCCAATCAACTATTGCTGGTTATGTTGTGTTAAATTATCACAAAAATTGGTTAGCATATTTCAGTGGTATCAGAGTAGAAGACCCTGCCATCCTGTGGCAATTTGGAGTGGTTAACTGATGAGTGACAGAGACACTAGGCCATACACCAGAAGTCAAGCCAAAAATCAGCATTAGTTTCCGCCCGTTCCAGAAGTAGATACCTTCTCAGAAGTTCTAAGAGATCTTGGTAAGACAGTGGAAGGTTCAGAGAATTCAGTGGAAGTGGTTGATCAGATAGTTGTAGTCATGTCAGACACTGTAAGGAGAGATAATGAAGAGAGGGATAGAGTGGAGAAGAAGTTTGATGGGATGATAGACATGATGTCCCGATTATTGTCCAAGTTGGACCAGCAAGCATCTCAAAATATCATTCAGCCCCAAAATAACTCAAGTGGAGAAAATAGTGGGGTTAATGGAAATAATAATAGTGGCAGTCCTGAGGTGAATACTAGAGACAAAATTGTGGGTCAGCATACTGCAATTCATAGTGTGTCATCCTCTAGACCCCTTTTTCCCATTTTCACACCAAGGGAAGAGCAACAACCAGTTGAGGCTACTCCAAACTTTGCTGATGATGCTCGTCAAGCTTACATGGAGTATGTTTCTTTACCTCTTGATTTGAGGGGTACTTGGACCTTTGATCAATTCATGAATCAAAGGAGTTGAAGAAATGGAGGAAGGACTGAACAACGTCCTATGGCACCTAGAAATGACTTCTACCAAGCATTGGGTAAAATCACTATGGAACATTTTGATGGTAGTAATAAGTGTACAGCCAGATTGTGGGTGCAGAAATTAGATAACTACCTCTCTCTCAGACCCATGCCGGAAGAAGATGCTATCAAATTTGCTACCTTGCACTTAGATGGCATAGCTCATGAATGGTGGACTCATGGTTTGGTCACTCTTGGCCATAACCTAGTTTGCACATATGGAGAATTTACCAATAAGCTGATTGAAAGATTTGACACCAAAGATCCATAATTGAGATTTAGAGAATTGGCACAATTGAGACAGCAAGGATCTTTAGAGAGCTATGTGGCTGATTTTCAGAGGTTGTCAGTAATGGTGCCAAACATTACTGAAAGAAGACTTGTAGTTCTTTTTGCTGAAGGTTTAATGGAGCCTTTGAAGGGTTGGGTCAAAGCATTTGATCCTCCAACACTAGATGAAGCTATCAAGAAAGCTAGGAGCATGGAGTTGGAAGCCCCAAGGCCTAAATTTCACTCAAAACCATTCAGCCATAAGAAAGATAAAAAGCCTTCTTCAAATCTGCCCAAGAAGTTTCCACCAAGGCTGTTCGAAGAGCTCAAAGAACAGCTTAGAAAGGATGGAGTTTGTTACACTTTCCGTGATCCTTGGGTTAAGGGTCATCGCTGCTATGGAAGAGGAAAAGCTAATCGAATGGAGGGCTATTCTGATTATGGATCAGAATCTAATTCGTCTGATCAGCAATACGAATCAGCAAGTAGTGAAGGTGAAGAAGCTCCAGAAGACAAGTCCGAAGAGGTGGGAGATGGTAGTGCTTTTGCACAACTATCAAGCTTTCAAAAAAATGAATCTTTTAGGGTTCATGGAGTTGTGAATTCACAAAGGATAGTTTCCCTAATTGATACGGGAGCAACTCACAATTTTATTGATGAAGGACTAGTTGCTAGAAAAGGATTGAAGACTGAAGAATTTGATGGTTTCAAGGTAATGGTTGCTGATGGTTTTACTATGTCTTACACACGGAAGATTCCTAACCTCTCTTTGCAATTGGGAAATCATGAGATTAAAGATGATTTTTATGTGGTGGGAATTGGAGACACTGATATTGTGTTGGGCATACAATGGCTGCGATCTCTTGGTGAGATCACATTGAATTTGCAAACCATGGATCTGAAATTTTAGTCTAATGGAAGAAAGGTTGTTCTAAGAGGGATGTCAAATGGAGGCCCTCGAATTGTGTCTTTGAAGAGGATGGAAAGGCTGATCTGCCATGAACAAGTTGAATGGGTTGCTGAATGTATGGTTCTACCAGCTGATCCGGTTGAGGAAAAAAGGCAATATCATCGTGATATTCAAGCCTTACTTTCAAAGAAGAGCGAGGTCTTTGGAAGCTTACCTCCTGGAAGACCTCCTCAAAGAGGTTCTAAGCATGTGATAGAATTAGAAGAAGGGGCAAAACTGGTCATAACTACACCTTACCACTATCCAAAGAGACAGAAAGATGAGATTGAAAAAGCCATCAAGGAGCTGTTGGAAAGTGGTTTTATTAGACCAAGCAAGAGTCCATTTGCTTCTGCAGTAGTGCTGGTCAAAAAGAAAGATGGTACAATGCGTATGTGTGTTGACTACCGCGCATTAAATTAGAAAACCATCAAGAATAGATATCCTATCCCTTGGATTGATGAGCTTATTGATGAGCTCCATGGGGCAATGTTTTTCTCAAAGATTGATCTTCGTTCGGGTTATCACCAAATCAGAATGAGGGAGGAGGATATAGAGAAGACAACATTTAGATGCCATTTTGGGCATTTTTAATTTCTTTTCATGCCTTTTGGTTTGACAAATGCTCCAGCCACATTTCAATCTTGTATGAACAAGATTTTTAGACAGCAGTTGAGGAGGTTTGTGCTCATTTTCTTCGATGACATTCTCATATTCAGTAAGTCATGGGAAGAGCACCTTAAGCATTTAGAAGAAGTGCTTAGCATTTTAGAGGCAGAATGTTTGTTCGCCAAAGAATCAAAGTGTGAGTTTGGTTTGACAGAACTTTTATACCTTGGCCACATTATCAGTTCAAAGGGTGTGAAAGTGGATCCAGAAAAGATAAGGGCCATTCTTGATTGGCCAAATCCAAAGAATATTTCTCATTTGAGAGGGTTTTTGGGGTTATGTGGATTCTATAGAAGATTTGTGAAAGGGTATTCTCATCAAGCAGCACCTCTCACAGATCTTACAAAGAAAGGAGCTTTCCTTTGGACTAAGCAAGCACAAGAGGTTTTTGATAAGTTTAAACAAATCATGAGTTCGTGTCCAGTATTGGCACTTTCGGATTTTTCAAAACCTTTTGAATTACAATGTGATGCTTTAGAAGAAGGTGTTGGAGCTATCCTAATGCAAGACAAACACCCTATTGTCTTCGAGAGCCGAAAGTTGAGAGGGGCAGAAAAAACTTACTCTATTTATGACAAAGAGATGCTTGCCATCATGCATGCTTTGTCTAAATTCCATCAATACTTGGTGGGAAGTAAATTTGTTGTTAAGACTGACCACAATAGTCTTAAACATTTCATGCGCCAAAAGGAATTGAATGAAAGGCAGCAAAAGTGGGTAAGTAAACTCCAAGCATATGACTTTGACATTGAATATGTCAAAGGAAAAAATAATATAGTGGCTGATGCTCTTTCAAGAAGGCCTCATTTGCAGTCAATTTGTGAGTTCTCAGTAGATTGGAAGGAATTAATTGCTGCTGATTATGTTAAAAATCAGTTTGCAACCAGCTTGTTAGAAGGTCAATTGGTTGATGAAAGGTATAAGTTGGTTGATGGATTAATTTATTATAAAGATAGAATCTTTTTAGTGCAAGAATCTAAGCTTAAGAAGAAGATTCTACAATCTTTTCATGATGTTCCCCTTGCTGGTCATCAAGGGATTTTCAAGACTTATAAGAAGATTCGTGAAAGATTCACTTGGAAAGGGTTGAAAGAAGAAGTCTTGAACTACATTAGAGAGTGTCCTATTTATCAAAGAAATAAAAATGAACACTCTTATCCAGCTGGTCTACTTCAGCCCTTGCCCATTCCAAATTAGAAGTGGGAAAGTATTGCCATGGACTTTATCACAGGGTTGCCCAAGGTGCAAGGACGTGATTGTATATTTGTTGTGGTTGATATACTAACAAAATTTGCTCATTTCTTTGCTGTTACCACTTCATTTATAGCAGCTCAAGTGGCTGAGTTGTTTTTTAGAGAGGTGTTTCGTTTGCATGGGTTGCCTAAAACTATTGTCAGTGATAGGGACAGCAAGTTCCTAAGTGTCTTTTGGCAGGAGATCTTCAGATTGAGTGGGACAGTGCTTACTCCAAGCACTAGTTATCAGCCACAAACAGATGGGCAGTTAGAAATTGTTAACAAGTGGTTAGAGGGCTACCTAAGGAACTATGTTTCAGGACAACAACGAGCTTGGATTAAATGGCTTCATTTAGGAGAGTATTGTTACAACTCTTCTTATCACATGTCAATTAAGATGTCTCCTTTTAAGGCTCTTTGTGGTTATGAGGCTACTAATTTTGTTGATTTAGTGTTTGGTGATAGTAGAGCTCCACAAGCACTGGATATGTTACAACAAAGCCAAGACATCTTGAAAGCTTTCAGGGAAAATCTGTAACATGCTCAAAATCAGCAGAAGTTATACACTAATCAGCAGCGTGTTGAAAGGTCTTTTGAAGTTGGGGACATGGTCTATTTGAGGCTTCAGCCATATAGACAATATTCTCTCAAGAAGAGTGGTGCAGAAAAGTTGAAGCCACATTTTTATGGTCCTTTCAAAATCACCAAAAGGATAGGTGAAGTTGCTTAAGAGTTGGAGCTTCCAGCTAAAAGCAAAATACATAATTTTTTTCATGTGTCTCGCCTCAAAAAGGAAATTGGACACAATGTGGTGGCTACATCAGAATTACCTCCATTGGATGAGGAAGGTCAGTTAGTGTTGATTCCTGATGAAATCCTTGATACTAGAGAATGTTCTTTAAGGAGAAGGACAATCAAAGAATATTTGGTTAAATGCAGGAATTTGCCTTTGGAAGATGCTACGTGGGAAGGTGAGCAAATTTTGTTGCATCCATCTTTTCAGTTGCTTGAGGACAAGCAATTTCGAGGAGGGCGGACTGTAATATCCCCTTCTCATCAGTGATCAGCATTGTAATTCATCAGTCTATTCTGGAACCCGTAGACTGGAATGAGGTGAAATTAGGGTTTCGTGGCTTGGAGTTTTGTGGCATTTCATGTTATTTACTATTTTTAGTAAATGCTAGTTGTGGCAGTTGCAGTTGTCTATTCTTAGTTCCTTGCAGTTGGAGTCGTTGTTATATTTTGGCTTGGTCTTCAGAAAGCTTTATTTGGAAAAAATTATTTAATTAAAGGCATTATGTTTTAATTCACTGTTGACCCCCACCTTGGCCTAAGGAGATAACTTAAGTTGTTTTTAATGTGGGGCCATGAAGGGTACGCCTTCATCATAAGTTTATTTATTCTTTATTCAAATATTTCCTCATCTTGAAAGTGGACGCCACTTTTATATTATTTGAATAAAGTGTTTTTATTTGAGGCCTTTTAGGACGCCACCTTGAGAAGTTGAATGGTTTTTTGTAATTGAAGGGTCTCCTATGTCTTTTGGTTTGCTTCTCAGGCATTTGAAGAGTTTGTGAGCTCTTATTTATTGAAGGTCTTTGCTCCAGCATTGCATCCATGAAAATTATGCTAAAGTTATGCTGTCGAAATGACAATTGACATATTGCTTCGAGGATGTCTACCTCCTAGCCTATCATCCAATTTCGTGTTTGCAATATAACACCTAGTTGGCTACATTGCTTCTTCTCAACATCAGACTAGCAGATTGAGCATCAAAAATTAATGAATTTTGGAGTATTTTCACAGTTTGAGTTCCTGGTTTTTGCTATAGCTGAAGCTGAGTTTTGTTCATATCTTTTGGAGTGAATTTTATTTTGTTCTGGGTACTTTGGCCATCCATTTGTTGACTGAAGGTGCCAATTTCCACAAAGTATTGGAATTTAATTCCAAGTATTTAATTTTTACTTGCAAAATCAATTTTTGGTGAAGGCCGTACCATCTAGAGGTGCATTGGAATTTGTGCCAAATAATCTAGAGACTTTGGTGGCTGTTTCTGGATTGCATCTTGGGCACCAGACTTCTAGGGAGTATTTGCAACTTATTTCACGTCATTCGAAGGAGAATTGAGTGAGTTATGAACATTTCATTGATTCTTATAGTTGCAGATTGATATTTCCAGTTTATAGTTTTTGTATCAGATTGTAGAAGTTCTGATTTCTGATTCATTATCAGCTGTTAGAGAGTTAAACAATCATTGAAAAGAATTTATTAATCTTGTGTTTGAAGATTATTGTATTTTCTATGTAATTTGTAGCTTATTTCTCATTTGTACAAACTGTAAACAGTAGTACTGTTCTAGTTTTAATTGCTGCAATTTCTTTCTGTATCTTCTCACATAAGTCCCTTGGATGGTTTACCGCCAGTGTGGTTAAATTGATTGTAATATCGTATACCCACTCATAGTGGTGAATTCCCACAGTTCTGTGGATGCCCACCGCAGCGGATTAATTGTTTTTCTATTGTAATCTTTTCCCCCCACTGCTTGGTGGTAGTGTGGAACTGTTTCTCATGGCTGGTTATCCACCTATTATTTCATAATTTCAATCTTTAACACTCCGTCATATGTTAGCACCTCGCCCTCAATGGGATCTTGAGTGCACATTCTTGACGTTGAGTAGTTCTTCAATTCAAGTTCAGTTTTCAGTTTGATGCTAACGCTAATCCAATCAACTATTGCTGGTTATGTTGTGTTAAATTATCGAAAAAATTGGTTAGCATATTTCATCTTCATTTGATCCCAAGTGTTAGCTACATTACTTCCCAATCCCATGAACCATCTTAAGGCTGCCTCCTTTAGAGTAGAGGGAAACAATTTCAGCTTGTGTGTTGAGGTTGTATAGTCATAGCTTCTACAAAGGATTTCAAATTCAAACAAGAAGGTATGAGGGTCCTTAGTAATAATTCCATAGAACTTTGGCAGTAAGGAGGCAGGGATGTTCTTGAGGTTATTATTGTCATGTAGGTCAAGGATTGGAAATGGAAAAATAGGATTTTCCATTCTTGGTTGTATTCTTGGATTAGCTCCTGGTTGATAAACTACAAGAGCAAGTGGATTATTTGATTATGTTCCTTCGGATAGGTTAAAGCTTAGTTTCAGAGGAAGAAGATGAAGTAACTAAGTCTTGGCCAACATCCAGATATGGGTCGTCTTGGAATAGGTTCGGTTCAATCTCTTCAATATCTATGCTCCCAGGAAGGAATCTTCCAAATTGGTCTCTTCTTCGATGCATACAACAAAAGTAAACTAACTATGGAGATGCTGGAATGCAGAATTCTAAACTAAAAATACTAAGAATGAAATCTTAAACTCTTTACTAGCATGCCTGTAATAGGTTCTTAGTTTGACACCATCCCTAGCAACGGCGCCAAAAATGTAGTGTTCTTTAATCAACTCAATAACTAGGAACATGAATTCCTCTACTCAGGGATTGAACATCACAACTGGCAGTCATGACCTACTAAAGAACCTCATTTAATTATCAACCCAGGGATGTAAACTTGAAATGGGACAGCACAAGATATGCACTAATCACCCTTCCAACATACATGATTCCTAAAATGCCTTATACTGGAATTTAAGTACTAGAAACAACTTTACTATTTAACTTTGCTTGAAAATGAAAAACTCGAAAGATAACCTATTCTGCTCCTAGTGGCTACAGGAACAGTTGACAGCTCTGAGTTTCTGCCAGCTGTAGGAATAGTCACATTAACTTCTATGAAGGGAAATGCAGCTATTCTAACTTGTAGAATAAAAGTATGGATAGTTCCCTAAGTGGGCCCCCTTAGGTAGTGCCAAAAGCAGACAATAGATTAGGTGAAAAACTTCATAAGCTTTATTGATTCAATGCAAACAAGTATATGGCACAATCTCTTGGCTAAATTTCTAAGACTGAAAGTGTGTTACAATAGCGATTTTTTTCAGCCCCTTCTCTGAAGGAGAATGGGCTATTTATTGAAAACTGATCCTAACTACTAACCAACCTTCCCTTATAAAATGGGAGGCATTTATTACATTTAACCAACTTAAGTAAAGAGGTGAATGACAATGAAAGAACTAAGTCAAATTGGTTTAGTAGTCTTAAAGCGCCATCATCCTGGATTCATGCACCACCAAGACGCCTGGCCTAGATTTCTGGAACACTCTCCCTGCATGGCGGATGAGTTGAAACTGTCTCCTCATCTTTTGCTGTTGAACTAGTCTTTATGGATTTGGTCTTCAATTCTTCAAGTGGAAATTGAATTCCCTTCCTTCAATCGTGGTACCTGCAAAATATCTCACCATCTTTTCCTAAGGAAGAAGGTTAGCTCAACACGTTCATCCTTTAAGACAATCCATTACTTTATTCATTCATTCATTAAGTATTAAACTAAGGCAAACATTGTTTCAGATATGGCTGCAGGAAGTTTTGGTAGTGGAGGCTGCAAGAAGGTTTATGATCACAAAAAGCCATAAAGTATTTATCAAACTAATAAAACATTAAAGGTAATAATCATGGGACTTCTTATCACAATATACTCATCATATTTAAGTCATAAAAAGGTCTATATCCTATCCCATAAATAGACTGAATGTTTGTTTTAGCATAATAAAAACAAAAAAGTATTTATAAAAGTATGATCAAAATGTGCCAAAGACTTGGCTCATCACATGGGATTATCATGATATGAGGGGACTAGATCCTAAAGTTTGTAGCCACATAATTTATATCAAAGATGATTGCACTCTAGTAAGATAGCCACAAAGAAGGATTAATCTTGCACTAAGAGAAATTATGAAAGGAGAACTACAAAAATTGCTAGATGTAGGATTTATTTACCCCATTTCAAATAGTCAGTGGGTGTCTCCATTACTGATTATGCCCAATAAAGGAGGTAAGTGGCAAGTTTGTGTTGATTTAAGGGAACTTTATGCTTCCACCAAGAAGGATCACTTTCTTTTGCCCTTCATTGATCAAGTTTTGGACACACTTGCAGGGAAACAATACTTCTCTTTTCTAGATGGATTTAGTGGCTACAACTAGATCCAAATTACAGCATAAGACTAGGAGAAGACCACATTTACATGTCCATGGGGGACCTATGCCTATTCGGTACTCCCATTCAACTTGTTCAATGCACCTACAACTTTCTAGAGGGAGGTCATTAGCATATTCTCATACATTTCTCATGATTGCATGGAGATTTATATGGATGACTTCACCACTTATGGTGCTAATTTTAATCAAGCATTAGAGAATCTCAAGAGAGTCCTACTGAGATGTGAGGATCAAAACTTGTCCTTAAATAGTGAAAAGTGCTTCATGATGATTCAAGAGGGTGTAGTTCTTGGCCACTACATCTCCCACAAAGGAATTCAAGTAGATCCTACAAAAAATGAGGTAATCACAAATCTGCGTACACCTACAAAATAGAAGGATGTTAGGAGTTTCGTGGGTCATGTAGAATATTATAGGTAATTCATCAAGGATTTAAACAAGGTAGCAACATTTTTATATACCCTTCTCACTGAAGATGCCAAATTTTAGTGGACTAAATCTTGTGACAAGGCATTTTTTGACTTGAAGGCACCTTTGAATCATGCTCTTGTACTCAAGGGACCCAATTGGGAGCTTCCTTTCCACATCCACACTGATGTATCATATTATCCCATAGGAGTGGTCTTAGGACAAAAAGAGGGAGCTATTGAAAATTCCATTTACTTTGTTAGAAAAATTTTGCAAGGAGCTAAATTCAATTATACAGTGATAGAGAAAGATATGCTCATAGTAATCTATGCACTGAACAAATTTAGATATTACATAATGGGCTACCAAATCTTTATGCACACTGATCATGCAACCATTAGATATCTCATGAAAAAACCTTTGATCAGAGATTTTCTTTCAAGGCTAACTACATCAGAAGACAATCAGCCTATAGATGACTCTTTTCCTAATAAGCATCTATTCTCTCCTAGTGTACAAATCCCTTCATATGCTGACATAGCCAATTACTTGGTTATAGTTAGAGTTCCTTCTCACTTCTCCCCAAAAAGAGAAAAGGGCACTCATTGAAATTTTTTTTCTTTTCTCTTGGATTGTTGGATGTGTATTTTATATGGAACCTGAATATGTCATGAGAGGATGTGTGAGAGAAGATGAGACATATGATATTTTGCATTCATATCATAATGAACCATGTGGAGGACATTTTGTAGCCAAAAGGACAACAATGCATATTTTGAACATAGGATATTATTGTCCAACACTCCACAAGGATGCATGAAGGCATACCAGAAAATGTGATAGATGTCAAAAAATGGGCAGACCAACTAGATCTAATGACATGCCACTGTTCCCTTAGGTAGTAATCACTCCCTTTGACAAGTGGGGGTTGGGATTTGTAGGACCAATTTACCCTCCATCAAATGGTAAGTCTTATATATTGGTATGCACTGATTATGTAACAAAATGGGTAGAGGTTAAGACCATGAAACATGTAAGAGATACTAAGGTTGCAAAGTTTCTTTATGAGGATATTTTCATAAAATATGGAGTTCCAAGAGAAATAGTGACATATCAAGGGCCATAATTCACATCAACTCTTGTTGCATCACTAGCGAATGAGTATAATATAAGGCACATAAAGTATACTCCTTATCACCCCTAAGCTAATGGCCAAGTTGAAGTGAAAAATAGAGAGATTGAAGCCATTCTGACTAAAATAATAGCTATCCATAAGAAAGATTTGGCAAATAGATTACTAGAAGTTGTTTAGGCCTATAGGACAACATGGAAAGCAACTACAAGATTCACTCCATTTGAGTTGTTGTATGGAAAGACAAGTATGATGCCAATTGAATTTGAACATAAAACTCTGTGAATTGTAGTGAATTTAGGGATGGATATCTCTGAAGCACAAAGAGAAAGAATCATGTAGCTAAATGCTTTGGATGAAATAAGAAGAGCAGCCTTGCAACATATAGAAGTAGTGCAAAATCAATGAATCAAGTGGCATGACAAATTTATCAAGGACAAGAAGTTCAAACCAGGAGATTGGGCTTTGCTCTATGATTCAAGATACCAGGACAATGCAAGAAAATTGCAAATAAGGTGGCTAGGACCATACGAAGTTGCTAAGGTCTTTCCTAATGGAGCTATTCAACTAACCACAATTGACCTTGTCAAGTTCAAATTACTTGTCAATGGTCATCGCTTCAGATTATACCACAAGCCAGCTTCTAAAGAAGAGTTTTAGCAAAAATTCACCGAACACTTAAAGCTTCTTGCAACCAAAGGTGGTGGACCTAGTGTCCCTCCTTCAACCTAATTTAGGTACTTACTTTTCATAATAAATACTTTCACTTACATGGAAGTCCATTTCTTCATCATTCACCCATCCACCCATCCATCACCACCTTTCTCTCTCTTCCATCACTTCATTCCACCTCATCTTTATTTATTGCTCAATTCATTTTCCAACAAGGAAAGTGTTACTCTATCTGTGATCTTTGCAACAAATCTTCCACACATTCAGGTATGTGTGCATTAATTACTATCTTTAATCATCCTTTAAGTGCATCCATTTGATCACTATATGAACTAGTATAGGTATTCACATAAATGCCATCACTACTTGTCAATCGCCACTCCCATCTCACATGTGTGGACACATGTCCAAATTTAGGTTGGGGGGAGGGGAACGAAAAAGATGCAAATATTTTTTGAACTTATTGTCTATGTGTCAAATCACATTAGGTTGCATTAGAAATTTTAAAATGAGAGGTCTTGCAACATGAAGTCCTGCAACAACAACTAGAACCAGAGTAGGAGTTCCTACAACCACAACAAGAACAAGAGTCCTTGCAGCAAAAGGAAGAAGAAACAACACCATTACAGCTAGAGATAACGGGATAACCTGAGTCCATGCAAATAGTGCCATATGAGGAGCCACCATCTACAAAAATATTGGTAGGCATTCATAATTTCCCTAGTTTTATAGTACATGCAACAATTTTGAATATAAAAAAGGGAGGAAGAATGGGAAAAGGTAAAATTAGTAGCAAAGGAGGAAACCGCGAGGAGATGTTTATCCAAAAGATGGAACATGTTTGATAGATTGGGAGGATTCTATTAGGATCCTAACTTGGAAATTGCAGCCAGTGATGTTGGACAACTCTCAATGCAAATTTTAGAACTTTGGCTGAGCAGAAAAGCAACTCTTCCCGTGTTGGAGGACCTGCAAAACGTCAGGTTGGGGGAGTGATGAGCCTAGTTTTTGGTCTAGTCTTAGCTAGAACCTATAGTCTATTTTCTCACAGATGTTATGGAGTTTAATGCTTAAGTGTTGGTATCGGTATAATGTTTCCCTCAAACCATTGACATTTGATATTATCCTATCTCTATAAGCTTTAATGATATTTGGCATGATATGTGGGTCATCTATATTGATTTTGCATGTGATCAATGAATGTTTCTTAGAGTGATTATTGATGTGTATTTATTACGCATACTAATCTTTACATGCAGATTTAATACACCAAGTCAAGAAAGACACCGCTAGTTGGGCATGCACCATAACATCTAGTTGAGAAATCACTCCAAGTCAAAGGTAGCTGACAGCAAAGATTCTTCATGCAACTGAACGTAACCGCCTTGTAGTGTACCTTTAATGATCGAGCATGCATGGGTGTTACTACTGTTCTGGATCTATACTTGACTTGCATATTTGACTAGATTCCATGCATGCATAACCACCATCGCTTTGCTTTCCTCTATTTTCCCTAAATTTCATCCTCCCTATTGTGGAGTTGACTTCCTTGTTTAGCAGTAGTATAAATAATGATTTTATGCTCCTACTTCAGGAGGTTACAAGATTTGACATTGTACTCTCATTCTCCAGTTTCAATAACACATATACATTACTCTTTGTATGCATGGTTTATAGTGAATAAAATAAAGTTTTGAGTTCAAGCATCTGAGTTCTTGTTAGTTTAGAGGATACTTATCCAAGGGGGGCCACTTGGTGAGTACTTCATCTTCTTAGTTTAGCATTAGTTCAATATTACTTGTTGTTTAGTACTTGGTTAGAAATCTGGCATTGACTATTCCTGTAGCCAAAACAAATTGAGTGGTCTCCTGTTTGTCACTTAGATTTTCATTCTTGCTCTGCATTTCAAGTTGCTAGTTGATATTCAACATTTTCTTCATTTCCTTTTTAGCAATTTACTTTTAGTATTGTGTTTCTTAGTTGTAGAGTGCAATGACTACTTGAACCCCTAGTGCACATACTGTGCTGACCCATTTCAAGTTCATGTCCCTGGGTTGGCAAGTTAAATACACCTTCATGATGATTGAATAGTTATTCAGGTTAGATGTCCAATCCCTAAATCATGGTTGTAAAGGCTTAGTTATGAAATCATTGTAGGAGGCCAACAATACGTACGTATATATGTATATATACAATTATATATATATATACATGTCTATATATACAAAAAATAGTTTGGTTGTTGTTTAGTGTTATCCTTTCTAATATCTCTTCCTATATATTCAATTTATTTGTTTCAAGTTTCCAACGATATTTTGATGAGCCCAAGTGTGAATAGTACTTGTGGTGAAATAGGTTTGTTACAATTTCTGTACTTGTCCTTATCTGCATGTATCTTTCCATTACACTCGTTACCATACGAGAAATTGTACTTATTTGTGTGTAGAGTCTAGGGTTATATGAAATTATTAACATATTGAAGATAAAATTACTTTGGTGACTATTCAGTGCTATTGTAATAGACTTTTTACAATTTTTGTATTTGTGTATTAGATAATGAAACAATTTCTTGATTATTGTAATATTTCTTTGATGTGTTCAACTTTATATCTCTAGTTGATACACTATCTGTTTGAAATTTCTATTTATTAAGAAGAGAGTATGATTCGGAGAATGCAACTTACTCAATATATTTTCTTGCATCTTTTAGAGCACATATTCATAATGCTAGAATGGCTATTCTGACAATGCAATAGAATCAAAATATTTTCTTGCAATTTTTGGAGTATACATTCTGACTACATGAGAATACCACAGACTTAATAAAAAATTGAAGTTACATTCCCTGCAACTAAATATTATACAAAAATAAAGGCATTGTAACACATCTATTGTGAGACAAGCCCTATTATGCATTTGCTGGCGACGAGGATGTGGCCAGCTAGTGGGGAGCTCAATGTGGAGAAATACCAGTAAAGCCTCTTTGAATTGTCAAAAAAATATGGTTAGGGTTAGTAATTTTTCACTATTGAGTGTTATTCTAAAACCTCTTTTACAATTTCTCTATTTGTCTATAATATTTAGGGCTAGCTAATGTAGGCTAAATTTCAAATTAAGTCTGTGGGGCACTACTTTTTTTGCATAGATTATAGGCACGAATTGGGTTTAGGAGCTCTATTTAATGTCACTTTGGGGAAGTTCTAGTAAAATATAGTTATGGTTGTTCATCTTTGGGTTTATACGTGGGCATTGCTAATTACGTGGGTTGGTTGGTGTACGATGGAGGTGGATGAAGAAAAAGTGGATGGATGAAGTAAATGTGATATTTAATGTAGCAGTTTCGGAAAGTATACTTTGATTAAGTTGAATTGTACGAACAAAAGTTGTGGTGTTGGTTTCATAGTAGACAAATGTAATACTATTGTTTTGGTTATGTGTGTATATCTTTGGCGTTGTAGCCATTACCATAGGAGACATTGTAGTTATTTGTGTGGAGGGTTGAGTATTGTATGCTATAGACAAGTAGGGAAATTGTAGTTATGTGTATGCTATTTGTGGTGATGTAGCTCGAATTTCCAATGAAGCTTGTGGGGTTATACTAATTTTTACATGGGTGCTTTGCATAGATGATTAATGTATTGTTAATGTCTTCTTGTTTTATGTTTCTATCTTTTGCGTTATATTCATTTTTGACACTTGGAAGAGATTATCGGTCTTTGGGCGTGGAGAGACTGCAGTTAAATCTTCTTTCTTTCGTCAAAAAAATATGGATAGGGTTACTAATTTTTTGCTATTGATTGCTATTCTAATATCTCTTCTACAATTTCTTGATTTCTCTATTTCACTAGGTTGTGTTGTGGTAGAAGATGCCACAAACTTAATCAACTGGTTTTTCT
>VDFB02000007.1:169501520-169563502 GCA_007258455.2 Sequoia sempervirens
AATCATAGTTAAATCATAGATGACTAGGACTCCACAGTTGTTTTATGATTTCTCTATAATATTTGATGCCAGACAATGTAACTCCAAGTTCAAATTCATAGGCCAACTATATGTCTATGTATATGTATATCTTTGAATGTAAAACAAAAATTTGAATATGTATGTATATACCAATTGTGGTGCAATACGATAGCAGGAAGTAAATGTGATATTGAATATTGGAGTGTGGGAAAGTATACTCCAAAATATGCAAGAAAGTATTTTGATTCAATTCCATTGTCAGAATATACATTGTGGCATAATGAATATGTGTTTGAAAAAATGGAAGAAAATATATTAATTGAGTTGCATTGTCAGAATAGCTATTTTACCATTGTGAATATCTTATAGATATTCCATTAAAAGCCATCAAAGACATTTGTATATGCAAAACTAAATTTGCAAATGTATGTATGCATATGCATTCTATTTTTGATAGGGATACGAAGGGGATAATAGTATAAAATATGTATAACAACAAACATGCATAGAGTGTACATATATGCATAACTTCATCAAATTATACTTTCCCATATTGAAAGATTGAATATTGTATTTACCTTGTTTGAGGATACGAACTCCACCACCCCCAACCCATGTAATTGCTAAGCTCCACCCTCGTGTGAAAAAATAATTACCACTCAAATTCCACATATCGAGGCCACCAACTCTAGCACCCCCAACCCATCTTTAGATATAGACAACTAGGGAAATTGTAACAAAGCTCTATAAACATCGACAAATGCATCTATCCTTGTAACTTGCCAAATCAATTATTCAAACCCAGTTCTCGAAGGTAGCGCCTATTTTATCTAAGTTATGGCAACAATTATATGATGCAATGATCTTTCCAAAATACAAATAGCACCATAGGATTAATTAGAAATTTAAGCTACATTGTTTGGTATTCAATATTGTGCAAAAAAGATTTATACAAAATACCCATGTAAAACAACTTACACACTTCACAGCACAACAGTTTTAAAACTCTCAAATCTGTCATAAAATGGACCTAATGATGACTATTCTTATAATAGCCTCATATGCCAACAACACCACAATGGCTCTTTGGACAATACAACTTAACCAATACATTTTCTTTCGTTACAAAGAAAAAGAGCAACATAAAATTATAGTTTGTTATAGGAAGCTTTGAACAGATGATCTGAAAAGAGTATCATGCAACATATACAAATACACACACACAAACACACACATATATATATGTACATACACATATACGTATATACATATACATATAGACGCACATATACATATACGTATATATTGATTAAGTTGCATTGTGCAAATAGCGAGTGCGGTGTTGGTTTGGTAGTAGACCATTATTAAATTCATCGCACTCCACTCCATCCTATAGCATATCTGCCATTCCATATTATACAGAAATGGGGCAATTGTAACAAAGCTATTAGCAAAAAATGCATACATATATTTATGCATATATACATATCTATACACATGTATATAAATATATACATACATACATGTATATAAACATACATACAATAAATCAGCCCATCCATGAATTAGATTTTCCTATATATATGGGTATGTGCAAGATCATCATGGAAAAAATAGGCCCTTAAGTGGCAAATAATCAAAAAAATTAGAGTTAGGGAACTTGACGTAAAAGTTTAAATAAGTTATCTGTATTATTTCAAAAATGTGTAAAAATAGAACTTGTAGAAAATTTAATGTAGTTTCTAAACTACTAGGTATGTTTAACAAAAAAATCTATTTGGTGAAAATTTGAAATTTCAATGCAGCCGTACCTAAATTTCAAGGAAAAAATAAGTAGTAGGTGTATTTTTGACCACCCTAACCACAATAAAATGATAATATTTTTTTATAAGATTTTAGATATAAGTAGAGGACTCATGCCTTGATGTGATGCATATTTTTTTGTAATTTTTTTCCATGTAAATAATTAATTATGATTTTTTTATTACAAATTTTTAAAAAATATAAAAACTTGTATGTCTCCACCTTTAACTTGGTCAAAACTTCATGAAATTCAATTTTTCTTTTTTAATCCTATAGTATGTGAAACATAGAATGTGACACATGTTTTGGATTCAAAAATGTGATACCATTTGAAAGCTATAGTGTGTTTTTCAATCAGCCTATCAATTAGGACTTTAGTCACAATTTGAATAGAAAATGAATAATAATTACTTATTAAATTCAAAGTAAAGCATAATTTATATTGGTGGAAATCTGAGAATCTCCTTTAAGAACCCTTTTCATTTCATCAATTTTGGGTAAAAAAATAGTCGTCAGCCACATACCCATCTTATTGCCACTTTTTGGCCCATCATGATCCTACACATACCTATATATATATATATATATAGATATCTATATATATATATATATATATAGATATCTATATATATATATATATATATATATATATACATACATACATACATATATATGCATACATACATACATATATATACATATCTAGAGACATATATATACTTTGTGCATCTTTGCTGCCATGCACATGGTTTGGTTTTCATTTTCAATGAAATATATACATGTATACATATATTGGATGGCAACATGTGAATATATATATATATAGATATGTATAGATATATATACATATAATGCAACTTAATCAAAATATACTTTCTAACACTGGTACATTCAATATTACATTTACTTCGACCGACTACATTTACTTCATCCACTACCATAGTACAACAACCACAAAATGCATTAATCCTATATACTTTCTCATGGGTTTTTCAACATACCAGTGTTAAAACCCTCCAACCTACTATCAAAAGGAACAATAAGCAGAGCCCAAAAGGCATGAACAATAAATTAATCATTTATCCAAAAACACCCATGTAAAACATGCACATATATATACATGTAAACATATGGATATATATTTGTTGTTTGCACAATGCAACTTAATCAAAGTATACTTTCAGGTGGGTATAACCGAAAAGATACAAACTAATAACCCTAACCTAATTTTTTCGGTGAGAGGAAAAAAATTTAACTATAATAAAAGCATTCATAGAGAACAATTATCTCTTTCAATTCTCCAAAATGGGTATAATGACAAAGATACAAACAAATAACAACGAATAATAAGTAGAGGCTGAAACACATGAACAACAATTTAATCATTCATGCAAAATTACTATGTAAAACCACTTACAAATTCCACCGCACAACAACCTTAAAACACTCCAAAATGCTATAAAATAGAGTGGAAGGAAACAATTTTTATAGTCGTCTACTACCAAACCAACACCACAATGGCTATTTCCACAATGCAACTTAATCAATATAATTTCTCACACACTTCGCACTGCATCAATGTTAAAACCCTCCAACCTAGTATCAAAAGGAATAATAAGCACACAACAAAAAACATGAAGAATAAATAATCTGCTATCAAACCAAGACCACAATGGCTCTTCCAACAATGCAACTTAATCAATATACTTTATCACACATTTCACACTGCATCAGTGTTAAAACCCTCCAAGCTACTATCAAAAGCAACATTAAATAGAGAACAAAACACATAAAGAATAAATTACTCATTTCTGCAAGAAACCCATCAAAAATGACTTACAGGTTCCGTGACACAACAGTTATACAACCCTCCAACCTGCTAAAAAATGGAGCTGAAGGCGACAATTTTAACAATTTTCTGGTGTGTAACCCACACCACAATAGCTCTCTCAACAATACAACTTAATCAAAGTGTGCTTTCCCACATGACAACATTCAATATAGCATTTCCTTTGACTTGTGCCTTCGTGCATGAACAAGAAGATGCATTGGTGCTCACGCCAACAAACACTTACCATTCACCTCTATAATGATGACACAATTCTCGACCACCATCAACCCGTGTAATTACCAATGCCCATATCACCACAAATAAAATGGTTCCCTCCCCGCCTACCAATAGACCCCTGGTGCCGACAAATCTAATTCACGAATGGGTTGACGAAAATCCTGGTAGAAACATCAAACAAAATAGCCTTGTTTATTGGGTGAGAGAGAAAAGATTTAACTTTAATAGAACTAGAACAATAAGCATAGGACAAAAGACATGAAAAATAAATAATGTGCTATCAAACCAACACCACAATGGGTCTTTCGACAATGCAACTTAATCAATATACTTTCTCACACATTTCACAATGCATCAATGTTAAAACCCTCTAACTTGCTATCAAAATAAATAATAAACAAAAAATGAAAGAAATGAACAATAAATTACTGGTTTCTTCAAAATATCCATCGAAAATGACTTACAAATTTCATGCCACAATAGTCTTACAACCCTCCATCTTGCTAAAAAATGGAGTTGAGGCTGACGATTTTAACAATGGTCTGGTATCAAACCCACACCAAAATTGGTCTTTCAACAATACAACTTAATCAAAGTATGCTTTCCCACACGAAAATATTTAATATTGAATTTACTTCAGCCTTCGCCCCCGTACACTAAGAGGAAGATGCATTGGCGCTCGTGCCAACAAACACTTACCTTTCACCTTCCCCATTACAACGACACCATTCTCCACCACCACCAACCCACATAATTACAAATGCCCGCGTCACCCAAAAAAAATGGTTCCCCCCTCACCAACCGACAACCCCCCAACACCAATAAAACCAATTCACAGTTGGGCTGATGTAAATCTCGTTAGAAACTTCAAACAAAATAGCCTATCAACTAATTACTTTTTTGACAATTTATCAAGATCAAAACCACTTTTTTGATTTCTTTTTAAAATGAAATTTACAAAGATCAAAATCACTTGATTGATTTCTTTTTAAAATAGAATGGACCAATACCATTGTTTTTACAACCATTGTCCCATCTACAACCACTACTCCAAACTTTTGTTCTTAGAGAGCTCCTATAAATAGTGGGGCAAAAAAGTAGACATAATTTTTTACAACATTCTAATATTAAATAAATATTATTTTCTTGACAACTTACCAATACAAGTTTACAATTAAAGATCAAAATCACTTTTTTGATTTTTTTTAAAATGGGATAGACCAATACAATTATTCCTAGAAACATTGCCTCAATATATTCTCAATAAATGAAGAAATTGTATTTAAAAAAATATTATGGTCTTAGTGGTTTTGGATTCTTTTTCTCCAGACTAGATTTTTGTGGTCTTTTGAATGTAAAATATTAATTTGAATTAAAATTTATTCTTTTCCATAAGAGAGGAAAGGTTGCTACATATATAGTCATATTTTAGGTTGTAAGACTATGAAGTGTGGATGAAATATTGTAGTAGTTTTTGTTGTCTCAAGTGTGTCAAGCATTAGAAAATAAAGTATGTCTTGTATTGATTCAATGAGTGTATATATTTCACCTTTATTATCAAATGTAAAATGCAACTAATAATAATCAAGTATATCAACAAATAAGTCCTATCATTACTAGCAAATAATCGCATGATAGAACACGTATATCAAAAAATAATGAAATAATTGGAAAACACACATCTTTCACCAAAATTATTAGCTCTAGGTAATGACATTAATTTATCTTCATTATCACTTGAGTCTAGTTTCATTCTTGAAGCTAATATTCAAAATAAAAATTTCTACACTAGTTGTCTATATTAGTTATAAAACAAATTGAAAAAAATATGGGTATTTCAAAAGTGTGGCAAAACTAAGCATGCAACATTAAAATAACACAAATAGGAATGGAAATAAAACTAAAAGTTTTTTTCTCTAACACCAAATGAAAACCCCAAATAGAGCATTTTGGATAAGATTTGTATTGATATTGCTTGTTATGATAGCATTTACCTACTCAAATGAAATTATAAATTATGAAAGATAAGGATTTGATCTCAATTTATAAGCTTTTGAGGATGTAGATGATGAATTTAATGGAGTGGATAAGGATTTAATTTTTTATTATTAATCAATTAGCATTAATTTAATAATTAATTAATTTTCTCAAACAATTAGTTGATTCACTTTATTAATTTTCCTTTTCAAAGATTTATCAACCATTTTAAGCAATTAGTTAACTGATTGTTAGATTTTGTTTTATTTTATCATGGTTTTATTAAATTAGTTACACATAATGATTATTTAGATTTATTTAATAATTTGGATATTTATAGATAACAATATACTTAAATTAATTTAATTTAATAAATATTTAACTAAATTAATGTTGACTATGGAATACTTTAATTAAAGGATGCTTTATAGGATGTGGTAGGAAATTAGCATTGCCAAAATTCGATTGTCTATACTAGATCTATGATGTTGGGAGGAAATGAAGGAAGCGTGATGACTAGTCTATAGGGGAAGAGACCAACTAGTCTAACTTTGAGAGCAATGTTGAGAGCTATCACTATGTCCATGCCTTTGACCCTTGTATTGGGAATTGCCATGAGGCAGAGATGGAGGGACCTATGAAATAATACATTAAGCATTGCAACAATGATCTAAATTGGTGTAAGGATGTCTAACACCCTCGCCAAGGAACCCCAAAGAACAACACTAATTGTGCCAAATTAATGCAACAATTTCTTTTTTAGCAACAAATAACATTAGAATGCATAACATGATAAACTAATCCTAGGTCCTCTAAGGTTCCCCGAATGTGCTACTCACAAACTAACCTTCAAGATTACTAGAAACATTTCATCAACTACTAAGAGAGCATGATGGATTTAACATTTAAGGTTCATTTTAAAGCACCACCTCAAATGATTCTACATTACTTACTTCCACAATGTAACTAATAATAATCAACCATTAAAGATCATTTTCCTAACTACTATCATACGAAAGATGCATTTATTTACAATACTTTTCACAAGAAGATATCGATAATTGATACATGATCACCGTATTTACAACATTGTTTCCTCAAGATGCATTTATTTACAATACTTTTCACAAGAAGATATCGATAATTGATACATGATCACCGTATTTACAACATTGTTTCCTCAAGTATATGCAAGAAGATTACATTAGATTACATTAAGAGATACAAATGGATATACAATCCAATACACAAATGCATAATAGGATGCCTTCACAACTGAAACAAGAACTAGAGTCTACAATGCAATACTCAATCACCACACTCATGAACATTCAACAAGAATACCCAATGGAACCTTGAGGCCCACCCCCTCATGTTGGGAGATATCACAAGGTCCCACATCAACCAGGTAATCAAGAGAGTAACAGGCTAACACAAACAAGGGCTATACAAGACTCCAACACAAAACTACTAACAATGCCAACATTAGTACAACACTTACTTCACTTTCAGAGGCACTCACACAAAAGAATGAGGAAATACAAAAATGGAATGCTAGATTGCAATAGGGAGGAGTGTCATCACATAGCTTGATATGGGTTGTCCTGGTAGATATTCCTAGGCCCTGACCCCATCCTAGGTTATCTTGGTAGCCTCTTCTGGTCCTTGAGCCCCATCCAAACTCATGCAGAATCAATGTACCTCTCAATAGAATATCATTAAAAAGTTTCATGAATCCATACATAGATAGGATGGAAATCACCCTGACAATTTACATTTCACACAATACACATGACCCACAATAGAGCCAAACCTCTTTCAAGGTTAAACAACCCTAAGGACCATACACACATTGTATACCCCCTCCTAGGCCTTTGGAAACCAAACTTAAACTTAAAAATCATGAAATTCCACTAATCAAACACATTGTTCAATACAAACCAAAAATCATAGCATTATAACCTTGAAACTATTCCCTTAAATAAGGAATCATTCATACAAAAAAAAATTATTAATAAAAATAACTAAATTAGTAACCATCATTCTTTATTGGACTAGTTACTATGAAAACCCTAACTTTAAATTGCAACTTTAAATACATTATTAGAATAACATAATCCTAAATAATTGATTTCCATGATGATTCTATTAATCAACAATTAAATTATTATAAAGGAAAGTAACATTTATTTACTAACTAGTTGTCAAAGAGTAATCTAGACCCTAAAACATTTGATCCAAATTATTTAACTAATCTACAAATCATTCAATTGTTTATAAATTTGGATAAATCAATTCTCTTTAATTATATACTCAATTCCTTTATCTATGACCAATTGAAAGCTCATTTTAACAATAATTGTCCACCATTAAAAGCATCTTTTATTAAATAACATTTTTTATCTCCTCAAAATGTCTCTTTTTTTAATTAACCATAATGTACCATAATATATATACACATCTATATATATATATATATATATTTATTATTATCAATTTAATGAAGACATATTAAAGTCATCAATGTTTATTAGTGAAATGAATCATACTAGCATTATCAAATATTTGTTATCGAAATGAAATCGTTATCAATTCTAATTCACATATCGAACTAAATGCTACAAGGAAATGACGGACCCAACTACATATTAGGGTACACAAAAGGAAGAAACAGAGCAAGAATAGTTATAGATGATGAGAAAATTAATGTAGAGTGGCACCATAGGAGCTCACCTAGGTAAAGAATGCAAAAATTTAGGATATGAAGAGAAAGGTGATGCCAACTGAAATAATCTAAAGAATAGGCTTGCTCTAAGTGATGCGCACTAGTTTGACAAGCAAAGGTACATGGAAATGTGAAGGCATAAACAAGGTGTTTGTACTGTTCGACAGGAGTGCCTCAAGGAGATCCCATTTCAAGATACACACAAATTGAATTAGATGAAAAGGGTATATAAAATTTCAAGAAACGTAGATGACAAGTGCAATGGATGCCACTCCATGGAAGACAATGATTGCAATATTTGCATGAGTTGGCCTTGTTGAAAAGGCTTAGAGACTTTCACAAAAGTACTAGACTATGAAAGAATAATTCAGTGGCCTGCTATGAATGCTACAAGCATGAAACTATTTGATAGAATGCCACAAAGGACTGGAGCCTCACATACATCAATAACCAAAGGATCTTGAAACAAGAATGAGCAACTCAGATAGAAAATAAAACCTTTCCTATACCCAAAGGAGTCAAACCTCATACCTAAGTCAATAATAAAAGCTTTGGAATGAGGTAAGATCAAACAATGAAACAGAGACATATATGCTAGAAGAAATGCAACTGACGTACGAACCAAGCCATGAATGTTAAATAAAAGAACTCATAAACTATTCTTTTGGAGTTAACAAATTACATATGCAACATGGTTAAGAAAGCCACATCATTCGATAGCACAATAAATGGATTTTGGATCTTCTAGAATTAAAGAGGGACTTGATAGGTAAAGGAGGATAACTTGAAATGATCTAGCTAAGAGATAGACAACACATAAATGAGGATGAGCAATTTATGGATTAGAGGTGAATATAAGGCGTAGAATTTCTTTTTTTGTTTTGAATTCCAGACAGAAAAGGACCTTAGTTTCCTAACCACATTTGAGTTCTACACTTATAGGCTTCTTCAATATAGAAGGAATAATGCTAGACTCATCTTGGCCTTCAAATACATGTTGATGGTCTAAAATGACATTGTGAGGTATACTAGTGCAGGAGCACCCTCATGCTCAAAATGCTCAAATTTGAGTTTTTGTCTTATTTTGTGTTTTTTGATGTAAATAAGGTCATTTTGGACCATTAATAATCATTTGGAGTCATTCTAAACCATTTTAAAATGTTTTGGATTCATAATGCAAATGATGTCAAAAAATTATCAAAATTGTAAAAGTTGTTATTGTGAAAGTTGTCAAAAGTGGATTAAGGTTACAAATTTGATTAGGAAGTTACTTGTAGGTGGTTGGTAGTTGGAAAATTCTTGGGAAAGTATAAATACATGTTGTAAACACAAATCCCAAGGTTGGGAAGGTTGGAAAATATGGGAATGAAAATTGGAATCAATTTGGAGCAAATTTTTTGTGCATTTTTCCTATAACAGTCATGTTCTTTCATGTAGTATAGATCTTTATAGACTTTGTACGACTTGCACATGGTATGGTTGGAAAGATAATTGAGTTATCTTTCATTTTTTTTATTTGGTTAAATTTCATTAAGTTTAGATAAATTTATAGTATTTTTTCTAACAACAGGTCTTAATCTACCCTAAAGTTTCCAGTGAACAAGAAAAATCCATATCTTTTCTTCCCTCCATCAAAAATCTCTAAAAATTGGTAAAAAGTTATGTTTTAAGGGTATATAAAAATAATTTAGAGGATATTTCATAATTTTCCATTTTGATGAAGTTACTAATAAAAATTTTCTTGCATTTGGGTGGACAATAAAAAAAAAACCATCTTAGAAGTAAGTCAGTCAAATTTTGAGACCCTCTATATAAAGCAACCCTACCTTCCTTTTGGATATGAGTAAGAATGGAAAAATGGGTATCCTAAATGGGTCTCTTTTTCTGTAGATCAGGTCTGAGTCAAATGATATGTCTAATTTTCCTTTTTGAAAGATTATAAGCAAGAATGAGGGTTGTGAAAGAAAACCCACTTTTTGATCAACGAAGACACTTGTTTAAGGTTGGTTTGAGTTTTATTACCCATGCTATGCATCAAATTGGTATCAAAGACCAAAGATCTGGACAAGAAATTTTTTGGAATTTTGTGTTTTTTCTTTTTACAAGTTGAAGGAAGAACCTAGATGTCAAAAGACTAGGTAGTGAAGAAAGGAGGACACCTAGGTGAGGTATCACAAAGACAAGAAGAATCAAGGTGAAAGAGACTTGCTTGAGAAAGGAGAATGAAAAATTTCAAGAGAATAGTCAATGGAGACTTGCAAAGTAAGGAGATACCAAGAAAGAAACAAGGGAAAGGAAAAGAGACAGGTGAGATGAAAAAGAAAAATAAGAAGGAAAAAAAAAATGTTGAGCAAGAGATCATAGAGTTGAGGCAAGCCTTGGAACAAATGGAAAGAATTCAAAAAGAATTTGAAGAAAGAATGGAACTTTAGATGCAATAGCTTTTTGAGAGAGAAAACCAAGAAAGTGGTTGGCATTTACCAATAAAAATGAGGATAAAGTTGTCTATCAAGAAGATCATTCAGAGGAGAAGAAGATAAAAAAGGACAACAACAAGAATGGATGAATTGCAAGATATGTTGAATGTGAGGGTGCTAGAAGTATCTAAAGAGACAAGCAAATATTGTGCTTTTGAAACTAAGTCTTTGTGTGAGTATGTGTTTACAAGTGCAGTAGATGAAAATGAAGATGGAAAAGAGTCCAAAGAAGGAGAAGTGCATACAGTGTGTGAAGGGCTTTATACAAATGCAACACACATGGAGGATCTCTTGGGTGTTGAAATGGAGTTTTTGGTGCAAGGAGACAAAGAAGAGACCTCAAGGTCTCAATATTTTATTTCTAATATTTCATTGGACTATGTATGTGTAGGTTTGTTAGACAAGGAGATACAACTCATTGAGAAGTAGGCTCTTGAAAGAGATCATGTTCAGAGGAGGATGTTAAAATAGGAATACTTTGCAAGGAAGAAAGAAGAGGAGTTAAGAAGACAACCTAGAGAAAACAAGTGGAAGACACAAAGACAACCAAAAATAAATCAAGGAAATAGTATAGAAAAATTGGAAAACCAAAAAGATTAAAAAAATCCCTACACTCAAGTGGAATTGAGTTTTATTTCCCTTGGGAGTATGGTGCAGGAGCACCCTCATCCTCAAAATGCTCAAAATGTTCAAATTTGGGTTTTTATTTTGGTTTGTGCTTTTTGATGTAAATAAGGTCATTTTGGACCAATAATGATCATTTGGAGTCATTCTAGACCATTTTAAAAAATTTGGAGTCATAATGCAAATGATATCAAAAAATTGTCAAAATTGTAAAAGATGTCACTGTGAAAGTTATCAAAAGTGCATTAAGATTACAACTTTGACTAGAAAGTTAGTTGTGGGTGGTTGGTAGTTGGAAAATGCTTGGGAAAGAATATATACATATTGTAAAAATAAATCCCAAGGTTGTGGAGGTTGGAAAAGATGGGAATTAAAATTGGAATCAATTTGGAGCAAATTTTTTGTGCATTTTTCCTGTAACAGTCTTGTTCTTTCATGTTGTATGGATCTATTTAGAATTTGTATGAAATCAACATGGTATGGTTGGAAATATAATTGAGTTAGATAATTGAGTTGGAAAGTTATAGCATTTTTTGTAACAGTAGGTCTAAATCTACCCTGAGGTTTCCAATAAATAAGAAAATTCCATATTTTTTCTTCGCCCCATCAAAAATCTCTAAAAATTAGTGAAAATTTATGTTTTGAGGGTATATAAAAACCCTTTAGAGGATATTTAATATTTTTCCCTTTTGATGAAATTACTGGGTATGTGCAGGATCATCATGGAAAAAATAGGCCCTTAAGTGGCAAAAAATTAAGAAAAATCAGAGTTAGGAAACTTGATGTAAAACTTTGAATAAGTTATCTATATTATTTCAAAAATATGTAATAATACAATCTATAGAAAATTGAATGTAGTTTCTAAAATACTACCTTTATTTATTTTTAAATAAAATCTATTTGGTGAAAATTTGAAATTTCAATGTAGTAGTACTTAAATTTCAAGGAAAAAATAAGTGGGTGTCTATCTGACCACCCTAACCACAATAAAATGATAATATTTTAGATATAAGTAGAGGACTCATGTCCCTATGTGATGCATATTTTTCTGTAATTTTTTCCATGTAAATAATTAATTATGAATTTTTTATTACAACTTTTGAAAAATATAAAAACTCGTATGTTCGACCACCTTAACTTGGTTAAAACTTGATGAAATTAATTTTTTTAATCCTATTGTATAAAATGCATAGAATGTGATGCATGTTTTGGACTCAAAAAATGCGATATAGTTTGAAAGCTATAGATGTTTTTCAATCAGCCTATTAATTAGGACTTTACTCATAATTCAAATAGAAAATAAATAATAATTATTTATTAAATTCAAAGTAGAGCATAGTTTATATTGTTGGAAAGATGAGAATCTTCTTTAAAAACCCTTTTCATTTCATCAATTTTGGGTTAAAAAAAGTCATCAGCCACATACACTACAAATACCCATCATATCGCCACTTTTTGGCCTATCATGATATTGCACATACACTACTAATGAAATTTTTCTTGCATTTGGGTGTAGACAGTCCAAAAAAAAAACATCTTAGAAGTAGGATAGTCAAATTTTGAGCCCCTTCATACAAAAAAACTCTTCCTTTTTTTTGGATATATGTAAGAATGGAAAAATGGGTATCCTAAATAGGTCTCCTTTTCTATAGATCAAGTTTGAGTCAAAAGATATGTCCAATTTTCCATTTTGAAAGGTTACAAGCAAGAACGAGGGTTTGTGAAGGAAAACCCACTTTTTGATGAACAAATTTACACTTATTTAAGGTTGGTTTGAGTTTGATTACCCCTGCTCTACATCATATACAAAATGCAGGAGTGAAACTAGTTAAAACCGAATGAATAGACATGAAGATACACTGAGTCGATTACTAAGTAAAAGAAGGAAACATGAAATGTGCCCATCAATGACCATTAAATCACAAAATATATTTGAATAGTTCCACTCTACTTCCAAGAAATTTTATTTAAATCATTTACAAATATATTAAATAAACAAAGACTTGCATAACATAAAGACATTGTTTTGCTACGAAGGTATAAAGTAGGGTATACCTATGAATGCTCTTCCTCAATCCTTGTTTCTTGTTCATCATCCCTCTTGAGCCAGGATCCCTTCTGCAAATCCCCCAAAACACCCAAAAACACATAATGGAAAATCTCCCCTAAAACCCCAACATTTACAAGGAGAACAAAAATGTGGTTGTACGAGAAATTCCAACAAACTCCTTAACATATTAAAGTTAGTCTTTATTTAAAAGATCATAATTTGGGTAAATCCAATTTCTCACAAATGGTAAAACCATTTACTAACATTTATTACACATTATAATTAATTATATACTCTAACCTTATAACCTTGTTATATATTTATCATATTATTATTTATTTATTGACATTGTAGTATAATTTTATTTTATTATTAACTATTATTTATTAATTATAACATCATACTATAAATTTAATTCATTATACATTTTGGTTATATATTCATTTATCAAAGGTAGTCCATTTACTTATCAATTTATTTTAATGAATAAGATAACCAAGGCATATTATCAGACAATTCAAATCAAATAAATGAGTGCCAAAACAATTACTTGACCACTAAGCAAGGTCAAAAAGAAAAAAATCAAGCAACACTGATTGACCACTTACAAGATTGACGAGGTATGAACTAGATACTCATCCTCTTCAAGCATGATGGCTAGGGTAGGGGACCAAGTGTTATTTCTGATCAACTGATCCATTGTGTTTCAAGGCATTCTCAAACCTGGTAATTTGGGTGGAGATGTAGCCTAGTACCTATTCACTTAAGCATGTACAAGCTAGAGCACATTTTCATAATAGTCGATTTACTAGAAAAGAAGATCTAGCAATCATATATCATTCATGTATGTCCCCCATACATCCAATGGTATGATGTCACCCTTTCCCTCTAAACTAACAACATACTTTTGCATCACTTGACTATCCAAATAAATATATGCATAGGGATAATATGATGACAATATACATCATACTCACTAAAGCACTAATAGGAGTTCATGTCCCATCCACAACGACAACACTTGAACACAAGTCAGTACCTCTTCATGATAATAAATATAATCATAATCAAAATCATAATATCATATCATCAGGATAACAATATGTTAGAATCATGTGAAAATCCTAAAGATAACCAGAGCACTTCCATAGCACAAATATTCCCATAGCTTGCATCCTTCTTCTTCAGGTTCCTTAGCCAGAATACCTACACATCCAAAGTGAGAATGGAGGGGCACTACATCCTCTCCCCATAAAACTTGACTTACTCCTGGAATTCACATACTAGGGTAGAAACATAACACATTAGTACTGCAAATTTCTATTACCAACATCAATGTTGATTCATTACATCAAAATAATAACACTATTTTTGCCTATGAAAATAATTCATCTCACAAGGATATGTAGTTATATAGTCTAATTCACATGACCTATCTTTTTAGTTTTCAATGTCACAGTAATAACACTATCAATACTTTCATTTCAAAAATGATTCCATAGTACATAAACCACTCAAAATCCTTACATATTAGCATTAACACCCATCGGCTTCTTTTAGGACAAGGAAAATATTGCACCCTTTTAATCCTAACTAGCAGAATTTCTCATAACAGAAACATATAAAAGTATTCAATTATAATTCTCTTTCAATACACTATTAATTAATCAATACATTAGAATGGTGCATTTCCATAAAACACAAAATAATTATACACTCACAACACACATTTTTCATTAAATATCCATCATTTACAAACAATACAATCCACTTTATTCATTTTACAACACCAAATCTCATAACATATTTCACAAAAGAACATGATTTTACACCTTTTTATAAGCTTGAAAGCATAATTTATCCTTTCATAAATACTATATTCATGATTTAACATACATTCTTCGCATACACACAAATTCACACAAATGAGAATTCACATCACAAGGAAACACAAGGGTCCATCTAGACATTGGGAAGCAACATACTGATCCATGAGCCAAAAGCCAATATCCATCTCACATAATCAATTACTCACACTCAGTGGCTTGATAGTGTTAGGCCACACACACATCATAGTGAGACCATCCAAACAAGACCACAATGAGCTATCTCTTGTTTTATAAGGTGGTTAGCCTCCAAGAGAGTCATCACACATAGGTGGGTAGTAGGTTCTAGTTGTGTAACAACCTCACATACCCCCATCCTCAAGGTTCCCTATGTTTGCTTCCTCATATACACTCACCAAGTCTAGCTCATATGCCTTTGAAGAGGAATCACAATACGACACATGGCCAACATAAAAAACAATAAGGATAAACTAGTTTAGCCACCAAACTCATAAATATCAAATAAAGATTCAATTTCAGCAATAAACCAAGAAATGCACACAATTTCAAAAATTAATCAAATGTAACCATGAGAGCTATGTGCAAATAAGATCACAAGGTGTGGCTAAACCATCACAATCAAAGATATCCAAAATGTTGGCCTTCACAATCAATAGAAAATCATCAATACCATAAAGAAAGCACATAATATTTCAAAATTGCACTGTACAACACTACGTGACTAGATATTAGCCACCAAATAAGGAAGGAGGGAACAACATCATGCTATAGCAGTAGCCCTCATGTACTGTGGAGTGAGCATGCCATCCACATGGCTCAGAGTGTACTCCTCAGCTACACCCTACATCATGTCGTCACACGACATGGAATAGCCAAGTGGCCCACATACTCCTTCCCTACCCACATGAGATGTACACCTCGGTCCCCATCCCGCATCGTATCTCAATGCGATATGGTCATACGCTAGCTAGAGAAGGCGTGTACTATTCGTATGCTGTATGACAATGTGTTTGTGGCTTCGTAGAAGTAGGCACACACAAAACACACCCCGCATAGTGATACCTCATGGAGAAGGCACACACAGGTACATGTCATAGCTAGAGGTATACATGGATAGGACATACCCATATGGTAACTAACTCAAACACTATCAAAATCAAACATGAGTATCCCTCTACAAGTGTATGAGGCCCCATTATAATCATCACACAAGTAGGCTATCATAACATAATCTCATAGTGCACCTTCACATGTCTATGTACGTGGCATTATGTCCTCGAGCCCAACTCACTACCATCAATAACATAGCATCATCACCATCACTATGTCAAAACATCATTTGGGTGTGGCATCATACCTATTGCATCATGTCATAACATGTGTAGATATGGAATCCATCTCAACATGGGTAACAAACCTCCCTACACATGCTAGTCCTCAAAATACACATATACATGGGGCACATGGTCTCACTTGGGTTTTCCATTCAAGTCCCTCTCACCCTAGACCTCGGCGCCCAAGTGGCTGCACATGTCATCACATATTTCTAGTTGGGTTGTCCATGAAGGACCCTCTCACCCTAGACCTTGACCCCCAACTGATAACTCATGTGGCATATCATACCTTTTGTGAAGATAAGGTAGATTATCATCGAATAAATACCATCAATATGCTCAAGAACTTTGGGGATTGGGCTAGCACATATGGATCAAATAACCTGATCCATCATAAGGGGAAGTAGTGAGTACTTTCCTTGGGATTGATTAAGCTAAGACCACTCTACGCCACAATATGCATATGCTATACACCCCACCCAAGGAACTTTGTGGAGCTACTACTACCCCTTCACCCATTGAGGGACTAGAGAACCAAAAGAAAAGAATCTGTGAAACTATCTTTTGGCTACTCTTATATATAAATTTCAACTACACATGGGTTGGCCCTCAATCAGGTAACAAACATACAAGCACACATAATGGTATGGTTAATCCCACTTAGAAAAAAATACAACCTATTCCCCATGGATGGGTACATAGTATCACCATCCCATGGGAGCCAAAAGCAAGTACAAGGTATTCACAACACTCAACCAATGCCTAGTTACTAGTTTCTCACATTTACAATGGGGTACAATTACATACACAATTCCATAAGTACATTTATTTCCATAACCAATGTGATTCATATCATTACATATTATCAAAAACCATTTATCATTTTTTCTTTCACTCCACTATTTTCCATATATCACATAATGCTAAATGTCAATGTCATGATCATCATGATCACCTAACAACTCCACTTAGAAAATTCACATTCACTATTATTCATTTGGTATAAAATTCTATCCTCATAACATATGCATATGCAACTAAATTTTCTTACACACAATAAGAATTTTACATAAGCACCATGAATTTATAAATGCATCCAAGAATTATTAATATTGTCACATCAACATTCATGCATCTAGAGTTTGAAAAATTAAACACAAGTTCCATATTCACAAAATAATGATAATGATCCTCTCCTTAAATCTTACTACTTTTTGTAGGTCTTTCCTAAACAGAAACGACTCTTACTTCATCACAAGTTATTCAAATTTTCATAGAACAAAAGGATACACATATTGTTCCCAAAACACAACCCCACATTCTCTCAAAATTTTACCCCAAGCTAGTACATGTAATTCTAAACCTTTACACAGTGATTATGCCTACTTAAACATCCCTATCCCATACCTAAGCTTAATTACTTCACATGTTACCCACTCATAAAAATTCGGCATGCAAGACATCCAATGCATAAATATTTTCTATTTATACAATTTAGTAAGAAAAGAGAAAGACATTACATCATAGGTTTCAGCTACACATAGCAAACAAGATGTTCAAATACCAATATAGTAATCATAATTTCTCAAAATAAAAACCTAGTTCTATGCACTAGCATCTTATTTATTCCACAAAAATAGTCCTTTTTAATAAAACATATCGCATCATGTAATGCAAAACTTAATCACATAAATTTACTTCCAAATGCATAGGGAAGGTTATTATAACTAGACATGGGTGACAACATTAACTAGAGATCCGAGTGTTGCAAGCTTGGCTCTGATACTAGGTGTAACACCCCTGCCAAAGAACACCAGAGGACAACACTAACTATGCCAAATTAATGGAATTTTTTTTTTAGAAAGCATAACATAACATGATAAACTAATTCTAGATCCTCTAAGGTTCCTTGACTATGCTACTCACAAACTAACTTTCAAGTTTACTAGAAACATTTCATCAACTACTAAGATAACATGATGGATCTAACATGTAAGGTTCATTTTAAAGCACCACCTCAAATGATTCTACGTTACTTACTTCCACATTGTAACAACTAATAATCAACCATTAAAGATCATTTTCCTAACTACTATCATATGAAAGATGCATTTCTTTGCAATAATTTTCACAAGAAGATATTGATAATTGTTACATCATCACCATATTTACAACATTGCTTCCTCAAGTACATGTAGGAAGATTACATCAGATTATAGTAAGAGATACAAAATAATATACAATCCAATACATAAATACATGATAGGATTCCTTCACAACTGAAACAGGAACTAGAATCCACAGTGCAATACTCAATCACCATGCTCACAAATATTTAGGAAGAATAACCACTGGAGAGAAAGCACCAGCCTCCTGACCATGTGGAACCCTAAGGCCCACCCCTCATGCTGGGAGATAGTACAAGGTCCCACATCCAACAGCAAGAGAGAAACAAGCTAACACAATCAATGGCTATACAAGACTCTAAAACAACACTGCTAACAACACCAACATCACTACAACACCTACTTCACTTCCAAAGGCACTCACACAACAAAATGAGGAAATACAAAGTTCTAGGGAATGCTAGATTGCAATAGGGAGGAGTGTCATCACATAGCTTGATATGGGTTGTCCTGGTAGATCTTCCTAGGCCCCGACCCCCATATTGGGTTATCTTTGCATCCTCTTTAGATCTCCAGCCCCCATCCAAACTCATGCAAAACCAACATACCTCTCAATAGAATATCATTAAAAAATCTCATGAATCCATACATAGATAGGAGTGAAATCACCCTAAGGATTTACATTTCACACAATACAGATGACCCACAACATATCCATACCTATTTCAAAGTTAAACAACCCTAAGGGCCATACACACCTTATATACCCCCTCCTAGACCTTTAGAAACCAAACTTAAACAACTTAACACAAATGACACCCACTTTTAACAATCATGAAATTTCACTAATCAAACACATTGTTCAATACAAACCATCAATCATAGCATTATAACCTTGAAAATTTTCCCTTAAATAAGGCATCTTTCATACAAACAATTTTATTTAAAAATAACTAAATTAATAATAAGGCATCTTTTATGGATGTCCATCTTCATCTCAAAAACCATAGCAGAAGAAAATAAAAACATGGGCTCTACAACTTTTCAATCTCAAGGAACCTTGGAACAAGAACAACTTGAACAGGATATAAGCCAATGGGTATACCATAAGGAACTCGAAAGTTCTTTCACTCTCTTGGAATATTTTCAAGAATCCTATCCTATAGCTCATCAAATGGCATAGAAATTTAACTATCAAGGAAGAGGATTGGTGGAAAATGAGAAATGTATCCTCCAACTTGTTGAGTTACCAACTCAACCAAAATATCAAGGAATCAGTTATGATTTGAAATAAAAGATAACCACATCTTTGCCTAGTTTGTTGAATAATGTCAATGCATAATCCATTATCATTGAGAACATCATTGAAGAGGTTATCAAAATTTCTTAAAATTATTTTAATGTCTCCTCCCATTTTCCACCTCCATCTTCACCATTAATCTCTCCCTTCTTCATCCCAAAATAATTGTTGGGACCAACAAGAATCCAGACCTATTGACGTGTTTCCTAATGATGAATCACATATCCATTTTATGGGTTTAGAGGAGGAATATCAATATGGCTTTGTCTTTGGGCTTGATCAATGTGCTTATTTTTAGAAAGATGAACTCCTCAACCACAAAATTATGAAACAAGGAAATAATCAAAGGTCTTTTAGTGAAAACCTCCCTGAGGCACTTTTAGACCAATCAGAAGTAAAAACAAAGGGTGAAATTTTTTTTAGGGCATTAGAGAATGGAGGAATTCATCATCCCCTTATGGGTACTCACTTATTAAAAAAATCCTCCATATTTATTGAGGAAACTAAAGAGATCAATTTGGGCATTGAAATGGAACTAAAGCTCACATATGTAGCTGAATATTTATCAGATGATGAATAATAATTGTTCTCCAAAATCCTTTAGGATGGGATAATCAATTTTGAATGGTCCTATTCTAACATGTCATGAATAGATCTTGCACTTGTGGTTCATCATTTGGATGTACTTCTTGATACAAAGCCAATCAAACAAAATATTTACAAGGTGCATCCACAAGTAGCTTTTAAGAAGAAAGTAGAGATAGAGAAATTATTAGCAGCCAACTTAATCTAACCACTGAATTAGTTTGATTGGATATCCAACATGGTTCCTATTGCTAAGCTCATTGCAGGCATGCCTACATCTGTACTAACTTTAGAGATTTGAATAAAGCTTTTCCTAAGGATGATTTCTTGCTTCCAAACTTTAGTATTGATAAATGTCGTTGGGACATTTTCATGCTGTTTTGGACCCTCCTTGTGAATTTAGCCTTGATTTTTCCTTGATTTAGTGTTGTAATGTGGTTGAAACATTTAGGTATTGGGCCTTGTGAACTAATGGATTTAAATGGTACCTTGCTAAAAAATTTTGAAGTGTTGTAACTCACTTTCACACTTTTCTAAGGTTTTACTAATTAATTACACCTAATAAACCTATTTTTAACCTTAACCTTTGCTTATTTGAAGTGTTGTAAAGTGTTATAACACACTTTCACACTTTTCTAGGCTTGTATTTAGCAATTGGGATTTCTTATGTTTTTATTAGCCCTATTTTGCATCCACAAGCCTCATTTATCACATCTTTTCGAGGATAATCCTGACACCAAACATGACCTAATTATAATTCAAGTGTTTCTAGCTTGTGTGACCCATATTTAGTGATTTGCGACTCATTCACCACCTTGCGCGAATGGGTCCCACCTAGTTCTTTTGGTTCTAAACTAGATTTCACACATTTCTAAGAACTTTTGATTTTTGGTCCCATACATTATTCTAGATGGGACCCATTCACAATTTTGGGTGAGTGAGTCTTGTGTGGTCCAAAATTAAAATAAATTCAAATTTTTTGTGAGATTTTATTTTCCTAGATCTGATGTTGGCTTATAATGTTGTAATTTTAGGAATTCTTGCATAATTGAGTATAAATACAAGTTCTTTCACTTGAATATTTACACCTAGCAATCTAACAAGCAATCAAGTATTGACAAGATTATTCAAGAGCATTCAAGAGCCTTAAAGAGAAGATTATCAAGCATTTTATAGCAGCATTCAAGCATCAATTATCATGTCAAAGATTTCATGCATCATGTTTGTTTTTGAGCTAACAATTGTGATATAGGGTTTATGATTCAAGCAAGTGTTCAATTAAAGATCTATCCTATCCAAGTAAGAGTCAATATCTACATCCAGTAGAGTCATCTCATACATGTTTGCAACACTTCACTGCTAGGGTTTGGTGAGTTGCAACATCTTGTTCATTCATAATTCTCTGTTCATATTTAATTCTATTTCAAGGTTCAATTACCAAAACCGGGTTTCACCAACGAAACCCCCTATCCAATAACACAACAACATTTTTTGTTCTCTTTTGTGTGTGATTTGTAGGGCTAGGTTACAAATTTCTTAAGGAGAAAGATTGGAGAAAAGTTGCAAATCATTCAAAGTTGTCAAATTAGAGATCACCTATAGGTTGCAAATCAAAGATTCAGATTTGGAAACCATTCAAGAAGGGTAGAGAAGATAGAGAAGAGTAGGATCAGCTTTTGAAGTTGTAGAAAAGCCCAATTAGACTGATTTCCACTTTTGGAGAATAAGTCCCAGTTCCAATCAATTTTTAATACTTTGCAGATTTGGATACCCTTTTGGCAGATTCTTATTCTTGTATAGTTTTGCAGAAATAGGTCTGATTCACCCAGCCTAGCGAATGAGTCCTAGTAAACATTAAAAGTCAAATTTCAAGTGATTCAGACCTCCATTCAACCTTCTCCAGTTTTCAAGGTGCACAGTTTCCTATCTTTAGTTTTCTATTTAATTTCAATTAATTTTCTTAGTCATTTAGTGTCACTTTGCATTCAATTAGGGTTTTACATTTCATCTTGCATTTCATTATCTTTTCCAAGTTTAGACTTGGTGGTGAACCCCTTATTAGATCACATTCATTCAATAGAACAACCCCTTGCTATATATCTCTCCCTTTTGGATTGGGATCTCAAGGGATTGTTCTTGAGTGAAAGTGAAAATTTCCCCTTTTAGGTACCTAAACCCTAAAGGTGGAAGAGCAACAATTTTCCACCTTTCACAAACATTGATATTCTTGTTTATCTTAAAGTGGATCATGCTATGTTGTTTCTCATGGATGACTTTTTTAGATATAATTAGATCCATATAGTAGTTGAGGATCAACATAAAATGACTTTCACTACTCCTTGGGGTACCTTTTGCTATCAGGTCATGACATTTGTTTTGAAGAATTTTGGAGCTACTTATCAATGTGTTATGGAAGTTATATTTAATGAACCTATTCAAATTATCATGGAGGAATATGCAGATGATTTGTAGGAAAATCATCCACCTAGGAAGAGCATCCTAAAATCATGCAACAAATCTTCAATGGATTGGAACAATACCAATTGTGTCTTAATCCCAAGAAGTGTGTATTTGGTGTCACCTATAAGAAACTATTGGGCTTCATTGTATCAAGGAGAGGCATGGAATTTGATCCAAATAAAATAAAATCTAATCTAGATATGTCTACTCTCAAGATATTAAAATCGTTTAGAATTCTTCAAGGTAAGATATAATCAATTCAACATTTCATTGCTCAACTTGTTGATAAGTGGTAGCCATTTACTCACCTACTTTATAAGGATACTGCTATCAAATGGGACACTACATTTTAGTATGGGTTTGATAAAATCAAGGAATATCTTGCTTATCTACCCATTCTCATGCATCCTATAATGGGTAAACCTTTATTTATATATGTTTTTGCTACTTCAGTTGCATTGGGGGAACTTTTAGCTCAGCATGATGAGAATTTAAAAGAGTGGGCCATATACTATATTAGTTGCACTCTTGTTGGGTATGAGCATAATTACACCCCTATGGATAATTTTTCTTAGTAGCACTTTTTAGCTCTCAAAATATTAGACACTACATGTTAAGTCACTCCATCAAACTCATTTGAAAAGTAGACCCTCTTAAGTATCTATTATCAAGAATGTCCTTAACAATTCGTATGGCTAAGTGGGTCATGCTTCTTAGTGAGTTTGATAATGATTACATTGATTGAAAAGCTATTAAAGGTCAAGTCATAGTGGATCAATTAGTAGATACTCCTTTTGTAGATGTCTATCCCTTAGTTGTAGAGTGTCCTAATGAGTTATTATTTTCAATTGTAGAGCATGAGCCATGGAGGCTTTACTTTGATGGGTCATACACACAACATGGTGTGGGTATCATCTTTTTCACCCCTCAATGTGACTTTATACCTAAGTCCTTCAGATTAGCATCTCCATGTGCACTAACAACAATACAAAGTATGAGACTCTAATCATGAATTTGAGAATTGAAATGCAATGGAACATGTGAGAGGGAAATAAAAGGAATCATGCAACATAAATGATGCTCAAATTTAACACAAAAAATGAACAAACTAAATTATACCTTCCTTTCCATGATTGAGCTTCACCAAGATGCAACTAAACTCTTGATAGATTTTCTCAAGTATTGCTATGTGGATTGATCTCTCACAAAACCAAAATGATGTAGCTAATTCAACTCAAGATATCAAAATAAGGGGAGGAGACTTGAATTTATAGATGTGAGATGAGAGGAATGGAGAGCTAGGATTGATTGACTCAATCAAGGGTGGATATTAAGTGGTGGTAAGGATCAATAGCATTATATGACATGTGTCACAATAGGGAAAGGAGTAAGAGATGAGATGTTCTCACATACATGTGAACACACCTTGGGAAGAGGATGTGTAAGAGGTAATGTGGCTCATAGGGTTGCTTGTGCAACAAGGTGTAAGAGATAGTGGAGGTAGGTGAGATCCCACACATGTGTGAGAAGAGGATAGAGGATAGGCTAGGACACTTGTCACCATGTGACAAGTTTAGGGAAAGGTGAGGGAATTAAAAATTGGAGGGACATGTTAATGGTAATTAAAGAGAAGGTTTAAATTAATTAATTTAATAGGGTAGGTTGAGTTAATAAACCATGTGTCTACTTAACTTGGGTACATAGTTAAATGTTGGAGGATGAGCTAATGATAGGTAAAGAAGGGATAAAGATAATTAATCAAATATTAATTAACTTGAGTGAGATTAGAAGAAATTAGAATAATGGTGGGATTAATTAAATAGCTCAAGTATTTAATTAATTGGAAGAACCTTAGCCTGAGAGGTGACATAAATTAAATAATAAAATATTTAATTAATTATAAGAAGAAAGTGGAATAATTAATTAGGGTTAGGAAAGGTGAATTAATCAAATAATAGAAGGGTATGTGTAGGATCATGATAGGCCAAAAGGTGGTGATATGATCGGTATGTGGCTAACAACTTTTTTTTTACCCAAAATTGATGTAATGAAAAGGGTTTTTAAAGGAAATTTTCAGCTTTCCACCAATATAAATTATGCTTTACTTTGAATTTAGTAAATAATTATTATTCATTTTCTATTTGAATTACGACTAAAGTCCTTATTAATAGGCTAATTGAAAAACATCTATAGCTATCAAACGACATCACATTTCTTGAATCTGAAAGATGTGTCACATTCTATGCTTTGCATACTATACGATTAAAAAAGGGAAAATTGAATTTCATAAAGTTTTGACCAAGCTAAGGTGGTCAAACATACAAGCTTTTATATTTTTTAAAAGTTGTAATTAAAAATTCATAATTAATTATTTATTTTGAAAAAAATTACAAAAAAATATGCATCACATCAAGACTTGAGTCTTCTACTTATATGTAAAATATTATAAAAAAATATTATCATTTTATTGTGGTTAGGGTGGTCAGACAGACACCTACTTAGTTTTTCCCCTGAAACTTAAGTACTATTGCATTGAAATTTCAAATTTTCACCAAATAGATTTTTATTTTTTTTTAAAATTCCCTAGTAGTTTAGAAACTGCATTCAATTTTCTACAGATTCTATTCTTACATATTTTTGAAATAATATAGATAACTTATTCATTTTTTTATGTCAAGTTGCCTAACTCTGATTTTTTTGAATTTTTTGCCACCTAAGGGCCTATTTTTTATGTGATGATCCAGTACATACCAAGAATATTTTATTAATTATGAGGAAATAGAGATAACTAATTAAAATTTGAAATTTTAATTAATTAAGAAGTGGTGTCAAAATTAGGGTGACTATAGAATATTAATTGGTTACATGTTTATGGTGAGTCACAATTCATCATTAAGAAAGTCAATGATGAATTTAATGCCAAAGATGGCAAGCTTATTCCCTATAAATGCATGGTAGATGGCTTTAAGAAGTACTTTAGTTATATCCAATTTGAACAAGAGCCTAGAATTTATAACAAAGCAACACATGCTATGGCTACAATTGTTACTTTACTTGATATGTCGCAAGATCATCATGAGTGCGAGTTTTTGTTCAAAACATTGTTAGTACCTGCATACGATCTTCCTAAAACTAAAATGGTGTGCAAAACCAATCACCTAGGTATCTTGACATATACATCTATCTTCATGATAAGATCCTACCACTTGACCTCACCCATAACCAATGTCGATCCTTTATATGATGATCCTCCCTCTACACTATCTTAGGAGACACCTATATCATAAGGGGTATGATGGTTCTCTTCTACTATACATTTGAATGATACAAAATCTAAATTAGCTTTGAACAAAGTGCATAGTAGAATTTATGGGGCTCATACTAATGGAATGGTCCCAACAAAGAAGCTTCTCAGAATGGGTTATTATTGGCCAACTACGAATCATGATGCTTACAAATTTGTTAATAAATTCATTCCATATTAGCAACATGTGTGTTTGATACATGCTCAATCCCAAGAATTGTAAATTATTACCTCTCTACAGTATTTTTTATAATGGGGACTAGACTTAGTTCACAAGATCCACCCTCTTTCATCTAATGAACATTCATTCATAATCATCACCACCAAATAATTCACAAAGTGGGTGGAAGCCATTCCACTCACCCTCATTACTAACATTCATATTTCCATATTTTTCCTACACCATATCATCTGCCGATATGGTATGTATCCCATCCACCATCATCACTGATAATGGAAATCCTTTCCAAAACCAACATGTACATAAATTGTCTAAAAAAATCCATATCCAACATCACTAGTCCACCCCTATTACCCCCAAGATAATGGCCAAGCTAAAGAAACTAAAATAGCGGTAATCAAAATCCTAAAGAAAATTGTTAATGCTATTGGTCATGATTGGCACCTCCATTTGAATCCTACCCTTTGGGCTTACCACACCTCCATCTAGACTCCAATTGGCACCACACCATACTCTTTTTTTATGGTTTCTAAAGCAATCTTTCTAATCAAATTCAAACTCCCATCACTCCCTATTTCTTTGAAGAATTTAATCAATGAGGAGTATCATGTTTCACATTTGAGTCAACTGGAGATTTTAGATGAATGGTACACCTCAATGCCTACAACCATATTTAGGAATATCAACATCGGTTAAAGAGAATCTATAATAAGAAATTCAACCCTTTCCAATTCCAACTTGTTGACCTTGGCCTCAAAGAGAATCAACATACCCAACATGATCGAGAAAATAAAGGAAATTTTGAGGCTAATTAGTTGGGTCCATATATAGTAACTAAAAAGAATGGTTTTGGAGCCTATCAGCTAGCTACACCAAAAGGAGAACCCTTGGGTGAACCCATTAACATCATCTATGCCAAGCAATTCTATTCTTAAATCAATTGAGTTATCCCACCTTTCAAAATTTTCAAAATCCAAAAAAAAAGAAAAATGTCAAATCAAAAAATATATAGTCAATAGTAAAGACAAATAAATAAGCCTATGGTGAAAGCCACTCTTGGCGGTACCTTGGATAAGTGCATTTGGTGAAAACATAGAAAAATTTACCACTCATAGAGGGATTACTCATTATGTACCTTGTATTGATATTTTCTATGTGCTTTCACCTTATCCACTTACCTATCCTATCTATCCTATCCATCCTATTTGTATCACATCCATTATCCATCTCTATACCACTATTGACCACATGGTATATTTTGGTTGGGTATTATATAGATTGGATCTACTATCCCAATTCCTAAGTTTTACCCAATTATTTTGGAATGCATCTAGAAGATCCTAACATGGTCATATGATTCACTATCCTTCCATCAGTTATACTTTCATTGGTCATTTCCAATTTTATATAGTGTGCATATGGTTGGTCTAACATCCTCACCTAGGTTCCATAATTATGTATACTTGTTGCTAGGTCTCGTTCTCATGTCTACATGTTGCTAAGAGTACCTATCTAGTTGGTTCCTATAGCAAAATTTAATAGCCCCCTAAGGTTTTGGTCCATCTTGGATATTCGTTGTCATGTTGATCCTAGAATATACCCATCCATATTTGGTATTTACAGAATACATCATTTCTCATATCAGACCACATCAATCCACCCATCGTCCTCATGATAAAGGATAGTTGAGATTTATTGTTATTTCATGGTGCTTTTTGCATTTTTTTTATCTTTTGAGCTTCCTACTATACCTACTTGAGGTTTCCATGATCCATCATATGGTGCACTTTGACTTGTATAAATAGGGGAATATCTTGGCTTTTCATGATTGTGTTTTCCTGGTTGTTCAACATTGTACCCACCAAGATTCCTTGTGATCTTATATTATGTTGGGGAATCCTTTCTATTTCTGGTTTTCTAGCATTAGCCCCACTAAATCCCTTTCAGAATTTGTAAGATGTTGGATGAACCATTTTGTTTTTTGTGTTAGTCCTATGCATGTGATACAAAGTCACCTTGGTTTCTCATACCCTAGTACATAGTATCCCATGCTATATAAAATTAAATGCTCACTACATGGCAACATAATGTATAAGATCAATTTTATCAATCCCCCATCCTACCCTCTCCCATTCCCATTCCCTCATTTTAAATTTCCATTCCCACTATCTCTTTCTAAATCATTAGATTTTGATTGTGCAAGTGTGTCCCCTCATCATCTTTCCCATAGGTTGATTCATTTTTTATTGGTACATTATCGCTACACCTACCATCAACTATCCATATTTTCACCATTTCATTATCATTTCATTTATATTAAGTTGTTTAGGATTTTTTATTCTAACAATCTTTCCATCATTTTATTCTCATTAATTTGTTTAGGATGTACTATTCTAAGAATCTTTTCATCATTTCATTTATATTAAGTTATTTAGGATTTTTTATTCTAAGCATCTTTTCATCATTTCATTTAAAGTTGTTTAGGTTCATCATTTCATTTGCATTAAGTTGTTTAAGATTTGTTATTCTAAGCATCTTTTCATAATTTCATTATCATTTCCTTTTGCATTAAGTTGTTTATGATTTTTATTCTAAGCATCTTTTCATCAATTCATTACCATTTAAGTGACATAAAGTTGTTTACAATTTAATATTTTAAACATCTTTTCATTTAGTTCATGCTAATTTTAGGTTGCATTAATAATTTTAGTTACATTCTTATTACATTATATTAATCATGTAGTGTTATTATACCATTAGGTTCATTTAACATTATTTTTCATTCCATTATATTTTAATCTATTTCGCATTGCATTAGTTCCATTATCAATTTTGCATACCATTACATATTCATTCATTTGCATTGCATTTTAAATTATATCCATACATGAAATCAAATGTACCCATCAAACATCACAAATCACACATCATGAATCATAATATCCTAAATATCATAAATCATTACATCATCATTAGAAATCATAACACATAGGAATATCCACCCTACATAAAACTTGTTAGTCCTCATGAAATTTGTATAAAATCTCCCTATTGTAATTCACACACAAACTGCATCACAAGTGGTTAGTATCATCCATTATAATTGTCATAATTATCATAATGCATACATACATTCATCATACACATCCATCTGTATCACAATCATATAAGCATAAGAATAAAACATAATTCATGTCATCCACAATCATCAATAAATACATCCATATATAACCACATGCATATAATAAACATCCATATCCTATATGCATCTTATCACATATCATATACCAAAATCACATTAAATTCCATCATAAACATCTGCAAGAGTCATCAAAATAATACAAGTGCCCATGTATAGGTATATCAAAATCAATGTCTATATACATATGATACATCAAGATCATGAATCAATATGAATAAAAGTAATGAGAATAAATATCATCAGGACTTATGTCCTGATCAATAAAATAATGATCACTTGTTCATGGTATAGTCTCTACAAAACCTATGTATCTATCAAAATTGGAACCTAAATCTACCTGTATACCCTCTACCAGCTACTCATTGCATCTATGTGTGTAGGAGATGATGGTATTGACCCACTTAGCCCTACTCATCCTCCTCTTCCCCATGGCAATCCCATTGACCTACTCCTCATTGATCCTAATCTCAAGGACCTACTCCACTCTAAGCTCATATCCTCTAAAATTGTGGGCCTCCTCTCTACTATTGCTATTGTTTCATAGTAGAGTTCCCTATAATTTTGGGCCTCCTTGCTTAGTTGTATCATTGAGCACACATCTTACACTCCTCTTTGCACCCTAACAATCTCCCACTCATGTTGGTACCTATCCCTATCCACCTGCATCTGAATCCTCTCCACTACCCATACATCTCATGCTAATATTAGGTTGTATATGTTTGAGGTGATAGTAGCTAGGTCACCCTATACAATGTCTACTTGTACTTGGAGACTGCCCCTCTTCATTGTCATAGTAGCCAATTTTTCCAACAATCTCCCTATCTCCACTTGTAAGTTGTCTCTCTTGATAGTCACCATGGATCCATCCCCTTGATGCCTATCCATGTATAGCTAGAGACTATACCTCTCAAATATTCTTATCTCCACATCCTCCAAGGCCTAACACAGAAGTAATTGTAGCTAGGTGATCCTATTCTCTACTATTGTTAACCTCCCAAATAAGTCTTCACCACCTCTCCTCCCCTCTTGCTACCATACATGGGGCACCACCTCCAGCCCCAAAATATCTAAATCTATCTTCATAGCATCTTTCTATCTCTCCTCCTCTCCTTCCTCCTCCTCATCACCACTACCCTCTCAATCCTCTCATCTTTCCCCTATCTCATGCTCATCCTCTGCTAACTCCCCCTCTACTACATCTAGCCCCTCCTACCTCTCCTCCTAGTGGACTACTTTCCTCTATACCCTTCATACCTCCTACATAGCTACCTCCACCTTCATTGATTCTCTCACACCTCCTACCTATCCCCTCAGTGACAACATTGCCTCCAACCTCCTACCCCTTCACCACTCTACATATCACTGAGTAACCCCTAGGTCATAAACCCCTATTCTCTAATCCCATCGAACCTCTACCAGTTCCCCCCATGATGAAATTTCCATCATCTATGTAATCTATGGACCCCACATTCCTATCTCACGAGACACTCTAGTAAATCTCTCCTTAGGCTCCAAGATATCTTGAACTATGTGAAATCGGTGCATCATCTTGTTTGATTTGTAGCCCTTCATCAGGAATTACTATCACCCTAGCAGGTAACATCTTTTGAGCATGTATCCATAGTATACATCATCCTCATCCTATTCATCCATCTCCCTATAGGACCTCCATACAATATCCCTATAATCCATCTCATCCATTAGTCACCTCCAAAACACCATGCTCCTAATATCAGTGTAATGCAATATACTCATCCAAGTGAACACTAATGGCTCATATTCTACTTGTAGTGATCTCTCCCCAACTAACCTCGCCACTTGGATGTGCTCCCATTCCCATAATTGCAACAACATGATGTAATTCAAGCTCACTCCCATCCTATAACAAACCACATAGATGTCCTAGTACACTTGGGCCAATAGGTAGGCCCCCCATGCAAACCTCCTTGATCACCCCATCATATTAAGAATAACCTCTCCCAATGTTAGACTGAAGAAGCATCCACTCCTTTTAGGAAGAAGCACTCCACTGGTCAAACCACATAGATATAGTGCCATCCTAGGCACTATATCTCTACATCCATCCATGTCGAATGTTTTTCCTGCATGGAAGGTCTGCCATGCCGAATAGGTCCTATAATAACTATGGTGCTATCATTTCTATCAACACCTATACCTCCCCCCTTAAATCTACAATCAAAGGATCTACCATATGTTCTCCAATGTAATCATCATCTGATATGTGGCAAGGTGGAAGGTACATTTCTTTGAGCTCCAACACTCTAGCAACAATGTCACCATGGGCCTATGCACCCTAAGCATTGAGATCTGCGCCATGTAGGCCAATCCACATGCATCCAAAAGTGCCCAATCTACATCTCCAAACCCTCTTTCTAGTTGAAGAATTGTTGAACGTTGCTTGCAAGTCCATAAAATTATTGGGATGAGTGCAAGATCATGGGGGTCCAAAAAGTGGCGATATGACAAAAAGTGGCTAACAATTTTTTTTATCCAAATTTGATGAAATGAAAATTTTTTATTGAAAAAATTGTCAACTTTTTAAAAATATAAGATATGCCTTATTTGGAATTAAATAGATAATTATTATTGATTTAATACATACATTTTGACTAAAGTCCTAATTGATAGGTTGATTGAAAAAAAAATCTAATTCTTAAATGATTTCAAATATTTTGAATCTAAAAGATGCAACACATTCTATGCCTCCCATACTATAGGATAAAAAAAATAAAAAATCATACACTTTTTACCAAGTTATGGTGGTCAAACAAACATGTTTTAATAAAAAATTCATAACTAATTATTTAATTGCAAAAAAATTACAAAAAAAATGTGACACATCCAAGAATGTGTCCTCTACTTATATTGAAAGTTTCAAATAAATATAATAGTTTTTGCATGTACTTAGGTTGGTCAGACATACAACTGCTTTTTATTTTTTCTTGAAAATTTAGAACTACTCCATTGAAATTTCAGAATTTTACCAAACAGAATTACCTTTTCCTAAAAAGGATTAGTATCTTAGAAACTACATTCAATTTTCTACAAGTTTTGTTTTTACATATTTTTCAAATTATGTTAATAACTTATTCAAATTTTTATGTCAAGTTGCCTAAATTTGGTTTTATGAATTTTCATTGCCACTTAGGGGCCTAGTTTGGACCCCCATGATCCTACACTGACTCACTACATCCACCCACCAACATGTCAGGTTTTTCTATCTAAAATTCTTGTAACTTTCTTTTTTCTTTTATTTTTCAAATTTTCCTTTTTGGTGCATCCACCCATCCATAGAGTGGATATTCCCTTTAAGAGAGTCACCCTTCCCCATGTGCATTCGTCCCTTATTGGATCCACATGTCTTCTCATACATCCACCCTTGTAGGTAAACATGCATCCACCTACTCATTAGTGGATTCACCCCTCTAGATCCAAGAACACATCTGTCTATCTTCTAATGAATCCACCCCTATGAGCTAATGGAAATATACCTATGTAGCTATAAATTTTCATGTGTAGTGGATCCATCCCTTCTGCATACTTGCACATCAAGAAATGTATCCACCTATCAGGGATTCACCTTGGGTATGTGCAGGATCATGATGGGCCAAAAAGTGGCAATATGATGGGTATGTGTAGGGTATGTCGGTGACGACTGTTTTTTACCCAAAATTGATGAAACGAAAAGGGTTTTTAAAGGAGATTCTCAGCTTTCCACCAATATAAATTATGTTTTACTTTGAATTTAATAAATAATTATTATTCATTTTCTATTTGAATTACGACTAAAGTCCTAATTGATAGGCTAATTGAAAAACATCTATAGCTTTCAAACAGTATCACAATTTTTGAATCTGAAACATGTCACATTCCATGCTTGGTATACTCTAGGATTAAAAAAAAATGAATTTCATAAATTTTCGGCCAAGTTAAGGTGGTCAAACATATGAGTTTTTATATTTTTTAAAATTTGTAATTAAAAAATTCATACTTAATTATTTGGGTATGTGCAAGATCATCATGGAAAAAATAGGCCCTTAGGTGGCAAAAAATTCAGAAAAATCAGAGTTATGCAACTTGACATAAAAATTTGAATAATTTATCTATATTATTTCAAAAATATGTAAGAATATAATTTGTAGCAAGTTGAATGTAGTTTCTAAACTACTAGGTTTATTTTTTTTAAAATAAAATCTATTTGGTGAAAATTTGAAATTTCAATGGAGTAGCACTTAAATTTCAGGGAAAAATTAAGAAGTAGGTGTCTGTCTGACCACCCTATCCACAATAAAATGATAATATTTTTTTATAATATTTTAGATATAAGTAGAGGACTCATGCCCCGATGTGATGCATATTTTTTTGTAATTTTTTTCAAGTAAATAATTAATTATGATTTTTTTATTAAAACTTTTAAAAAATATAAAAAACTCATATGTCTGACCACCTTAACTTGGTCAAAACATCATGAAATTCAATTTTTCTTTTTTTAATCCTATATTATGTGAAGCATAGAATGTGACACATGTTTTGTATTCAAAAAATGTGATACTGCTTGAAAGTTATAGATGTTTTTCAATAAGCCTATCAATCAAGACTATAGTTGTAATTCAAATAGAAAATGAATAATAATTATTTATTAAATTCAAAGTAAATCATTATTTATATTGGTGAAAAGATGAGAATATCTTTTAAAAACCTTTTTCGTTTCATCAATTTTTGGTAAAAAAAGTTGTCAGCCACATACCCTACACATACCCATCATATCGCCACTTTTGGGCCCATCATGATCCTACACATACCCATTTACTTGGAAAGAAATTACAAAAAAATATGCATCACATCAAGACATGAGTCCTCTACTTATATATAAAATCTTATAAAAAAACATTATCATTTTATTGTGGTTAGGGTGGTCAGACAAACACCTACTTCTTATTTTTTACCTGAAATTTAAGTACTACTGCATTGAAATTTCAAATTTTCACCAAACAGATTTTTTTTAAAAAAAAATACCTACTAGTTTAGAAACTACATTCAATTTTCTATAGATTCTATTCTTATATATTTTTAAAATAATATAGATAACTTATTCAAATTTTTATGTCAAGTTGGCTAACTCTGATTTTTTTGAATTTTCATCACCACTTAAGAGCCTATTTTTTCCATGTTGATCCTACACATACCCCCTTGCCTCTGGAAAATTCACCTATCTACATGCACATCCACCCATTTGCGAGCACAACTTTCTATCAGTACATTTACCCATGCATTGGTGGATCCACTTGTCTAGGGAGCATTTTCCTATCCACCTAGATGGGTGGATCCACATGCTTGTTGAATTTACTAATCATAAATATAAAAAATCAAATTATACGAAGAAAATTCAAAGGCCATACTTGGGTACTACCCTCTCCTCTATGCACTCATGCTTGCACAACATCAATCCAGTGTGGAATATGGCATGGGTTAGTGCAAGATCTTGGGGGTGTAAACTAGCCCCTTAAGTGGCAATGAAAATTTAGAAAAATCATGGGAAGCATAGAATTTGGCACATCTTTCAGATTCAAAAAATGTGAAATCGTTTGAGAATTATACATGGTTTTCAATCAGCCTATAAATAAGGACTTTAGTCATAATGCATGTAGAAAATCAAAAATAATTATTTAGTAAATTCAAAATAAGGAATATCTTATATTGGTGGAAAGATGACAATTTGGATAGTAAACCCTTTTTTTCATCAAATTTAGATAATAAAAAAAGTCGCCAACCACAAGGGTGAGCTCTAAAAAACTAAGGAAATTTTCTAAACACATTTTTGTAGTTGACTTTCTAGGTATGACACCCCAAACCAAATCCTAAGGAAAACCTGAGGGAAATCCTAATGGTACAAATTTTATCAAGAAAAATGGATATCTATTTGAAATGAATATCTGTTTTGAAATAGATATTTGTTTTGTTGAAACAAATATCTATTTTGTTGAAATGGGTACCTATTTTCATGTCTTCAAAATGAATATGCTTGACCATTAATGTTATAACATGTCACTCACAACACAAACTTACAATTAAACATCCTGATTTACTCAATATAACCTTACCGCCTTCATTGGCGTATGTCGATAGTGATGAGGCTTTGAAACAACTATTAGGTGTTTATGATACCTCATCCTCATAAATTACATAAAAAAATTAGTCGTGACATGAAAATTACTGAGCAAGACACAAGTGATATCACTGAAGAATTTTCTCAAACTGATTCCTAAATCCAATGCACTCCTTCTAGGAGATACAATTGATGTACCAATGGACATTAAGGATAAATATAAAATTATTAGGATTGGGAAGTTCCTTGATGATGAAGAACAAGAAGATACTACCACTTTACTTCATGATTTTCCTAAAAAAAAATTCTTTGAAATATTCTGATACGCTCAGAATTGACTAGAAAATTGTGATGCATAACATTGTCCTTGCTAAAAATGCTAAACTTGTTCGTCAAAAGATTTGAAAAATGCATCATAACATATCCTTGTGTGTTAAAGATGAACTCAAAAAACTCTTTGATGTAGGCTTTATTAAACCTATTGATTATTCCCCTTGGATCTCAAACATTGTCGCAGTTGCAAAACCTGATAATCATATTTTGATGTGCATGGATTCTTGAGACTTGAATAAATCCTCTTTAAAAGATGATTTTCCACTTCCTAATATAGACATGATAGTGGATTCAACTACCAGACATGCTTTGTTGTCATTCGTGGATGGATTTTCTGGTTATAATCAAATCCTTATTAACCCTCAAGATCAATATTAAACTTCCTTCACAACTGCTTGGGGAACATTTTGTTGAGTTGTGATGCCCTTCAGTCTAAAGAATTCCAGCACAAGTTATCAACATGCAATGACATTAATATTCCATGATTATATTCAAAAAATTCTGGAAGATTATGTCGATGATATCCTACCTAAATCGTTAACACAACAAGACAATGTAAATGTCCTTCGTAAAATCTTTGAACAAATACAACAATACAATATGCGATCGAATCCCAAAAAGTATGTCTTTGGTGTAGATAGTGGTAAACTTTTTGGGTTTGTCATATCTCACAGAGGCATTGAGGTGGACACAAAGAAAATTGATGCAATTATTAACATGCCACCTCCTAGGAATATTTCTCAGTTGTGCACATTACAAGGTCGAATTCAACCTATCTATCATTTTGTTGCATCTTTAGTTGATCGCACATTACCTTTAATGCATCTCCTTAAAAATGGTATCCCTTTTGATTGGGATGAGGATTGTAAATAGGCCTTTGAGAGTCTAAAGGAATATCTAGCTACTCCACCTGTTTTACAACCTGTTGTGCCACATAGACCGTTTATCTTATACATTGTCACATCATCCCATGCTCTTGCAACATTGTTGAGTCAACATGACGATCATGGTAAAGATCACCCTATTTATTACATTAGTCACACCTTAATTTATTATGAGCCACACTATTCACCAATTGAAAAACAATGTTTGGTTCTTGTATTCGCTACTAGTAATTTGCAACATTATTTACTAATTGTTGAAATACAAGTCATCACAAAATGTGATCCTCTTAAATTTATTTTCAACAAAACAGATCTCTTCGGATGCCTAGGTAAGTGGGTGATGTTTTTAACTGAGTTTGACCTCAAATTTGTTTCCCAAAAATCAAATCAAAGTTCAAGCCTTAATTGATCACTTAGTTGACGCTCCTCCTTTTTCTTTACCTAGTCCTAATTCATTTCTTGATGATCATGTCTTAATTGTTGACATTACACTAGGGGAGTTATTTTTTGATGGATCTAAGTGTCGAATAGGTTATGGTGCTAGAGTGGTGCTAATTCCACCCGATGGAAAACCTATTCCCTTATCCCATCGCTTAAATTTCCTATGCACAAATAATACAACTGAGTATGAGGCATTGATCGTGGGTTTACAAGCTACTTTATCTCTAAATTCTAAACATATCAAGATCTTTGGTGATTCACAATTGGTCATCAAACAAATCACTGGTACATATCAAACTAAACCTGATAAATTATTAAAATACAAGGAGATTATCATGAGATTTAAAAAAAATTGACTCATTCACCATTGATAATATCCCATGAAAAGAAAATCGACATCTAGATGTAATGGTGAGTGTAGCTTCTCTCATCTCCCCACACGATCCTTCCGCAAAATTCACTTTCGCTATCCATCCCATCATGAAACCCTCAATCGATACTCCGTTAGAAGACATTTTGGTGATAACTCAAGATGCTTCATGTGAATGGTACAAAATACTATATAACTATTTGAAAGATGGTATCATTCTTGAACCTGCTACAATGAATACTCAAAAGTGTTTACATAAGCTCACGGCTAAATATGTGATCCTTGCAAATGCATTGTATAGAAGATATTTTAATGGTCTCCTATTATGATGTCTTAGAGATTCTAAAATCCCTTTAGCGCTTGAATAGGCTCATGTTCGTGCCTATGGAGGTCATTTTGGAGGACATTCATTAGTGCAAAAACTTATTCATATGGGTTATTAGTGGAGACATATGGAGAAGGATTTCTTCTCCTATGTTAAACGATGTCACAAATGCCAAGAGCATAGCAATTTGATCCACGCTCTTGTTGCTGAGCTCCATGCTAATGTTCCCATTTGGCTATTTTTAGTATGTGGGTTAGATCTTATTGGAAAAACTTCACCACCTTCTTCTATTGCACATACGTTTATCATAATTGCAACAGATTATTTCACGAAATGGGTGGAAGGTATTCCCCTCTGTTCTACAACAGCTAGAGCAATTTGTCATTTCATCTTGGAGCACATAATTGCTTGCTTTACACTCCCTTCCATAATTGTTTCAGACAATGGAACCCCATTTAAGAATAATGACGTTCAGACATTTCTTGAAACATTCAATATTCAGCATCACTTTTCTACATTGTATCATCTGCAATCCAATGGAAAAGCTGAAAATACTAATAAGCTTCTCGAACAAATCCTCAAGAAAACTATCACCAAGCATCATAAACATTGGCATACGCAACTATCTTATGCGCTTTGAGCTTATAGAACTAACATTAGATCATCCACAAGAAATACCCCTTATAACCTTGTTTATGTTATTGATGCGATTATGCCCTTGGAGTTAGAAATTCCTACTTTGCAAGTTTCTCTCTGAGATCTTTTTGATGATGACACTTATCAAGAACAATGCTTACATTAACTCGAGATGCTCGATGAACAGTACATTAATTCTCTCAAAAATCTCCAAGCTTACATCAAATAATTACAACACAAACACAACATTCATGTCAGCCCTCACTCATTTTCTAAGGGAGATTTTGTTCTTATTGAAAATCAACAAAATGCTAGTGTTGACAATGAAGATAAAGATAAGTTCAGTCCTAATTGGTTGGGACCTTATATAGTTGATACCAGTTATGGTTCCGGTGCTTATCTCTTAATGAAGCTTGATGGAACACTCCTTAAGGAACCCATTAATGCCACACATTTGTGTCGGTATTATCTCTAATCCTCGTTGAATAGTATGGTTGGTATAGCAGTGTTGTTTAATAATGTTATTTGATGTTATTCTAAATAACTTTCACATTGCTTCATTCTTGACAACTAATTTTGTGTGTCTTGAACACTAAGGTAATTATTTAAGTTCATTTTATAATTGATTTATCCCTCATACTATTCACATTCATGTTATGTTAAGTTAGATCTTTATCAGTGCATTTAATTTAACATATTCTTTTCTTATTATCAATGTTGTATCTATGCTAAAACTACAATATGTTTTACACTAGATCACATCAATCCTATTAAATCATGTAGCCATTAATTAAATACTTTTACTATAAGTCATTTAATTAATCACATAGCATTTAGCATCCACATAAAGAGACACATCATCATAAAATCACATGCACATGTCTATGTATGTATAAAAGTTTTATATGCATCTCAAAAATTATATACAATGTCATAATGGTTTGTGATAGCTAGACCCCCTCTGGATCTAGCACTCGTGATCCAATCCCTAGATGTCGTGAGATGGTCGTGTGTGACCATGATCACAAACTGTTGAATCTAAGTGCATACTCCAAACCCTGTACTTGACCAATGGCTATAAGTCGCTCATTTTCCATTTGATCCCTCTCTACTCATGCATTTTCCAGCTCTACATGTAGTCTCTCTACCTCTATCAAGGTCTCTGCTAATTGTAGTGCACTCTAAGCTCAATGGAGTTATCTCCTCACACTCTCGTATGCTTCCCATAACCTCATGAAAGTTCTGAGTGACTCAGGCTCTTCCTCCATTATTGGTGGGGGCATGTAGTCCAGATCCATCCCCTCCTCATTGATGGATGCAGGAACTATCTCTGTGGTAGCCTAACGATAGAACTCTCACTAGTCTCTCATCACTCCTACAAGATAAACAATGTACACAATCAGTAACACATGATCATGATATATATATAGGAAAATAAAGCATAAATCACTATTTAGAACATGTGTGAAATCAAATATCATCACCTATGTCTCTAGATGCATGAGGAATGTCCACTTCCTCATCTCTCGGGGGCATCAAGGATATGCTAGCCTCTCTCTGACTCTGAGTGTTGATATTTGTTGTAGCTACTACCTATGATCTGGTCCTGTAAGTATATGAGGACTATCCATGCTCATATCGATCCTCAATAGCTACCTCCTCATCCTCACTCAAGGGTGGCTCCTCCTCATAGTAATTATCCTCCACATAATCCTCATCCTCCTCCTCATCCTCTCCTCCATACCAGTCCTCATAATCAAGATAGACCTCAGACTAGTACTCATCATCAATAACATCTATAAAAATATCTTCTAGCCTATACTGTACCTCCTCTACTCTCTACTCTAGCTCATCGCCCTCATCTACTGCTAGTTCTGCATCACCTATAGAGAAATCCATGGGAAAAATAGGAGCCAGTCATGCATATAACCACCACTCCTCATGCTCATCTGTGCTACCAACATCATCAGCGTTGAATGCTAGTGGCTAGTTGTGATTTGAATCATCAGAATCACTCTCACGAACATGATCTATAGTCAGTCGAATAGTAGCAGCTAGCCTCTGGGCACTTTTCACTGATCGTCTAATGAAGGGGCATGCACTCGGTGGTGTCTGCACCTATCTAAACTATTGCATGACTCATCCATAATGAAATAGTCATACAACATAGTCATGCCTCCTTGCTAGATATCTATCCATCTACATCCTTTGTAACTATCTGGTGGGATCTAGCCACTGTAAAGTGAGTAGATAAGGTCTCCACAAGATCTTGTCATCCTCTAGTTGGTCAAATATTACCCTCCAAAAGTGTAAATCCCCATACTGCCATAGGCATCACAAAGGATAGTTGAATGCTCATGGACAACCTACAACTATAGTACAAGGGTATTTGATAGGCTTGGTATTTGTGATGCTCAAGGAACCACACCTATAGAAGTATACAATGGACCATACTATCAATCTCTTGAAATACAAACTGACCAATATCATAATACAAGTGTGATGGAATGCAGTGGCCCCAAGCATAAACTATCCTTTGCTCATACATCCCTCATATCAAGTGTAACAGTCCCCCATCCAAGTGTGTCGCTCGTCCATCTAGATTAAGAACCAGTGCCACTCTATGCATCATATTTTTTCTAACCATAGGAGCTCATGAATAGAATAACATAGGAAGGTTGATCCATGCTCTAACCCTCTCATCATGTATCAGACTACCTAGAAAATACAACATATCTCTCTTCTTCTCCTAGAATGAACAATCACCCTGGAGATATACCCACTCTCCCCGAATGGGAACTTAGAGAATGTGTTGTACATCCTTGAGAGTGATCATCATTTCCCCAGTGGAAAGCTAAAAGGTACAAGTATTTGCATCCCACCGCTAGCATAGAGCCATAAGAATAGCATCATGGTATCTCATAGGTTGCATAAGATATGCCCAATAGATACCCACTGATTGTAAATGATCTACCTTTGTTGATAATAGTGCTAGGACATGATCTCTCAAAAATGTGAGTTGTCTTCCCCCTAGCCAATGTCACAACCAAGCGGGAACCTATCAAAATCATCACAAAATACTCTAAATCTCATCTAATATATTTAATTTTTACATTACTCATCAAGAAAGTGTGCTAAAGTCAATCTAGTGTGCTTTTCTAATGGCCCTAGACACTTTAGAACCCTTTTTGGACATTTCACAAAGAAATGGGGACACTTCACAAAGAAATAGGACACTTCATGAAGAAATGGGACACTTTGCGAACAAAAGGGACACTCTACAAATAAATGGGACACTTTCCAAAAAAGGGGACACTTTGAGAAATTTTTTCCAAGAACCCTAAATTAACCTATCCATGCATAAAAATCATTAAACTATTATAAAATTATAGGGAGAAATTTGCAGAATTGACTCACCTCATGATACAGCTCTCCACATGCCACATTCTCATGAAGATCATCTAGCCATGAAGGTGTGTAATCCCATCTGCTAGGCATATTTTTCTCTCATGCCTCACTTTCAAGCTACATGAAGGTAAAATGAATAGTAAGTGACAAGTTACTTTCTTCTCCTTCTTTTAATCACTTTTCATCTCTTTGTACTTTTACACATTCACATATGGTTATCATCTTTTCAAGAACTCATAATGTAGATATTATTCAAATCAACCTGACAGGAGCTAGGGTAATTTGTTTTTGACATTGATGCATTGGAATTGTGATTTCATGCCTGACATCATCAATCATCTATCATTATGTGGCATGGTACTTGGAATTTCCCAACGATATGATGTTTCTTATTCAACATGGCTAGATTGCTACCTTGATTCCACCTCTGTAAGCAAATGGAACCAAGGGGGGCATACATCTACCCTCAAATTGGATTCCTAAGAGTTAGATAAAAGGATTTTTTAGCAATTAATGAATTTGTGTTACATGATGTAGTTCCTAACATTGTGGTTATGCAAATAACTACATTAGGGGCTTCGTTCTCCTATCTTTTGAATGAGTATCCTTTTATGTAGTAAGGTGCATTGTTTAGATTCCTTTAGGTTACATATGCACATAGAGTCATATGCTTGCTAAAGTGGGGGCTAAATGTGCGATAGAAAATTGGATCCTTTTGAGAAAAGACACAATTTCATGCATAATTAGACCCACTTTTGAGTCCCTTCACATCATTCACCCTTCAAAACAACATTTATAGGCCCCTTAGACCCATTAATTTTTAACTAGAGGCCCATTTTACCTGAGAAATCACATAAAACCCAACAAACAACATTTAATTAGATCATACCCTAAAAACCCACCTTCAAACAACAGTAGTGGGACCCATTCACCACCTTGGGTGAATGAGTCCCCTCTGGTGGGACCCATTCACCAAGGGTGGAAAATGAGTCCCCTTTGAGGGAAAATTTAAATTTTAGCAGGAATTTAATCAATTTAACTTTTATTTTTGGTGAATGTCAACCTCTTAGGTCTAATTAATGGGAAAATAAGGTGTTTTTTTCTTATAAATACTCATTTCAAGTCATTTCACACATATTTTTATCATCTTTTTTTATCCTTTATCATTTCTCAAGAGCAATTCATAAAGTCAAGGCTTTCACAATAAGTTTCATTAGCAAAGGTTGAAGTTTTAGGGCAACAAACTAGGGTTTTTGTGGGTCTTGAAGCTCACTTCTCTTTTCAAGATCCAGCATTGCAAAGGATTGATGATGGATTCATATGGTGAATCATGAAGAAATCTAGGGTGAAGAGGTGCAACTAGCACCAAATCACACCTAAGGACTTGGTCACCTATTCATTACATCTTTCAATTTCATTTTATCTTCAGATTAAGGTTTGCATCTTGTTTTTTTATCATTTGCATGTCATTTCATTCCTATTGTTCATATGTTGTAATATTTCTAGGGTTGAGATCTTGCATCATATAGATCATTCTTGTATGTCTTATTCTAGATCAATAGAATAGGGTTTTTCTTAAGATTTAGACTTTCCTAGTCTTTAACACATATGAGGCTAGGGTTTAAGAAGATTTTTCTCCATTCAAGGTTTAATTACCCAACTAGGGGTTTGACCAAGGAAAAACCCCCATTAGACTAAATTTTTTTGACTATTTTGTAGGAATTTTATGAGATCTGAAGTCGGGTTTTTGTTTGAAATTCTTGTACAGGTGTCAAGGTGTAGGACAAAATTTTGAAATTACAAAAAATTGAAAGTGGATTGATTCACCATGCTTGGTGAATGAGTCCCTCCTAAGGCAAAAATTTGAGTTAGATGCAGTTCCAGGTCTCTGACTATCAGAAAATAGATTTTGTGCAAAAAAGTCCTGATTTGGGACTAATTCACCCAAGGTAGTGAATGAGTCCCAATCAGCCTAGATTCAAGTTTCATTAGTTTTCCAGATTTTTATCTAGTCATCTACAGTTTTCTAGGTGCACACATTCTGAGAAATAGCCTTTTGTTTAGATTAAATTGCATTTTTGTTCATTCTTTCAAGCCTTTTGCAAACAACACTGTGTTTTCAAACAAGGCATAAATCTTAGTCTTGCACTCATATTTAGTCATTCAAATCATTTAATTGCATTTAGTTTACTTCATTTAGATTAAAAAATATTGCATGCAACATAATTTGAATGAACTAGTTAGCATTTTTTACCCTACCTCTCTCCTTTTACGTGAAAAACCCTAGAAGAGTTAGAGAAATCATAGAGAGCCAAAAAATATATGGTTCAATATCTATTTCTTAGAAATAAGTACCCATTTGTATGTATTGAAAATATATATCTATTTTGTAAAATGAAACATATATCCATTTTGAAAAGCCCAAAACCCTCTTTAGTAAAATAGGCATAGCTTTTGCATTTCTTATCAAAATTTTGATTTTTTTATATACATTGGAAAGGTGATTCATATCTCTATGCAATGGACAAGGTAATGTTTATATATTATACATAAAAATAATTATAATCATTTTAACTTCATATTTTATTTAAATTGAAAAATCAAATTCTCACTACTTTCACACATGAAGTCCCTTTTTCATGACCTTTTTTTTATAACAATCATCTCAAAGTAATTAAAACGTTAGAAAAATTAATAAATAATGAAATATTTATATTTTTTCTAGTAAGGAGATGAAAAAATATTCATAAATCATCATATCTCTTTGTCCCTTTCTCTACCTCTTTATATTTCACTATTTCTCCCCTTAAGCTCTAGACCTATCTCTCCACTTGTCTCTCCCTCCCTCCCTACCTCCCTCCCTCTCTTTCTACCTCTTTAGACCTATCCCTCTCAATATACTGAACTCTAGACTTATCTATCTACCTCTTCCTCCCTCCCTCCCTCCCTCCCTCCTATCTTTTTCCATCTTTAGATCTATATGTCTCACTCTCTCTCCTTGAGCTCTAGACCTATCTATCTACCTATGTCCCCCCTTCCTCCCTTGTGTATTTTCCCCTCTTTAGATCTCTCTCTTTCTCTATAGACTTATCTCTCTACCACTTTTTCCCTCCATCCTTCCCTCTCTACTTAACTCAATCTCAACTCTCCATGTCTCCCTATCTATCCCTCTTTATCTCTCCCTCTCATCTCTCATTCTATACCTACCTCTCCCTCCCTCCCTATCTATCTCCATATCTCTCTATCTCCCAAGCTCTAGACCTATCTCTCTACCTCTCCCTTTATTTTCTCTCTTTTTCCCTCTTCATACCTCTTTGTATTTTATTAAACCCAATAGATCCTATACAACCTAGTCTTCTTCTATGGTCCCTTATTCATATTCAATTTTCTTAGATCTATACCTTTATGGTATTTATATCTCAATTTTATATTTGAAACTCTTTACATGCCAAATTATTCATCAATTTTATATTGTTACATATTTCTTTATTATCTTTATTGTGAAATCCAATTTATTTATCATACCCATCCTTGGCAACCAAATTAGGGTTTCATTTTCACATTTGATACATCATTGATATTTCCACTTTTTCAATATATGTGTACCTTTTAGATTTATTTTTCCTATCTCTCTCTCCCCCTCTCCATATTTGTATATTTATATGTTCTCTCTCCACACTCTCTCTCCTTCTCTCCCCATACCTCTCCCTCTCCCTCTCCCTATCTCTCTACCTATCTCCCTACCTTTCTCTTCCCATCTATCTTTCCCAGGAACCATATATATATCTAGATATCTCTCCCTCTTTCTATCCCTCTCTCTTTCTCTCCCTCTCTCCCTATCACTCCTATAGAGAGTAGATAGGGAATTTGAGAGGAAGATAGAGGGAAAATAAGAGAGGTAGAGAGATAAGATATATAAAGATATCTAAATGGATAGAGAGGGGTAATGATGGAGGGATGGAATGATGGGTAGTTAATGAGAGATATGGAGAGAATTAGAGAGGAATGGAGGAAGGGAAATGTTGAGATAGAGAGGTATGGTCAGATGCATATAGGGATAGGTAGTTATAGATAGAGAGGATAAAGGAAATGGGAGATAAAGAGAAGTATATGCAGAGGGAGAGGTAATGTGGGAGGGGTAGAAGGAGAGGTAGGTAGAGAGAGAGGGTGAGGGGATATATAGAGAAGTACAGAGGGAAGGGGAGAGAGAGGTAAGGTGGGATGGATAGAGTGAGAGGTAGGTAGAGAGGGAGAGGGTGAGGGGAGATAGATAGAATTAGAGAGGGAGAGGGAGAGGGAGAGGAAGAGGGAGAGGGAGAGGGAGAGGGAGAGAGAGAGAGACAAGGAAAGAGAGGGAAAGAGGGAGAGAGGGATGGAGAAGTAGGTAATGAGAGATTAGGGCGGGAGGGATAAAGGGATAAGTTGGTAGAGAGAGATGTTTAGTGGAGATAGAAAGTAGAGAAGGAAGGTGGGAGAGAGGTAGAGAGGAGAGAGAGGGTGAAGAGAGATATAGAGAGATATCTAAAGGGAGGGGGAATGAGGGAGAGATAGAGTGAGAGGTAGGGAGAGAGAAGAAAATAGGGGAGATAGAGAGAAGTAGAGAGGGAGGGAGGAAGGGATATGTTTTGATAGAGAGGTAGGGTGGTGGGGTATATGGAGAGATAGGTAGATAGAGAGGAAGATATATAGGAGATAAAGATAAGTGTAAACAAAGAGAGAGAGGTAAGGTTGGAGGGATAGTGGGAGAGATAGCTAGAAATATGAAAGTTGGCCACATTACCTCTCTCTATCTTTGTCTCTACTTCACTTTATCTCCCATCCACATCTTCATCTTTGTTTACCTACCTCTCCCTATATTCCTCCCACCCTACCTCTCTAGCTCTACCTCTCCCTCCATCCCTCCCTCTCTACTTCTCTTTAACTCCCCTCTCTATTTATTTCTACCTACCTCTCACTCCATCCCTTCCTCATTTCCCCTCTCTCCCTTTTGATGTCTCTCTATATCTCTTCTCCCTATCTCCTATCTACCTCTCTCCCACCTTCCCACTCACCCTCTCTCTCTACCTACTTATCCCTCTATCCCTCCCACCCTAACTCTCTCATTACCTACCTCTCCTTCCCTCTCTCCTTGCCTCTCTACTTCTCTCTATCTCCCCTCACCCTCTCCCCACCTTACCTCTCTCTCCCCTTCCCTCTATACTTCCCTATATATCCCCTCACCCTCCTCTTTACCAACCTCTCTCTCTATTCCTCCCACTTACCTCTCCCTCTCTCTCTCTATATTTACTTCTTTTTATCCCCCATATTGACCCTCCTCTCTTTCTACCTACCTTTTCCTATATCACTCCCACCCTAGCTCTCTATCTCTACCTCTCCCTTCCTCCCTCTCTACTTCTCTCTATATCCCATATTTGGACCTCTCTCTATGTACTTCTCACTCCAACCCTTGCTCTTCCTTATGTCTCTCCCTCTCTATATCTCTATATCTCTCTTCTCTCTCTCATCTCTACCTCTTTAAACTTCCCTCTCTACTTCACTCTATTACCACTCACCCTCTCTACTTCTCTCTATCTCCACTCACCCTCTCTCTATAGAAAGGTAAATAGTAAGATATAGGGAGAGGGAGAGAATATATAGATAAAGAGAGATAAAGGGAGAGATAAAAATATAGAGAGATAGGGAGTTATTAATAGAGATGAAGATATAGAGGGATATAGAGGAATATGGAGATAGAAATATATATATGGTAAGATAATGTGATAGAGAGAAATAGAGAGGGAGAGGGAGAGATAAAGGAGTAGAGATAAAGGAGAGATAGAGAAGGGGGTGATAGAGAGGGGGGAGATAGAGGGGGAGGGAGAGTGGAAGATAGATAGGGAGGGGCTAGATATAGAGATATAGGTAGAGAAAAAGGAGAGAGATTGGTGGAGATGTAGATAGGGAAGAAGAGGGGGATAGATATATAAATATATAGTGGGAGATAGAGGTAGAGAAATATATGGATAGAAAGGGATAGAGAGAGAAGGATTAAGAGAGAGGGGTAGAGATAATAAGATATTTAGAGAGAGATAGAGAGATATAGATAGAGGGACAAAGAGTGGGAGAGAAAGGAGGTGATAGAAACAAATAATAGATATAGGGAGAGAGAGATTGAGAGAGGGGCATAGGTAAAGAGATAGAGATAGGGAGGCATAAATAGGGTCTTTGTGTATATATAAATGAGATATGGAGATAACTTGATGAAGAGAGATTATATAAATAGATAGAGGGGGAGGGAGAGGGAGGGAGAGAAATAGAGAGAGATATGTAGATAGATATAGAAATAGGGAGTGATACAAATAGAGGGAGATAGGAAGATATATAGATAGAAAGAGGGATAGATATGTAGAGGCATATATAACCTAGGAAATATAGAGGAGAAGAGAAAGGGAGCTCGAGAGAGGAGAGATATATCTATAAAAGAAGAGTAAGGGAAAAGTACAAAGATAGATAAAGAGGGAAAATAAAGGAGAGGGGGGAGAGGGAGGCATAACCAAATAGATAGAGGAATATATATATATATGTATGTATATATATGTTCTTGTAGTTCAACTTGGGCAATGGTGCGCATAGGATCAAACACAACAAGGAGGCCTATTATGATGATTTATGATTTTTTTTATTCTCCTTAGTAAAAAGATATAAATTTTTCATTATTTATTACTTCTTTAATTTTTGAAGTCATTTAGCATGACTATATAAATAAAAACATGAAAAAAAGATTTTGTATTCAACAATTATGAGCATTTAAAATTTCAAAACTTAAAGAGGAATTTAAAATAATTATAATAAAAATTTTCTACTCAATCTATTAAAATAATCTTATCCATCAAGTGTAGACCTCTGAATCACCTTTCCAACGCATGTAAAAAATAAAAATTTTGATCAATTTTGCAAAAGCTATGCCCATTTTACTAAAGTGTGCTTTTTGCACTTTTCAAAATGGATATTTGTTTTGAGTAAAATAGATATCTATTTTAAAAATATAAAATTAATTAAATACTTATTGAAAATGGATATTCCTTTTTCTTTTCAAAAAGGATGTATGTTTTTCTTTTCATAACAAGTATCTATTTTGAATACATAAATTGATGAAAAGCAATTTTGGGAATGGATATTCGTTATTAACGAATATTCATTATTAATGAATATTCATTATTAACTGATATCTGTTAATAAAAATATATTTAATATGGTTTAGTATTACCAAAAAAAATAAAATTTTACCCAACCCATACAAAAAGTCAACTTTTTTGTTTCACAATTTTGGTGAAGTAAAAACGTGTTTTTTTCTCATTGCCACTTTTTGGCCCCTAATGATCTTGCACATGCCTGCATCGGTGTGATATTTTTCTTTGATATCTCTCTCAACTCACTCAAATGATTAGGGTAATAGTGAATAGTAATTTACCCTATTTTCTATTTATAGGTAACCCTAATCACCCCCATAACCCTAATTTATTCTTTTCGCTTCCATTGTCTCCCTCCAACTCTATTTTCCTTTGTTCTTTCACCATTCCTTGTCCTTTTTCACCATAGTTTAACTAGTATCTTTCATTTTCCTATATCGAGACATTTCCCAAGCATCTTTTTTCTCATCTGCCCTCTTGAGGGGGTATCATACTACCATATTCCACTTTTCCTCCATGATAGGGAATCTTATCACTCGTTTTCTTCCATCAAGTCAGCTATATTTTATTTTTCTTTGAAACATCATTAGTTTAACGAAATTTCAAAGAGGGGAAAAATGCAAACACCTAAATTTGACCACTTAAATTTGGTCAAATTTATCCCTATTTCATCTATCACCACTTATTATCTGCATTAATTAAATAATATTGCTATTATTTAATTAATATCAATAATTTTCCTAAAGTACTCTAAAATCCTAAGGTATTCAATTAAATAATTTATCCCCTTTAACCCTTCTCTAAATTAAATAAATATTCTATTTATTTAATTTAGTCATATATCCTACATGATTTTCTTTTAATTCATCCACTTTGTCTCTCCTAGTTGACCAAATCCTTTATAACTCTACCTCTAATCCTAATCCACCTGCTTAACCCATCATTAGGATGTGCACATTCCTAATCCATGATTAGGAGGTGTCACATCCTCCAACTTGTGCAAGTTGCATCATAATCCCTCTCATTATCTTAATCACTCACCTAACCACCTCATTTGCACTATCTAATCTCTTGATTAAGGGAACCTAATCTACTTGCCATTTATGACACCTATCCTTTGTCCTATCATCATAATGCTTTCTCCTTTTGGAGAATCAACCCATACCCTTAAGGAATTTTCAATTCCTTTTATTCCCCTCGTGCACATTAAAAGGGAATTTTTAATTCCTCTTGTCATATCTTCTCAATTATTTGGAAAGATTGGATAAGAAATCATTCTATGAAGAAGATCTTTCCAATTATCTACCATGGTACTTCTAAAGTACTCTCTTTCCTCTCATCCCCTCTCATGGTGACAAGTATCACCACCATGTGGATTGAGATGTCTCAAGACATCTCAACCCTCCATTTTCCTACATCTAATCAGAACCCTTGATTTCATCCAACCCATTTGCTAATGACTACACTTCTAAGTCATTTTTTGCAAATCATCCATTATCATCCAACCTTGAGCACTTGCATCCTTTGAGAAAAATATTAATGTTATGCTGCCAAAATTACTCTAGAGAATACACTAAATTGATATTTCTAGGGAAATTGTCACAACTAGCTCATCTACATACTCCAATTTCATCCATTTTGGAGCAGGTATGAGTTTCTTGGAAATTATCCAAGTGCTTGCTTGAGTTTTACACTATGCTTGGGTTCTTTGTTGTTTCCTTCCATTTAAAGTATAATTTTCATTACACACGAGGAAATAGAATGAGTTAATGGGTGACTAACTAGGAATTGGGAAAGTATAATGGAGTTACTATATGTGGTTATTTTATCATGGATTATGATGTTAGAAGTGGAAATGGAGTGAGATATTTTTGGTGCACTTTGAGCATAAAAGAATGCTAGAAATCTACAAAGAGATTCTAATGTGTTTGAACAATAATTTATATTTTTTATAGATGTTTTGAATCATGATATAATGTACCATTGACGAGGGTGCAACCTGAGAGACAAAAAATAACTCAGAAAATAAGAGAATAATTTTATTATTTAGAAAATGGAACTTCTTACATGTAGAGGATCTCAAATCCTCATGTTCTACAATAGATGCAAGTTACAAAAATCCACATAATAATCCTTTTCGAAGTGTGCGAACTTATTCCCCCAAAAAGTACACAAAATTTAGAAACACACCCATAAATAGAGCTCCTTAATAGTTTGGAGCCAAAAAAACATTCAAATTTGAGTTTTTTTGGTGGCGTGGCACCGAAAGTTACAACTTGAGATTCAAATTTTAAAGTATATTCGAAAATTAGTATCTTCTAGAAAGTGTGCCAACTTTCGGAAGCCATAACTTTCAGTACGGGACTCCGTTTTTCAAACCATTTGAACCGTTGGAAAGGTTTTGGAGTCAAGAACATGCTCAAGTTCCACCACACTTATTTTAGCAAGTTTCGGGGCCATTTCGGAACTGTTTAGTGCCTCAAATCTGATTTGGAAGGTTTTTTAGGTGTAATTCTTGGAGACAAACTACAATATCTTTCAACCCAGGAATAGAAAAGAAAAGCCATAAGTTGGGAATTACATTATGAAAAAAAGGGTATCCATAAATGCAAAAAATAGAAGAAACTACCAACATGAAATGAGACACTTTTTTTGGGTGATGCAGGATTGCCCTTACACCACTAGATGCTCCTGCATCAGGCACCTAGGGTAATTTGAGAAGTGAATCTGTGACATCTTAGATGGTTGAGGAAAACCCAAATGGTCAACCTCTTTCTTAGATAGCTAGGATGAATCTTCCACAAGCCTTCCTCTCCATTTCACCAGATAGTCTTCATACTGCCTGTTTCTAGTACTCCTTCCCACATAGCTATCTAGGATTACTTCAATCTCCTCCTTCTTTGAAGTAGGTGTTGGAATGTCCTACTTCCCTATTGCTAGTGCATGCTTTGTGCCACCTTCATGATACTCTATCAAATCTGAAATGTTGAACACAGGGGAAATGTTGACTCCATTTAGAAACTCTACTTCATATGCATTCCCTAAATCTTGCTTCTCCAAAATCTTGCAGGGACTGAATTTCTTCATCTTCAATTTGTTATAGGTACCTACTAGAAACCATTCTTTCCTCAAGTGGACCATTACTTCATCACCAATCTAAAACTCCTTATTCCTCCTCTTTTGATATTCCTTGGCCTTATACTACATATTCATCTTGTCAATATGTTCTCTTACCTTCTCATATATACCCTTGATGTGCTCTACAAAATATTTGGCTTCAACACTTATCTTCTTCTCTTGGTCCATCTTCCTCAATTCTAGAGCTATTCTAGGGTTGCCTCCGTACACAATCTAGAATGTTGATCTACCAGTGCTTTTGTTGATAGAATTGTTGTAAAAAAATTATTCCTAGGGTAAGATCAAGTCCCATCCCTTGGGTTTACGTCCTACCAAGCATCTCAGTAGGTTACCTAGACTCCTATTTACAAACTTTGTCTACCCATCTATTTGTGGATGGTGTGCAGAACTGAACTTCAACCCTGTTCTCAACTTCTTCCATAAGGTCCTCCAAAAGTATCCCACAAATTTGGTGTCACGATATGAGACAATACTCTTTGGTAGACCATGTAGTCTCACCACCTCTCTAAAGAACAAGTTAGCAATTTGGACTGCATCACATGGGTCTTTTGACATGGAATAAAATGTGCCATCTTCGAAAACCTATCAACCACCACAAATACTGAATCATTCCCTCTCTGTGTCCTTGGCAAACTAAGAACAAAGTCCATACTTTATCCTCCCATGGCCTCTCTGGTATAGGTAAGGGCTTATACAACCCTATATTCTGGCTCACTCCCTTAGCCACCTGACATACTCTACAACTTTGTACAAACTTCTTCACATCTTGTGACAACTGAGGTCAATAGTAATGTTCACTGATAATGGCTATGGTCTTATTTTGACCAAAATATCCTGCCATTCCTCCACTATGCTTCTCCTTTATTAGGTTCTCCCTCATGGAACTCCTCGAAATACATAGTTGACTTACCTTAAACAACATGCCATCTTGGATTATGAAATCCAACCACTTTGTCCTATCCACTATAACAAGCTCCTTACAAGCTTTCCAAGCCTCTGCAAAATTAGGATCTTCTACATACAATGTCTTGAGTTCATTGAACCCAACCACTTCAATCTACATCTTCATCAATAATGTTTTCCTCCTACTTAAGGCATCTGCAACTCTATTCGACCTCCCACTCCTATGTTTTAAAACAAAGGTATAACTCTACAAAAATTCTACATATTTCATATGCCTCTGATTTAATTTTCCCTGACTATTCAGGTGCTACAATGCTTGATGACCAGTATACAAAAAAAATCCTTCAGCAATAGATAATGCCTTCATTTCTTTAGTGCTTGAACTTCTGCATAAAATTCTTGATCATATACATAATACTTTCTCTTGGAATCATTTAACTTTTCACTGAAATAGGCAATGGGCTTACCTTCTTGGCTCAACACTACTCTAATGGCACAACCACTAGCATCACAATCCCCCTGAAACACCATATTGAAATCTGGGAGGGCTAGAACAAGTTGCTTTGTCACTTTTTGTTTAAACAATTCAAAATTTTTCTCTGCTCCAATTCTCCACTTAAACTCTCTTCTATCCCCTCTCATTGTTTTAGTCAGGGGTGCACAAATACTACTAAAATTTATAATGAACTTCTATAAAAACTAGCCAAACCATGGAAAGATCTTACCTCAGTAGAATTTTTTGGGGTGGGCCAATCCATAATAGCTTTCACCTTCTCTGGGTCCATCTTGAGACCTTCTGCTGAGACTACAAACCCCAAGTACACTAATTCCTTCTTCACAAAACTGTACTTCTTCAAATTTATCAACAATTTCTCCTCTCTTAACTTCTCAAAGGCTCTCTAAATATGCATCAAATACTCATCCAAATTTCTACTAAAAATCAAAATATCATCTAGATACACAATGACAAAACTTCCTAGAAATTATTTTAATACCTCGTTCATGAGCCGCATGAATGTGATCGCTGCATTGGTTAGCCCAAAAGGAATGACTAACCACTCATATAGGCCCTCTTTATTCTTGAAGGAAATCTTCCACTTATTTCCCTCTCGAATTCGGATCTAGTTATAACCACTCTTCAGATCAATCTTTGTGAAGTACTGAGCTCCACTCAAACAATCCATTAGGTCATCCATCCTTGGCGGGGGAAATATGTACTTGATTGTTATCTTGTTTATGGCCTGGGAGTTTGTACACATTCTCCACTCCCCATCCTTCTTCGGTGCTATTATTGTATGTACTACACATGGGCTCAAGCTCTCTCGAATCAAACCCTTTCTAAATGACTCCTAAACTTGTCTATTTAAATCCTCATTCTCTACTGGAGCCATTCTATGAGCTGCCTTATATGGCAAACTAAATCCAAGGATCAAGTCAATCTAATGACTGATCTTCCTCACTGGTGGTAAACCCTCAGGTACATTATTAGAAAATTTTTCCTGAAACTCATCCAACAACCTAGAAATTGCTACTGGCACCTTCTCTCTATCCTCCTTACCCACTCTAGGAATCAATGCATATCACACTTGCTCATGCTTCATACCTTTTCTTTGGCCTCCTTCAGGGGTTTCAACTTGTGACGAACCCCATACTACGTCAGGGAATAAGTGTTTTCATAGCCATCATGTATAGCTCGCCTATTGAACTACCACAACCTCCCCAACAACATGTGACATGCATCCATGGGGATGATATCACAGAGTACCTCATCATGGTAGCTCTTGATCTTGAATTTCACCAGGCACTACTCATTGACCAGAACTTTATGGTCCTTCTACAATAAAGCAATCTAATAAAAATGTGGATGCCTTTCCCTCTTCAGCTTCAACTTTGTAACCATCTCCTCTAACACTAGATTATTAGTGCTTCCACTATCAATGATGACTTCACAACATTTTCCTTCACATTTGCACCTTGTGTGGAACAGATTCTTCCTTTGTTCAGGCTCCTTCTCTCCAGTCACTAGTGCTCTTCTAATCACTAGGGCTTCTCCCCTTTCAGCATCATCTGAATGTTTTGATTGAGCATCTGCATCTGCATGTGCAACCCTTCAATGACCTTCTGGCCTTTTGTCTACCCTTCCTTGATGTTGCAGAAATTCATAGGCTCGATCTCCTTCTTCACCACACTAGAAACATGTTCCTCTGAAACCACCTCTTCTGGATCCTTGTATAGAACTCCCTTGTCCTATACCTCTCTGATCGCCACTATTTTGATTATGGGGGTGGTAGAAGTTATCATTCTTTTGGTTTCAACTAGTATCCACACCTTCATTTTTCTTCTCATCATCATTTCGGCTTCTTCCACCGCCCTTTTCGCTCTAACCTCCTCATCCTTTTTGCTTGCTGTAAAATATTTTGTTCAAATTCTCTTCAACTTTCAAAGCAAACTGGAATGCATCCTCAATGGTGGTCATTTTGACCAAGCTTATCTCCTCTTGAATGCTCTGTTGTAACCCATTGAGATAACGGGCTACCTTCTCCTTGTTGGCCTCTATATGACCCGTTCTAATGATCATCTTGCGAAATATTCAATGTATTCTTTCACAAATTTACTTTCTTGCTTCAACCCTTTCAATTTCTTCAACAAATCTAGCTCATAGTCCACTGGTATGAATTTTTTTTTCAGTTTCTCCACCATTCAATTCCATCTGGTGATCTTTCCTTTTCCTCTTCAATTTCTCTCCAATTGGACTTCTTTCCACCAAATACTGGCATGGGCCTTCAACTTCATTTTTGCGAACTTGACTCAATCTGGGTCCTCTATGTCCTCATACTCAAAATATTCTTCCAACTCATTGATCCAGTCGATCAACTCTTCTAGGTTCAGACTTCCCAAATAATTGGGGACTTCTGCTCTAGGTATTTTCTCGATCTTTGAAATGGCCCTTATCAACCACATTTGGTCTTGATAAATTACGTCTTCTTCCTCTTCTACATCTGAATCTTCCTCCTCTTCTTCATCCTCACTTTCTTCTCTCCTTCTTAGGTTTAACCCTCTTCTCATCTGCTCCTGCAATGCATCAATCTATCTCTAGAGAGCTCTAAAACCCTTGGCCACTAGTGGATATCTTCCACCAACATTTCTGCCACCTCGACCACCTTTGGCACCACTATGCCTACTAGGCATCACTCTTGGAGGCATCTTTTCTGACCTCGACCCACAACCATGGTCCCGGTGTGAGTTGTCTCACAATCGACGATTTATCCACACACTCAAGAAAACCCGCTCTGATACCACCTGACGAGGGTGCAACCCGAGACACAAAAAATAGCTCAAAAAACAAGAGAATAATTTTATTATTCATAAAATGGAAATTATTGCATGCAGAGGATATCAAATCCTCAAGTTCTACAACAGATGCAAGTTACAAAAAATCACAAAATAATCCTTTTCGCAATGTGCGAACTTATTCCCCCAAAAACTACACAAAAATTAAAAAAACCTGCCCATAAATAGAGCTCCTTATTAGTTTAGAGACAAAACAACATTCAAATTTTTTTTTTTTTTGTGGCCTCGCACCAGAAGTTACAACTTGACATTCAAATTTTAGAGTACATTCAAAAATTAGTATCTTTGAGAAAGTGCACCAACTTCCGGGAGCCATAACTTTTGATATAGGACTCTGTTTTTCAAACTGTTTGAACCATTGGAAAGGTCTTAGAGTCAAGAACGGGCTCAAAATTAGTCACATTGATTTTGAAAAATTTTGGGCCCATTTCGGGACCGCTTAGTGCCTCAAATCTGATTTGGAAGGTTTTTTAGGTCCAATTCTTGGAGACTAAAACTACAATATCTTTCAACCCAGGAATAGAAAAGAAAAACCGTAAGTTGGGAATTACATTATGACAAAAAGGGTATCCAAAAATGCAAAAACATCTAAGAAACTACCAACATGAAATGAGACACTTTTTTTGGGTGTAGAATTGCCCTTACACCAGTGGATGCTCTTGCATCAACCATGCTAATGATGTACCATATGTGTATCAAAATAATAAATCAAAAGATAAAATGAAATAAAGAACAAAGATACATGAATAACAACATTAAAGATAAAAAAAAAATGGATAAAAAACAATAATTGCTTGAAGAAAAACAATAAAGACGATGATGGCATATGGCTTGTAGTGTTGTCATTGATGGCAACCTAAGTTTGATCTAGTTCGCACTTCATTATTTGACCATACTAGAAGACAAAGTAGAGAATAGGGTATCTAGCTGAAGTCGAATCTATCAAGTGAGCTCTAGGCAGTGTGCCTGAATGCAAGTGCATTCCCATTTTGTAAAACACTTATATTTGAGTACTCAAATTATGGATTTACCTCCACCATGGTTTTTCCCCTAACAGGGTTTCCATGTAAAAATCCTTGTGTTATGGTGTTGAGGTTTATTATTTCATGTTCATGCATGTTTCTTTTGATTGAATGTTATGTACACTTGAGAGATTAGTTTAATAAATTCAAAAATTGCACAACATTGATTCACCCCCCCTCTCAGTATTCCTTGTGTCCAACAATTGATATTAGAGCTAAGTTCCTCATAATAAGTTTAAAAGATTGAGGTGGGTCTTGGAATGTAATGGACTCTGGTAGTCGAGCATGTGCAGGATCATGGTATGCCAAAAAGTGGCAATGGAGAAAAAAATACGTGTTTCTACGACTCAAAAACGCGAAAAATGCCGAGTTGACTTTATGGGGCTCAAGTGACTACCGAGGCATTATGGCTGCATGTATATAAAATTAAAATTTTGTGCATTTCTAAAAGTATTCCTATTGGCAGACCTAAACATCTTCAATTAGGATCTTCAGATACTATATCTCATTTTTAGATTTTAAATTTAACAAAAATCAACCTCATCAGTCTAGGGTGCCAATTCCCTGTCCAATCAGTTTTGACAAAGATTTGGATCATAGTTCTATCTCTATGATTCTTATGTTGTTTTGGGTTTTGTGTGTGCAAATTATTTTAGTTTTTGTGACTATTTTGTGTTTTCCCTTCATTGTATGAGCATTAAATTGTTTTGAATCTTGTAGAAAATTTATGAGCTTCATGACCTTGTGTCACTTCACTAATACCCACGTGAGATGTAGTTGTAGACTTATGGCTTCCTATGTTGCAATCATAGCCAATGTTGAGCTTGATTCTTATAACTCTTTCACTCAACGTATTATGTCTACCCAATCCATCTTATATTCCCTCCCTAGTCCTACATTACCCATGTCTTTTTTGTAACCTAACATTTATGTGGACTTGGCATATGTTATTTCTAAGGTCCCCAATGATAATCTAGAATAATTGGATAAAGACCTACAATGAATTCAACAATTCTTAAGCATTGAACCTTTGGATGGAGAAGCAATCCCTCTTTTGGATAGCATTGGGAAGTTGGTAAATGATTAGGAAGGGATAGAAGTGTTACGTAGCCTAGCTAATATAGTAGATTCTAATATTCCTTCGGTAGCTAGTTTCACGAAATTTTTGACTAATGCTCAAAATCCTTTTGGAAAATAAGTTTCCTCTCCCACAATAATTCCTTCTATTCCCAACTTTACACCTCCAGTCATAGCATCAATGATGGAATATAACAATGGTTTAAACTCAAGCTTAGGAATTTCTAGTGGAAATTATAATAGTTTTGTCCCTTCACCTATAACACCTCCATATTCATCACCCCTCCTAAACATGAAATATAATATCCCACCATTCCTCCATACTAGTTCACCATACTTGAAAAACTCTCACAACATGTGGCCCAATGATTTTGTGATAAATCAACTTTTTTATTTAAAGCATGACATTATACAACAACAAATTTCAAACTTAAACCAAAATCAAACCAATAGTAAACATCCAAAATACCTTACACATATTCATTAATGTTCACTATTTTAAATACACCTATACTACAAAACATTGAAATACCTCGCTTTGGAAAGTACAATGGTAAAAAATATCCTAATAACCATTTGTTAGTTTTTACTACCTTGTGTAGAGACTTTATTTTTGAAGATTCACTCATAGTGAAACTCTTTTCTAGATCATTGAAAGATATGGCCTTGGATTGGTTTTGTTCATTGTCAAACAATCAATTACCTCCTTTACACAACTCATTAGTGATTTCCTCCAACACTTTCAAGTGAACATCAGTCCTCAAGTTACATTAACAAATTTAGTTCATTGTAATCAAGGACCTAAAGAGAAAATAAAAAACTTTATGAAATGATACTAATCCCTTTATTTGAAATTCTCCTATAGTCTTCAAGATGTTGACATTCAAAGGGTGTTTATAGGTAACTTACAACCTAATATTCAAGATAAGAAATTGCTAATGAAATATCCATCCTTAACATGTTTTTGTATAACCCTTCATGATTATTGAATATCGATTAGTTGGTATGAAGGTACCCCTTCATAGGCTCCTATTGGTCAATCATATAAGTCATGCCTCAAAACAACTATCAATCATTTAAAAAGAAAAACAAAATATTCATTACTTGATAAACATTCATGTCAAACTGCTCATAATATTGAGACAGAAGTAACTACTATAAACATAACTCTAGATATAAATTTAGGCCATGAGATAGGAAATTTTCATAGTTGTTTGATTCTCTCCATGTGATCATGTTGCAATTGTTAAACAAGAATATGATTCAACTTCCTCCAATTAGTCATATTCAAACAATTAAACCTTTACCACCAAACTTTAATGCAAAAACATTTTTTCAATATCATCGTACACCTCGACATGATATGGAAAGATGTAAGCATATTTATAACCAAGTGCAAGACCTCATTCTAATCAAATCTAGTTGGATGACCTATTAATGACAAAGGAAATAAATTGGTTTTTTCACCTAATCAATACTTACAAATATTTACAAGCCCATTGCCAATTCATTCAACAAACTTTGTTCAATACAATGATAATGAAGAAGATGATAATGATTTTTCCATCTTTATAAACATTATTAATATTCAAAATCATAAAGGAAAAACCAATATTTTGTTTGACATTTCTTTTACATATATTGATTCTTCTATAACTACACTTGATGGTCTTCTTTATATCAAGTTTGCAGAAACCCGAAAAAGGGAATACTCATTGATCCCATGTACATAGTGAATATGATAAAAAAAGAGTTATTGTATGTACATGAACTTTATGCAGATGATTATGAACAATCAAAAGCATGATTAAAAGCTCATGATGGCTATGGCTTCCCTATAATTGGTTTGATAACTCTCCCAGTAAAGGTTGGACCTAAATAGTTGGGTGGTTTTGATAGATTTTTTATGAAAAATTTGAATTTAGCATGGATTTTAATGAAATTTGAATGTTTGCAATGGATTTTGACTTAAAAATAGTGTTTTTTATGTATTTGGATTAAAAATTAGAAAATTTTATAGATTTTTGTTAAAAACTAGGGTTTTTGTTAGAATTTTAAAAAAACTAGGGTATTTTATAATATTTTCATTTATATTGTCTAATTTTAATTAGATTGATTTGTTTTATATTGAATCGCATTATGGCTCCGACAATGAAAATGCACCAATTCCACCACCTCCACCACCTCCACCTCCTCCTCCACCTCCTCCACCTCCCTCCACCACCACCACCTCCACACCACCTCCACCACCTCCACAGCCATCAATTCAAGAATTAATTTCTGAAAAATTGCAACAATTAAGGGGCATTTCTGAAGTTTATATGAGAGTCCCTCGATTATCTTCGATGTCAAACACAATATCCAAAATAATTAAAAATATAGAAACCCTCTCCTCGCAACATAATGCCTTTCATTCGTGGCGAGAAGACATGAGAGAATATTATGCATGTGGATTGTCCTATGATGATGTGAAAGATCTTGGAATAACCAAAGCCCAAATAGCCTCCTTTTATTTGTTAACCCTCAAGAATTCGTTTGCCGGGGCTTAATGTTAATAAACAAAAAGTTTCTATAAAATGAAGCACGAATAAGAACATTGTAGATAAATTTTTGTATTGTTAGTGGATGGTTTTTGATAAACCACCCAACAACAATATTGATGTACCATTTTACTTTATTAAAAAATTATACAATGAGATTGTGTTAGGGAATCA
>VDFB02000007.1:169563602-169592825 GCA_007258455.2 Sequoia sempervirens
TTATTATCCATATAAGATTATGCATATATAATCTGATATATATATATCATATTACATATGTTAAGGTCCATGCCTTTTTCACCTTTATTATCCATATAAGATTATACATATATATATATATATATATATATTGGGCAAGATCAACTCTAAAATATAGAACTGTGCTATGTACATGCAATAGGTGATGATGGGTAAGTTAATGGTGGAGATCAAAAGTTGATTAAGAAGACACAGAGCAATAAATACAGTTAGACACACATAATGACAGATTCTAGTTGGGCAATATTAACTGGTAAAATATGAAACTGTACTATGGACATGCAATAGGTGATGATGGATAACTGAATAGTGGAGTTGTAGTGGACAGGGGGGCACATAAACAGTGGTAACATAGTATATGCCTCTAGAAAAATATGGGTAACTCCCATTGGCACCTCTTTTGGGACACAAATTATTCAACATATGCATCAATTCCATTCAGTTAATGATCAGATATTTCTGAGAACAAGGAAACTCAAGAAATTAACTAAGACAAGGGGAAGTTTATAAATAGATCATAAACTGAGAGGATCCCATACTATGATGTGTTACTTGGTTATGAAGTATCTGAGTATATTAACACACTGTAGGAGTTGATCAAAGAGATTATGTCATCTTGTTTTACATTTTTGAAGTTCACGTCTTTGGTGTAGATCTGTCTTCCATCTATTCAGATCATGAAGGAAGGTACAACAAATGGTTGTGAGTTCTGAGACCAAGCTTCCTGTTCTCAGGCCTCATGCAAGGGGGCTTACAAAATGTAGAGAAGGATTCAGATGAAAAACTCAAATGCCCTAAGACATGATATGAAGAAAGATCATTTTCATACTACTGTTTTGGGGACCACATATGCCCAGGAGACAATGCACTTGAAATAGATCTAAATGTGTTATGAACTGAAGTAAATGCAAGAGTTATAGAGTGCAAATGTTATTCAACAAGGGAAATTCAAGAATAAGAGAGCACCATGCTAGAAATGTAAAATGCAAGATGGTGTTATATAATTGTTTTGCACAAGATCCATAGCTTGAATGTATGCCCACAAGATTTCAATTTATACTATCTTCTCACTAAGTCAACTAATTTATAAATATAGTCAAATTGGATTAAGATACAAGAATACAAGATGAAGGATTATTGTGGTAATTACAAGAAATGCACACACATCTTTTGTCATATTTGTATCCTCTGCTTTGTAATTTATTGGAAACATTGTTGAACAATTGCACAAAAGGCTGAACTATCAGATCTAAGTAGCATTACAAAGAGTGATTAGAGATTTGAAATTATCCACATATTCTAGGAAAGTACCTGAATCTAGTACTGAAGATAACATATGGCTAATATGTCTGCATGATCCAGGAAAGTACCTCTTTGAGTAACAATGGTCCCCATCGCAGCAAGTTGTGGAAAAAGGTGAAGAAAGTTGTTAGCAACTTGAGATTCTGTGAACCTTTTCCTAAGAAGGTACCTACTTTAATGATCTGATAGAGGTATCTCTTGAAATCTAGTGCATTTGACTCTAGCAACAACTTTTACATTGGTTTTGGTTAAATTCCCACTATCAAGATTCATCTGTCCAAGCTAGAGTTGTTTTTGTAAAATTTGTAGAGTCCAACAAGGCAAAAAAGTAATGGCACAAGAGATCTAAATTGGAAACTGGATGCAAACCAATATTAGCTGGAATATTAATCTCGAGAACATATCTTCAACTCTCTTACTAATTGCAAATAGGCCACATTGAATAGGATTAGGTTTCCAATAAGGTTGCAAGATTATTTCCTTCTACAAATGAAGCTCTACTATGTGGCACTTACCTCAAAGGTGTGTGGTGCTCGATGTTGATCACAATACTGTTTGCATTTGACATTAGGTTTGAAGAGAGGTGGAGACATTTTCTGCAGATCCATATAAGATTAAATGAAAAAATATTTGAAGATTAAGTATCTTATTATATACCCAATAAATTTCATGATGATAATTCATCAAAATTCTGTCAATTTTCTTTTTAAATTTTATAGAATAATTCACGAGGGTTCACTTGTCTACCAATCGGTAGTCACATGTAAATATAAATGATTACAATGAAACCCTTAATGGCATACACAGAAATGATTTTTAAAAATGCCAAAATGCACTCAAACATCGTCAAACCCAACAAAATTCCACTGTTAAACAAGCAATCTTGCAGGTGAAGAGAGGTGGAGACGTTTTATGCAGATCCATATAAGATTAAATGAAAAAATATTTGAAGATTAAGTATCTTATTATATACCCAATAAATTTCATGATGATACTTGGTCAAAATTTCGTCAATGTCCTATTTAAATCACATTACATGTGATTACTTCATAGAATAATGTCAAAAAAAGGCACAGCAGTCAACAAGTTGATGATGTAGACAAAATAATTCACGAGGGTTCATTTTTCTACCAGTCGGCAGTCACATGTAAATATAAATGATTACAGTCAAACCCTTCATGTCATACACATAAATGATTTTTAAAGATGCCAAAATGCACTCAAACACTGTCGAAGCCAACAAAATTCCACTATTAAACAAGCAATCTTGTAGGTGAAGAGAGGTGGAGACATTACCTGCAGCCGAAGGTCATCGCCGTGGTCGTGGAGCCAAAGTCGGTGGTGGGAAAGAGGATACAGTGACGAACATTCTGGAAACAAACTGCGGGAGATGAAGACTTTAGGGCTTAAAGTTGCCCAACAACCTGCAGTTAAGTTAACACGTACATGTGGTTTGATGAAGGCTTAAGGGGTACGTGGTTAACTCATATGCATGGTTTGATGAAGGAATATGGGGCATGTGGAGAACATTTTAATGTGATGAGGTTGATGGTAAAGGGACGACCTCCTAATGGACCCATGTGATATTTTGATGGGGCTCGCATACAAATGTAACTTGAAATAGGTGAAATGATAATTGGTAATAGGCATTTTTTAAAAAAAAAATTGGATTTGTAATGAACGGGTATAGGCGAAATAGTGAAGATGTAGGGAATGGAGGTATAAAAACCCCCTTTTTGACCACCTTTCGCATTACGACTTCCACAAGACGTGTTTATAATACCTAGAAGCCAATTTTTTCTTTTTAAGGTCCTAACTTGGTTATGAAGAAGCCCAAAAAAATAAATTTAAAATCGGACCTATATTACACTCTGCACAAATGCGCGAAGTTAGCCTTGGCAGCTACTGGTACGTTTCCCCTAGTATGTCGGCTATGAATAGAGTTCAACATGCCAAACGTAATGTTTGAATAGAAAGGACAAAAGTCCATGAACACAATGCACAAACCTCCCAATGTCCCTTTAGAAAAATATATATATATATGTTTTTTAATTTTTATTTTCACACAATTACATAAAATGGTATCACAATTCAATGGTCATGTAGATTGGGTCAAAGTCTAGGAGAATCATAGTATTAAGGTATTAAGGGACTTCTAAAAGAAAACAATGATAAATAATTATATTGGTTGATATTAAAAAAGAATCAATTGTCAAAAAGTATATTCATAATTTTGATGGATATCATTAATGTAGTAAAAATAATAAATTTAATAAGAGGTGGATTTTGATCATTTTGTTTTGAATTCTACTTCAATTTGATAAGTCTTAACCATCTTTAATAGGTTTCTAATTATCATTATATTTTCCCCCTTGTTTAAATAGTTGAGTGTTTGGAATGTTTTGTTAAGGAGAGATGACAAGAGCCAAAAGTAGGAACTTGTCTTGCCTAAAAGATAGAACCCATTTCTGGGCATGCAATCTTAAATAACACAAATATGAATTGGAATAAAACCAAAAACTATTTACTTTAGCACTACACACAAACCTTAGATAGATCATTTTAGATAAACTTTGCTTTGATAATGTATGTTTCTCATTATGACAACATTTGTTTGCTCAATCAAAATTTAAAATTGTGAAAGATGAGGATTCAATTTCAATCTATAGGTTTTGAGGATGTGGATGACAATCGATGGAGAGGCTTTATATTAGCATTAGATAGATTATGGGATGCCACCTCAAAAACATGAGTAGGTTTGTGTGTTATTGAAATAGAGGAAATATAATTAGTTAATGGATCAATAACTATGAATTTGGAAAGTATGATGGAGTTATTATATGAGGTTATTTTATTATGGATTATGATGTTAGAAATGGAATGGAGTGAGATAATTTTGGAGTACTTTGAGCATAAGTGGATGCTAGGAATCTACAAAGAGATTCTAATATGTTCGAACAATAATTTATATTTTGTACATAAATGTTATGAATCATGATATAATGGACCATGATGATGATGTACCATACGCGTATCAAAATAAAAAATCAAAATATAAAAAGAAATAAAGACACAAAGATACATGAATAACAACAATAAAGATAAACACACATATGGATAAAAAACAACATTTGTATGAAAGAGAATGCTCAATAAAGATGAAAGTAAAGACAAGACTCATCCCAACAGTCAAAACCTCAAGAAACAACATAGTATGAAGAAATATGGAATCACTAGGGAAATATATGGGAACTAAAACAAACATGATATGTATTTTTTTGAAGTTTTAAATTTTTACTACAAACAAAAATAAGAATACACATGCACAAGCAACAAAGCATGTATTAAATACTAAAAGACAAGACAAAAGGACTTTATCCTTGACCAAGCTAAAAGGAAACATTTGATTGATTTGATGATGACGATAATGTTGTTGATGCAGGAATAATGTATTATGAGAACAACATGAGAATTGGGAAGGATATATCTCGATGACGATGATTGTTTCCATTTTATCAAGGTTTGGATTTTAGAAATACCAAGGATGAAGCTTATGGATGCCAAGTTAGATTTGTGCTAGCTTGCATGTTTAGAATTAGTAAGATTATTCTACAATTTTTCTCTTGTGTTGTGTGGATAATTAGGAGCTTTAACTTGATGGATTGGATGAATGCATAGGATTTGAAGGTAATTAACCACATGGATTAGACACTCAATATGGGATCCCAGTATCTATGGTTTGATCTAAAATTTAGGATTATCAGTCTCGTGTTCATCTTAGATGTACTATGTGGTATGCTTAGGATTGGCCTATGTTCAAATTGTGAAGGAGAAGTTTTTTTCTAAAACCAAGGGATTATTGATGGAAATGATGGATGGAAGGATGTGATTGGAGATGGAAAGGGGGAATGAGATAGAGGAATGATATGTTCTTGCTCTAAGTATGCCACTATGTATGCCATTATGCTTAGACACATTCAATGATTGCCAATACATGTTTCTATCTTGTCTACATTTTTATTAGGGTCAAAACTAGAAAATGTGGATATGTACAAATGGGTGGCGATGGGGATAGATGGGATTAGTGGGTGGAAGAAGCTTTCCACCAAGTGTGGGGTACACATAAGGAGTATATTTATGCATGATTCCCATAAATATGTTTTCATCGTGGTTCTTGCCCAAAGGGCTATTAAAATGGTTTTCAACCAAGTGTGGGGTACAGATAGGTAGTATGTTTATGTGTACCCCACACTTGGTGGCCATTAAGACTAATATAAGACTGCCCAAGGTTCCATATGACATGATGGTTTGATAGAGAATCAAGTTATCCAATGTTAGAAAAAATTCCAGTCCCCCATTCCCCATGCACAAGTACTAGAACCCCTTGTTTTTTCTAGTAAAAAAGTTGGTTGCTTTACCTAGGCAAGAATATGCTTACAGTACACATAACCAGCAATTATTTTGTTGGTCGCTACATTTAAATAAATACTAAAAATACATGAATCATTGAGACAAACAGACTAATTGATGTCAGCGCTGACATGGATGCCACATCATTACGGATGAATGTTTCCAACGGCCGGGGCCCACACAATGATGACTAGATAGGTAGTATTAACGTAACCGATAATAAATAATCCCGGCTTCTCGCCGGCCGGCAGTGACAACTAACTTTTTGCCGGCGGGGGAGTTGTACGCTCCTGGTGGAAACGTAAATACGTCTGGGCTTACAACTGTGGTGTGAATTTATTGTTTTTTATTGGCGTTTAACTCGCTGACACGGCAATTGGAAGATTTTTGTGGGTGTGTTACCGGTCAAAATAGGTCGTATTGTATTGTAGTAGGTCGTCAAAAAGCGTCGCAGTCTCGCAGACGGCAGACAGGCAACGTTAACGTCAATTAATTGTACTACGTGAAGTTGCCCGGCAGGTGACGAGTGAGGGGGGTGTGGTTTGTTGTGTTGGAGTAATAAGCGGAGTGGATTTCAGTTTGGAGAGACATACGGGGGGTGGAGGGGGGAGTTTTGTAAGGTGAACAGATCGGTAAAGGCACTATTGACATTTAGGAGAAACCGTGTCCATCCTTTGTTGACTTCAATAAATAAAACCGAGTCACATTTGTCTTAAACACTGTTTAACAGTCATGTTGGTCAGAAATATTCAATTCCTTACGGCAAATGTTACCTAAACCCAGCGAGGTTATTCACTGTTCAACTAAAATTTCAAGGAGATTCCCACTCCCAAGTCCACGTGGACATGTAAGAACTGAATGGTGGTGTACGTTTTACCTGTCCCTTCAGATTTTAACTATATTTATAATGGTATTTTGAAAGCAGCAAGTTCACCGCCTTCCCGTTGTTCTTTTGAATGAATTTTTCGAGATTCCATTATTACCTAATGCTTGGTCGGTTAATTACAAACTAATCGCGAGGCCACGACCTCAAATTAAGGGACTCCGCTTCAAGCCTTTTGACTGCGATGTGTCTGAATAGTATGTCGGCTGTGAACAGAGCTCAGTACGTCGAATCGTAGTGTTTGAATGGAAAGGGCGAATGACCATGAACTACCGCACTTTTTCGTGAGAACGTAATGCACAAACCTTCCAATGTCCCTTCAAAACAAAATAATATATATATTTTTTTAATTCTTATTTTCATACAAGTAGATAAAATGGTATCACGTTCAATGGTCATGTAAATTAGGTCAAGTCTAGGAGAATAATACTATTAAGTTATTTAGGGACTTCTAAAAGAAAACAATGATAAATAATTATATTGGTTGATATTAAAAAGGAAACAATTGTCAAAAAGTACATTCATAATTTTGATGGATATCATTAATGTAGTAAAAATAATAAATTTAATAAGAGGTGGATTTTGATCATTTTGTTTTCAATTCCACTTCAATTTGATAAGTCTTGACCATCTTTAATAGGTTTCTAATTATCATTACTTTTCCTCCTTGTTTAAATAGTTGAGTGTTCGGAATGTCTTGTTGAGGAGAGACGACAAGAGCCAAAAGTAGGAACTTGTCTTGCCTAAAAGATAGAACCCATTTTTAAGCATGCAACTTTAAAATAACACTAATATGAATTGGAATAAAACCAAAAACCATTTACTCTAACACTACACAAACCTTAGATAAATCATTTTAGATAAACTTTATATTGGTAACGTATGTTTCTCATTTTGACAACATTTGTTTGCTCAATCAAAATTAAAATTTGTGAAAGATGAGGATTCAATTTCAATCTATAGGTTTTGAGGAAGTGGATGATAATCGATAGAGTGGATAAGGATAAATTCAGTATTATTAGTTAGCATGATTTATTTAAATTTATTTATTTATTCTAATACAGTTAATTGATTCATTCTATGATTTTTTCTTGTTGAAGATTTATTAACCATTTTGAACAAGTAGTTAATTGATTATTAGATTTTGTTTGGTTTTATCATGATTTATTAAATTAATTATAGATAATGATTATTCAAATTTTTTAATAATTTAAATATTTGCAATAATGGATTACTTAAATTTATTAAATAAGAAAATATTCTTTAATCAATTTAATAAGTGGATTAATTAAAATTAAATTTATCTATTACTTTTTTAATGGATTTTTGTTAGGTGTGTTGTTAGAAAATTTGCATTGGCAATATTGCAGTCTTCATTTTTCTCTTCTTTGAAATGGTGTTGTGAGTATAGGAAGTAATGTTTTTTCAAAGTAGATATAAGCACTTGGTGATGGAATATGACTCAATTGTCAAAGCTTAATGAATGATTGATTTGACAATGTTGCTGATATGGGAAGGATGCATCTTGAGAACAAAGTGAGGATTAGTTGAGATTAGATTTGATAGATGCTTCAATGCTTGGATACACTTTATATTAGCATTAGATAAATTATGGGATGCCACCTCAAGAATATGAGTAGGTTTGTGTGTTATTAAAATAGAGGAAATAGAATTAGTTAATGGATCAATAGCTATGAATTGGGAAAGTATGATGGAGTTATTAGATGAGGTTATTTTATCATGGATTATGATGTTAGAAGTGGAAATGAAGTGAGATATTTTTGGAGTACTTTGAGCGTAAGTGGATGCTAGGGATCTACAAAGAGATTCTAATATGTTTGAACAATAATTTATATCTTGTACATAGATGTTATGAATCATGATATAATGGATCATGATGTTGACGTACCATATGTATATCAAAATAATAAATCAAAAGATAAAATGAAATAAAGACACAAACATACATGAATAACAACAATAAAGATAAACACACAAATGGATAAAAAACAACAATTGCATGAAGAGAAACATTGAAGGTGATAGTAAAGACTAGACTAATGTCCCAAAAAACATTACCTCAAGACACAACATAGTATAAACAAATATGAAATCACTACAGAAATATGTTGTGGGAACTAAAACAAACATGATATATTTTTTTTTGAAGTTTTAAATTTTTACTGCAAAGAAAAACAAGAACACACACACACACATAAGCAAGAAAGCATATGTAAAATATTAAAAGACAAGAAAAAAATGACTTTACCCCTAATCAAGCTAAAATTCAGCATTTGATTGATTTGATGATGGTGATAATGTTGTTGATGTGGGAATAACATATTATGAGAACAACATGAGAATTGGGAAGGATATATCCTTATGATAATGATTGGTTTCCTTTATTAAGGTTTAGATTTTAGAAATACCAAGAATGAAGCTTATGGATGGTTTTAGATATGTGCTAGCTTGCATGGTTAGATTTAGCAAGATTGTTCATCAATGTTGCTTGTGTGTTGTGTGGATAATTAGGAGATTTGACTTGATGGATTGGATGAATGCATAGGATTTGAAGGCAATTAACCACATGAATTGGATACTAGATAGGGGATCCAAATATTTATAGTTTGATCTCTAAAATTTAGGATAACGAATCTTGTGTTCATCTTAGAAGTACTATGTGGTATGCTTAGGATTGGCCAATGTTCAAATTGTGAAGGAGATTTTTTTTTCTATCACCAAGAGATTATTAATAGAAATGATGGATGGAAGGATGCGATTGGAGATAAAAAGGGGGAAGGAGATATAAGATACAATTTCCAAGGGCTATATTATATAGGAATGATATGTTCTTACTCTAAGTATGCCTCTATGTATTCCATTATGCTTAGACATATTGAAGGATTTCGAATACATGTTTCCATATCTTGTCTACATTTTTATCAAGATCAAAAGTAGGAAACGAGGATAGGTAAAAATGGGTGGGGATGGAGATGGATGTGATTAGTGGGTGGAAGAAGCTTGCCACCAAGTGTAGGGTACACATAGGTAGTAGATTTATGCATGATTCTTATAAATATGTTTTCATCATGATACTTGCCCAAAGGGCCATTGGAATGGTTTTCAACATTGGATTTTTTTCCTTTTCTTTATTTGTTAGACATGATGCTTGCAAATAGGTTGTCATCATCGTGCCTTATCCAAGGCACCATAGAAATGGTTTTCACTAGAGGATGAATTCTTTCTTTACTATTTTTTATATTTTTATATATTTTTTGGTATTTTTAAAAATAAAGTGTTTGATTAGGTTGTAAGATGATAATATTCCACTATATATGGGCATTTCAATTAGATCACATTGTTAATGCTATGCTTGATAAATATTGTTTGTGAATTTCGATAATTACTAGATTGACCTCTCCTAGGGTACTATCATGATATCATCATTACATACCATGCACCAATAATCTAACCTTTCTTGACATTAATCAATTATGTTCATTGCAAATGGTTCACACATAATATATATCTTAGGAGATATTGAAACTTAATAGTGTCTCAATAATTCAAAGGGAAATTCAACTTACAATTGACAATATCTCAATAAGCTTCAATTCTTGTATTGATTTTTTCAATAAATAAATACCATGCCTATAAGAATCTTTCAAGATATATATATTTTTTGAGCAACCCATGAGAAACAAAGTTGAAGTCATTAGTAACAACCACTAATGAATAATATTTGTATCGGATACTTTGCACGGTAAATCTATTTGATTTTATAATGATGTTGAAACATATGTGTTTCTGCAATCTGCTTATGAGATGACTATTTTCATATTCACATGACGTTTTGATTTCTTGCAAACTCTTGTTCCACATAGGAATAATCTCAATTTCAACATGAAAATATGTGACACTTTTATTCTATTTGGAAATTGAAGCCTTTATAGAGTGATGCGTATATATCACACTTTCCTCCCACCTTTTACATGAAAATATAGTTACTTGTACACAAATTTATATATACACATACAACTGTTTTTCTTAACCTCACTCTATAAAACATAACAAATAGCTAACAATTCTATCACAGTAACTCTAAAAGATGATCACAGATTCGTGAAAAATCTTATGTAGCTCTTGTAAGGTATCCATTGTATTGAGCATCAGACATGGATCTCTGCAACGTCAGATTCCTATTAAACTTGTTGATGAAAAACTCTGAGGCCCTGTCCACATCTTCCTCTGCTTCCCCCATGAAGAAGTTTTCCTGAGGTACTTCATCCTTATTCTCATTAGAATCAAATGTAGGTGCAGATCCAGAAGGCCTTACTTGTTTGGAGCGCTGATGATTCTCACTCCCTGAGAAGCAACCAAATACCATTCCCATCTTCAATGAGATTTTAAGGACCCCTCCAACTAAAAACTATGGCAACTTGTCCGCCCAGCTGATCAATTTTAACTCAGAACCTAAAACCCCAAAAAACAGAGAGAGTTAACACTATGAAGAAGACCCCACAATAAGAAACTACTGAAAAGTTTAAAAAGGAAGTGGAAAACTGAACTTACAGTCTAGCTAAAAGAGACCTCGCTTATGAGAAGCTAATATTTGTGCAACCTGGCTCTATCTGAGAGGGAAACAAAGAAGAGACAAGTATGGTTGAACACAAACAGGACTAAAGCCAATATATAGGGCCAAGGTCTTAACCACTATTTGCAGGCATATTCGTAAGCGATATTCGATTCAATTTGCCTCTCATGTTCAACTTGTAAAGGCACTATGGTCATATAGGAAAACCGTGTCCATATTGGTCTTAAACACTGTTTAACAGTCATGTTGGTCAGAGATATTCGATTCGCGACGGCAAATGTTAAACCCAGTAAAGCTTATTCACTGTTTGCCTCTTCAATTTCAATGGGATTCCCACTCCCAAGTCCACGTAGACATGTAAAAACTGAATGGTTGTGTGCGTTTTACCTATCCCTTCAGATTTTAAGTTTTAATCATATTTTGATCAACAAGCAAGTTCACCGCCTTCACGTTATTCTTTGAATGATTTTTTCGAGAATTCATTATGTTGGTTCCTGTTTACTTTATGACCTAATGCTTGGTGAGTCCTTTACAAATTAATTGCGATGCCACCTCGAGCCTCGCAAGAGCGCCGTATGAACTGAAGGCCTCAATTTAAAGGACTAAGAATCTCTACGACTCGACTTCAAGCCTTTTGACTGAAATGTGTGTGGATACCATGGCAGCTGTGAACAACGAGTTCAGTATGTCGAATCATATGGTTTGAATGGTTTAGGGCGAAAGACTTTGGACCCACGGCACTTTCTCGTGAGACCGTAATGCACAAACCTCCAAATATCCCTTCAAAATAAAGTCACATATATATATTTTTTAAATTTAATTTCCACATTAGTAGATAAAATGGTATCACGTTCAATGGTCATGTAAATTGGGTCAAGTCTAGGAGAATCAAAGTATTAAAGCATTAAGTCATTTGTAAAAGAAAACAATGATAATTTATATTAAAAAGAAAATAATTGATAAAAAAGTATATTCATAATTTGCTGGATATAATTAATGTAGTAAAAGTAAAAAAATTAATAGGAGGTGGATTTTGATCATTGAATTCCATTTTAATTTGGTAAGTCTTGACCATCTTTAATAGGCTTCTAATTATCATTTTTTTCCTCTCTTGTTTAGATAGTTGAGTGTTCGGAATAACTTGTTGAGGAGAGATGGCAAGAGACAAAAGTAGGAACTTGTCTTGCCTAAAAGAAGAAGCCCATTGATAAGCATGCAACTTTAAAATAACACAAATATGAATTGGAATAAAACTAAAAACCATTTACTCTAAAACACTACTCACAAACCTCAGATAGATCATTCTAGATAAACCCTGTATTGATAATGTATGTTGCTCATTATGAAAACATTTATCTACTCAATCAAAATTAAAAAAGTTGTGAAAGATGATTCAATTTCAATTTATAGGTTTTTAGGATGTGGATGATGATTGGTGGAGTGTAAAAGGATAAATTCAACATGATTTATTTTTATTTATTTATTTATTTTCATAAATAGTTAACTAATTCATTCGATGATTTTTTCTTTTTAAAGATTTATTAACCATTTTGAACAATTAGTTAACTAATTGTTAGATTTTGTTAGATTTTATCATGATTTGATTAAATTCATTACAAATAGTGATTATTTGGATTTATTTAATAGTTTAAATATTTGTAGAGAATTAATTAAATAATAAAATATTATTTAATCAATTTAATAAGTGGATTAGTTAATAATTAAATTCATGGATTAATTTTTTAATGGATTTTTTTTATTAGATAAGCAGGGAAAAGGCCCTGATCCCGTGGTTACAAAGCCAAAACAACAAACAAAAAAATAGGTTGGGAAGAACAACACCAGCCATCCCCATAAAACAACATCAAAGTGGCACACAGGCCAAGTAACCAAAATAGCAACCATAGAACCATCATCAGCATAATCAAAAACAAAATCCCCAAATTAATCCCCAAAATAGTGTGCAAACCATTTATGAGATTAACCATATTCCAACAGGTACGAAACCGTAACATTGCTATCATGAAATAACAGTATGAAATAATGAAACTAAGCACCAACAGATTAAGAGCAACCATATAATCACAGTAGAAGGATAAGAAGGAAATAGATCCAAAACCCAAACGTCCATCAAAATAGGCCTCTTAACCAACACAATAGGCCAAAAGTGACCTAAAACCCAAGTGACCTTTGAACCAAGCTTCTCATCCATCAAAATAGACCAACAGGCCTTCCTCCTAATAGTCAAAGCAACAACCTATAATAAAAGCCATCCCAATGGAAGAAAATACATCAAACCCACACAAGCCAAGTTTATCAGATAATGGGACTCCCACCACCATAAAACAAGAAAGCCCAACAAAACCCCTTGGAAGAACCATCCAACAACATGATGGTAACTTAGAGCATCCAAATTTGAGCCAAGAGCAACAAAAGCACTGAAGGAGTAGATAGCCCCCATCAACCAACTAGCCACTCCCCCTCTACAGGAAACAGTAAAACTGGAAAGAGTAACCTCCCAAGAAGCAACACTTTTAATACACCAACCCCTAAAAATTAGCAAGTCTTGCACCACAAAACTCCCATTCACCAAAGGGGAAGGAAAGAGTCCAACAAGATTCTGAAGAATCAATGACCTCCAACAACACCACCCTATCTAGAACACCAACTCAAGCTCTACCTCAATAGGAGCAAGGTCCCCTCTAAAAGATAGAATGAAGTGAGAACCAAGACCACAGATGCCACCAAACGCCTTCACACATGACCACCACCTCAATAGGAGCTAGCAGAAGGAAAGGGAGCTTCCTACCACAGCTACAACAACCAAATCCACCTCAAAAGGAGAGGGCTCCACCTCTAAAGGAGCAATCTCCCTCTCCATAGGAGACCACTATAGAAACCAACATGAACCCAGGTCAAACCACAATAGTGGTTTACAAATTTTATGAGGAAGGAAATTTCATTTTTTTCCTTTCCCCAAACTCAATGGGTTCGGTCGAACTCAATGGTTCGACTGAACCACATTATATGTTCGACTGAACTCCCAAAACCTAAAAAAAAGAAAAATATTTTAAGGGGTTCGACCCCTTAAATAAGACAAAAAAAAAACATGAATTTGTCACTGTCATTTTTGCTTTTTACCAGTTGCTTTCCCTATGCTTGTGTGTACGAAGAATGGAGAACGTGATCTGCAAATGGAAAACAAACTCGACTTCATCTCTCCGGCGAACATAAAATCAACTTCGTCTCTCCAAAGTTCATCAACCCAACTTGCATATCGAGCACTAAGTTTGTCAAATTTGAATTTTGTAGAGTTCAAAATGCATTTTTTTTGTTAAATTTCAAAACCCTAAATGTGAAAATTTTCGAATTGAAACTGCATTTGTTTGAAAGTTTCTAAAGCCTTTTCAATATAGACTATTTCTATGATACATTTATACTCTGTCAAAAAATTAACATGCCCTGTCTATGCTTCCACATTTTGCATACATTTCTACCAGGGCATCTCCAATTTATGTGAGGCATTATATCAAACAGTTCATTGACAAATTTATTTGAGGCATTATATCAAACAGTTCATGGTAATTTTTGATGCAGTATGATGGAAATAGTGTTTCCATTGTATGCACCCTATATCAAACAATTCATTAACAAATTTATTTGAGGCATTATATCAAACAGTTCATGGTAATTTTTTATGGAGTATGATAGAAATAGTGTTTCCATTGTATGCACCCTATATCAAACAATTCATTAACAAATTTATTTTAGGCATTATATCAAAAACACTATTGGAAATTTATTTGAGGCATTATATCAAACAGTTCATTAACAAATTCATTTGAGAAATTATATCAAATAGTTCATGATATAAAGTTTAGAGTGCATACAATGGAAACTTGGATAAAATTCTTCATATTTTTCCTTTGAGTCTTATGACATTACTCCAAAAAGGGTTGGTGAACTAAATGTATGAATTGAGGAATAAATTTAGAGGAAAGAAACTAGATTGTCTGAATGAAATGTATAATAAAATAGTTCTATTAGGATTAGAAGGAATGAAGGTATTATTAAATTTTCTCATATTAGGAAAATATAAAAATATGTCCACTTTAATATATATATATATATATATATATATATATATATATATATATATATATATATATATATATATATATATATATATATATATATATATTAAAACTATTCTTCATATATCCATGTTAAAACTATTAAAAATTAAATTACATAAATCAATTATAAATTTGTTCAAAGAAACAAATGACTAAGAGTGAATATTTAAAATATAGCTATCCTCTTTGCAAAATCCATTTTGATTTGAGATATTTATGGACAAAAAATTTGGATGAGCATGAGGTAAGTAAGAAAGAATAACCTTAACTTATATCTTCCCCCATCAAATAATTTCATGTTTAAAGAGTTTCTTAAGGCATATCCAATTATGAAAAACTATTATATACTTGTGATAACTATATTAAAGTATATCATGAATAAATTGAAAGGATAAAGAGTAAATCACTAAAAACACATACATAAATCATAGAAATAAATTGATTAATATAAGGAGATTCAAGTGGTTGGATATTTTTTTCCAAGGAGTGGAAGAGGTTAAGAAGGAACCATCAAATAAATATAATATTTTAAATACTTTAGAAGAAAAATACATTTCTCCCTACTCTAAATTGAAATGGTATTCCTTCTAAGATGATAATAATTGAAAAAGAAGAAAATAATCATTATGAAGATCAAGTACCATTGATAAGTTTTAAGAGATCAAATAAAATATTCAACAACAAAAGAAAAAAGAGAAAATAGTTAATGCTAAAGAAACAACTACAACCAAGCTACTATGTTATAAATTCTCCTCTTATGTAGTCTTCATTTCCCTATAAATTGTGGCCTCCTTGTACAAATTAGCTATTGATCATCATAGTGAAACAAATTTAACATTTTGAAATGGTTAAACATTATTATTATTTTTATTTGTAAAGTATAATTATTATGGGTTCATTTCTCCTCTCCTACTCTTCCTAATAAGCTTCTATTTTACAAGCCTCATATAAATGTTAGGGTTCTAACTTCTAAAAATTGAATAGTGTCAACTTAATCTCATTAGACAATGCTCCGCTAGTATTAATGGGGCCAAATTTTTATCTATCAAACTTGGCTATGTTTACATTGAATAAGAATTTGATACCTTTATCCTGATACTTGAACTAAGATATCTTGGCTCTAATTTTAGTCATTTTATCTAAAAATTATTGGTGACATATCCATTTGTGTTTAGTTTTAATCATTTATTATTACAATTAATTATTACAAGGAGATTCTTGAAGCTTGTATTCCATCCCCACCATTTTTATTCTAAATATTTGACATTTTCTTTCAACTTAAAGTCTAAATTTTATCCTTAATGCTATACATATTTTTCTAGGATAACACATATTCATTATATTTCACTAAATGTGTTCATGCATAGAAGAAAAACCTTCAATATATCTTTAAGATAACTTTGATACCATCAAGATAATCCCACCTTTCATTGCATTAATATCAAGGTTAACTAACCCTTCCTCTTTACATGCTTTTCAATTAGAGTATCCTCTAGTAAAAATAGAAACATTAATAGTGTGGTTATCAAAGAGTGTCTAGGGATGCACACATCACTATTATTAATAAATTATAAGATTGTAAGAAATGTTTATGGAAGAAATAACTATCTAATAGAGAATATAATGTATTAGTACATATCTAACTATTACATATTTTAAATAAAGCCCCTTTAAAATCTATCTTATTTCCATTTAATGAGTCAACTAGGTTCAAAATTATTTTCATCTTATTCCCCCAAAATTCATCACCTTTACAACAAAACTTGATTTCATCTAATTTATCATATTTATTCTCAAATCATATTAAAATCACCACCTTAAACTCTAAGAAATATTTGGTAACTTATTTATTTTATCTTCATTTAGAAAGGGGTGTGAAGGGGATTTAGAACCTTTTAAAGTTTCTTTCAAAATAACTAGGAAGATTTTATTCATTGCCTTTCTTGTTGCTTTTAGGATTAGTGTTATGAATTTTGTGCCTTCATTCTTAAAAATTCTTATATCAACTCATTTAGCATTTCCATGATCTTTTTATATGGGAAAGGTCAACATACAATGAGGTAGACACTTTCCATTTTTTTTATTCCTTAATTAGTTCTTTCTAGGGAAACTTTTAGACTTTTCAAACACCTTACAAAAATATGATAAATGTGTGATTATTTTTCTTTCCACTCTATAAATTTTTTATGTGCTTGGATATATAATTGAGATGATTCACTTATAATGTACAATGATAAAAATTTAGTATATATGAAAGAAATATTTTTGAGACATCAAACTACCATTCTACATAACTCTCACATGGAAATAAGAATATTATTTTATTTTAACTAAAGAAATTGTGTGTACTCTATCTTGAAAATTACTAATTAATTTTGAATTATATACTTATAATTTAAAATAAGAGAATCCTTTGTAACATGGAATAGATAGGTTAATTTTAATGAAATAAAATATGTTTTTATATTAAGAAAAATTTACAAATATATGGAACTCATACATTGAGAAATTGACTAAGATGTAACTCTGTATGAGAATTAAGATGCTCGAATAATTTATATACCTTCTTTCAATAATTAACATTAGAAATTAATACTTGGCTCATATTGTATACCCACCTCCTAATGGTCTTGGAATGGATGTATTTAGATGGAGAAGTATTTCAAAAGGCTCATGGTACTTGTGGACACCTCAAAGGCATGATATATAACACATGAACTTTATTTATGAAATTTGGTCTTTTGTTGTTGGCTTCTAGTATGAATGTTATTTATAAGGTGGAATTCTTAGTTGAGACTCTCAATCTTCCATTGTTGGTTTCTAGTGTGATTATACAATATGCTCGCCAAACTGTATTAATTTCAAATGCTAATTATTCAAAGAAGGTTTTGTTTCATAAGAAGAGACCTATGTTCACATATTCCAAGGCATGTTATTATCCACAATTCATGACACTTCTTCACATCTCTACCAAGTTCTAAATAGATATAGATCTACCATTTCCATGGAGGAGATTGATGATTTAAATAGAAAATATCATGCCATTTCTTTCTTGAGAAGTCATGTTTGCATTCATGATTTGCAACTCCCATCTTCATCCAAAAAGAAATTTTGTTATTGTTATGTTCTTGATATTAAAAGAAATCAAAACCTTCATTTGAGCATGATCACCAACACAAAGGTATACAAGTGGAAACAAAAGAAAGCTCGGTTAATGGCTTTCAGCATGTTGGTGGAAAATCTGCATCTTTTTGAAAGTGGCTTCCTAGCTTATCAGTGTTATGTTTAGTAAGGTTTTGTAATCTCCATTGTGTTATGTATTCGGGTCATGGGTATATCTAGTATGATGTCTTCTTTTGGGTATTTTGGGTGCATAAGAGAATGCGCATATGTACTGATGTATTCAACCAATGTGCTTTTGTAACATTGTAATAAGACAATTGGTCATTTGTACTAGGATGAAATAATAAATCAAAATATTAGGATGCAAGGTTGACCCACCTTTCCCAATACTTGGCTAAGTTTATTATCTATTGAGGAGTGGATCCCAACAAAAATTGTGCTTAGTGCTTACAGTTACTAATCCAAGGAATACCTATTCATTTATTTATTTATTGTATGCCTAATGACTCCTCATCTCAAGTTAAATTGTGGAAATGGATTTTTATGCCCTCCCTATGAATAAATGGATACAAGGAGGTGAATATGATATGGTGGAAAAAACCAAGATACAAGTTGGTTTAGTTATCATAAACTCTCTAAAAAATAATTGAATTCCTACATCCTAACTAGAAATACCATGAGGGGTTTAGATCCCATTTTAGACAAAAAAAATTCTTATATTGATCACTAGTTCACTTGGACCAACTAAAGAGATGGTGAACTAAGGGAAACTTACTTGTATTGATAGATTAAAACTTAGTTTTTCTCTTTCCATTGTCCCCTCTCCACAAAACACCCTTTTTAAAGTATATTTTATTAAACCTATCTCACATATCACCTCCCAATTCTTTAAAATTTTCAAACTTCTTATTCCTCATACCTAATAATCTATCCTTCAAGCTCAACACTTCCCACCTAAATCAAATTGATCACCTTACTTCCCTAATATCCCTTTCGTTGATGTTCCTAGACCTCATCAAAATGGTAAGTGGATACAATTGTGGAATGATGCGATTAAATCTATTGCACTACCTTACTATGATCTTACAATAAGAAAATGGCTAGAAAGAGATCTAGAATGGAAAAAATATATGGATCCAAATAGGAAAAAAAAACTTGTTTTGGCTTTAGCACTTACTAATAACTTTTCTACAATGAGCGGTTGCTTCTGTTGAAATAAAACTTAGAAGATTTGAACTTAATTGTGGTAGAGGATCTCAATGAAGAGATAGGCTACATTGGATGAAAGGATATAAGGGATACAAATTATGTTTTAGTTATCTCAAACATATTTACATTCTCGAGAGTGGATAATATCTATCATTGATCAAGAGAGGTAGTTCCATGACAACTCTAATGATATTAAATCCATTTTCCTCCAACATTACAAATAATTTTTAATTGATCTAGTTGAAGGAGATCCACATCAAGATATAGTGAAAAATTATGGGCATAAAAATTATATATTTTTTAACATATACAAAATGTATAGTTGGATTAGTGAGATATTTATAACAAGTATGCAATATGAAGTCAAACTTTATTAGATTTGATTCTTAATAAATTAGTTTTAACAATTCAATTTATAGCTTTATGCAATCTATAAGTTTAAATAGTTTGATTGTATCTAAACTTTATACATATAAAAATATGATAAATGTCTGATTATTTTGCTTTCCAATCTATAATTTTTTGATGTTCTTGGCTATATAATTGAGATGATTCACTCATATTTTAATGATAAAATTCATCCTCATATGGAGGATTTTATATTATCTTCCATTAAATTCATCCTCTTTATGAGATTCTTATGGAATATTGATATTCTAGTGTGAATTCTTAATTTTAGACATATCTTAACTAGATAAATTTAGGTTCAAGAAGGCAATAGAACTTTTTTTTCACTTACATAATCCTATTTTGAAGTTCATTTATGTTAACAACTATTAGATTAAATATTTTTATCCCAATTATTTTCAAATAATTTTATACTAATCTTTGTATTCTTATTCTTTCTTTCATCATTTCATTTAAATGTGAACCATTTAAGGATGCTATGTTATAGATTATAGTTGTCTTCCAATTATTTTTAAATTGTTAATGGTATGAAAATATTATTGATGAGTAGATGAATTATTACAACTATTTTAGATTTGTATTCCCTTTATCTAGATATATTATTTACCAAAGTCTCATTGCTCTTTTAGGTGTACTATATATATATATATAACATGGAAAATGCAGATCATGTTCCACCTGCGCTAGATTCTTTGTTTGCAAATAATAGTAATGAGATTAAAAAATTGAGAGATTCATTAGCACAAGGTGCAAACCCCTGGATATATAGTGAACCATGCATGTTAATATTGCATAGTCTAGAAAAACTAAAAGATCAACTTGAGAGGACTAGTGCATATTCTTTAGATAGAGTGACTGCTATTCTTGCCCGCATTCAGGAAGAAGTACATGGTGACATTCCCCTTAAACAAATACAGGATAGTGTCACCAAAGAAATGATAAAATCCACTTGTTTTCCATTTTATGAAAATGTACATAAGGTTAGGGGATACCAAGTCACTAGATGTGTCGATCAAGCTATGGCCTCATTGATCTACCCACGATTTCTCGCAGCACATGGTCTATACCCAAACAATGACCAGATTCCATTATATTTTGTTCAGCAATTGTATGCTGAGGTCCGTTTGGGCCTCAAAGTTAACTACCTGGACATTCCACCATATGCTAGTCAAGGGCATGGTAGGATTGCTGATAGGCCCACCTATCATCTAGCAGATAGACCACCCCCAGTGTTTAGGGTATTGGTTGGTGAGAGGTCTCCTGCTCTCACCCCAGCTCTAGCCCCCATAGTAGATGAGGTTGTCGTTGCTTCCCAAAAGGAAGCAATTGACACTGTAGGTGACATTGCGGTTACCACCACTAGGATATATGATGATCGTGTAGGTCAGTATTTGATGTCCAAACATTCCCGATCCATGCCATTTTCAGAATAGTGGACCACCATGTATCCTTTTACAGTGCCCGACATCCCTACTCCTACAAAACTTGATGCACTTATAGGAGATATGTCACACATGACTTTGCATTGTTTGGTTGAGGACCTGTTGGAGGCATATGCAAACATTGCATCAGACAATGGGATCGGTATAGAGCATGTTAGAGATCATTTGAGATGTAGAGGTTGTTCAGTTCTAGGATCCCATCACTCTCATCTGAGCACTAGTGCGCATCAGGATCCACCTATAGTTCATTCGGCAGCTGCACAGATTATGGGTTTTACTGATATGTTGATTGGTTTTGGTTCATCAGCTAATGCCATCTCACCTTCATAGTCCTCTACATTCATCATTTCTGACACGATATGGGATAGATTAGATGGATGCAGATGTTGATTCATTTCTTGACCATTTGGTGGATATGGTGGAGGCAACTATTTTAGAGGACTTAAGTCATCCGATATCAGATGATAATCATGTATGTGTGCATGTGCATGTTTCAATTCTTTTTTCATTCCTTTTAAATTTTTTTGTAACTAGATATTCATTTAAGTTGATATATATATGTATATATATTGTTATAGGTGGACATACCTCATATCACTCCTATCCTTGGTCCAGATCATGTGCATGATCGATGTGACTCTATGGATGAATCTGCTACCAGTGGACATGTGAGTTTTTCATTTTTATATAATCACACGTGTATAGTACATGCAATATTTATGTATGCATAGATCTAGATTGATATTTAAAAATACAAGTTCATTTAAAAATAAATTTCATAAAATTTATTTAATATAAATTATATGTATTTAACACATCTTGTACACAATTTTATTTGCAGGGCTCAGCACATCCATCAGAGCAGGACCATTCTCATTCAGATGGCCATTTGACTAGGAGTAGACATTCATATTAGGCCATGCACACTAGATTTTTTATCTTTACCACATGCATTTGCTTATACATGATGATCTTTAGTATTTGAGATTTGATGATCTCTAACTTACATTTCCTTATATGATATACATGCATTTGCTTATTTGATCTTTAGTATTCGACATTTGATGATCTTTAATTTACATTTTTCTATATGATATGTACATATATTTTCTTATATGATATATACATGCATTTGTCTCTTTGCTTAAAATATGTGTTATGTTTATATGTATTGAATCCCTTTACATGTATGTACATGTGTTTGCTTATGGTTTAAACATGTTTACACATAATATATGTATGCATTTGCTTTAAATATTCACTATAGATACATGTTTTCTTATTTTATGATCTCTTAAAACTTAAATTTTCTTATATTCAATATACATTTGATCTCTAGTAGAATTTTAGGGAAATCAATGCCACTTTATAATTAAGTTCATTAATGTTGATCATAATAAATATATTTTTTTAAATGACTTAAGCAACATGAACCATTGAGTTGAGAAAAAGATATAATCTTTTTGACAAGTAATTTGAAATTCAATTTGAATATAATTAACAAAATTCAATTCAAATTATACCTCTATTATACATTTTTGACAAGTAACTTGAAATTCAATTCAAATATAATGAAGAAAATTTAATTTAAATTATACCTCTATTATACATTTTTGACAACTAACTTGAAATTCAATTCAAATATAATTAAGAAAATTCAATTCAAATTATACCTCTAATATACATTTTTGACACTTTAACAAAATTCTAAAATTACTAGATATGTTGTGCATACCTATGAATTAAATAACAACAAACTCCACAATGAAATAACTTGTTTGTTTACTACTTGATTCATTTAAACTAGGATCTAGTTATTCCATGTACACTAGAATAATTTTTTTCCCATCTTGGATATGCATATAAATAGAAGCTTATTTTTCATTATTCTGGATATCAAATTGCAAGATTAATTGTCATTTATATCACTTGGAGCGCAGATTTTGGAGAAGAATTTTTGCACATTTATCAAGGAGGCAAATATTGGAGCTCGACAACTTTTCATTTTTATCAATCAAGGAAAAATTTGGAGGATAATTTAACTAAGTTGGTAGAGGACTTGTTTTGAGTCATCTTTAAGTTGAAGAAGAAAATGGGACAACAAAGAAAAAGAAAAAATGCATCTCAACGAAAATTGTCAAAAGAAGAACATAAGAGGCGTGAACAAAACTTGGAAAATTATCATAGAAAGAAACAAGGTACATGCTTGTTTCTTCTCTCTCTCACTCTCAAGTGTGTGTTTAGGACTTTTACTTTGAAAAAACATGAGTATTCATTTGATGGGATGGAATCCATAATTTGTGCATTACTCCACCCAATAATTTGGTTAGTACACCTAAACATAAATTTGTATGTGCATACATTTTGCATTGGCTTTCTTATTAAAATTAGAAATGTTTAATGTATGACCATTTTTCAACTTACAATACCCCAACTTAAAATGTACTCTTAAACTAAAATATTGTACATTAAATCCTTCCCTACAAACCTTACACTTATATTTTACCAATACCTTTGTTTAATGTTTTTGTCATCACATTATCATTGTTGAGTATTGAATCTACACAATTTTCTCTTTACTTTGTTCATGAAGAAAATGATAGTGTACTTCAATACATGCTTAGTTCTCCAATGAAACCTTAAATTTTGTGTCCCTCACTATGCCACTTTGATTTTCATAATTTTTTCAACCACATTAATTATTTTATGGCTTTGCAAATTCCTATATATTCTAACTTTCCACTTTGAAAGAAACCATTATTTTTTTCTTAATTATTCATGAAACTACACCTTCATGTACAATGAAGTAGCATTCTAATGTTGATATTTGGTGATCAATATCCCCTATCCAATCTACATTGCAACATCTAATTAGCTTAAGATTTTTCTAAACTCCCATTGAATTTAATCTAATGATCAATAGTTCCTTAAAAATATTTTTTAAATATTTTAATAAATGCCCAATTCTAAGCTCTAGAATTATTTGAAAATTAGAACTCAAATTATACTTAAATCCAATGCAATGTCAGGTTTTCTAGAGACTAACACATGTATACATCAAAACTCAAGCTATATGGTGCCAAGGAATAATAGTTATATATGATAGATTATTCTTTAAATTATGTCTTAACACACATTTGTTTTGAAGGTTTCTAACCATGTCATTGCACTTGAATGACTATAAATACTTTTAAATGTCCTCAAGTCATCTTGGTCATGCAAGTTGCAATGTTTATATGATCCTTGACTCCAATTCCTTAAGCCAATTCTTTTTGTTTCAATATTTGTGTTTTGTGTTTTGTGTCTTTGGTCTTTTATGTTCATCACTTCAATGTTCTCAAATTATTTTTATGTTTTATGCTCTAGGGATTCCTCAAGTTGGAGTTGAGCCAAATCTAGATATTGGATCAAACGAATCCGTTGAAGAACACATGGACCTTGAAGTTAGGGAGGAGACTCAAGTTCAAACAATGCTTGTTGGAGAGGGGTCAAGATCACTTCCTTCTACTGGTATGGATGACCACATAAAACAAGCACAAACTTCTCTCACTTATAGCATCATGTTTTATCAGTTTGTTTGATTGCATACATAAACTTCACTTGTATAACATCATCTCTCACTTTTGTTTGCAAAATATTTTGTGACATGTAGGAAGGGCTCAACAAGCATAAAGTTTTCATGCTCAAGTTGAGCCAAATCTAGACATTGGATCGAATAAATCCGCTCAAGAATGCATGGTCCTTGAAGATAGGGATGAGGCACAAGTTCAAACAATTCATGATGGGTGATCCAACAATAGTGGTTTACAATTTTTAAAGGATTAAATCATTATATTTTCTAAAAATAGGTGATTTCAGCAAAAATTAGATCCTCCCATAAATTGTAAACTAGCTTTGTGGGATCACAATGTTGGAGAGGGGTCGGCATCACTTCCTCCTACTGGTATGGATGAGCATATAAAACTAGCAAAGAAGGTGAGGAAACAAATTTCTCATAGAAATTTAGATCATTTACTTGAAATGGATATGGAGAAACTAAAATATTATGCCAACTAGCCTTATAATAAGAGAAAGAGGTTAATGACTAAATTTGTAAATGGAATGATCAATCATCATTTCAATCATCTTGATACACTTGAAAAAACCCAATCGTTATCATGTTTACTTCTTCGTGATGAGCTCAAAGAGTCATTACAATTGTTGGGTGTACATTCAACATCAAATAAGAAGAAACACATGGGATTACAAAAGAATATTGTTCAAAATGTTAAAAAGGGTTTAGATTCCATTGAGAAAGGATCTCGATCAGTGGATAAGGCCACTACAAGAAGGGTGATGTTGACATCTATTGTACATCAAGATATAGCAAGAAAAAGAAAAATGTCTGCACTTTCAACTAAAATTGGTTATAGTAGAACCACATTGATAAAATATGACAAAAAGAGAAAGTTTTTGGATGATAGTTTAGAAGGAAATTGGGCAATTATGTGTAGAGCTCCTCGTTCTGACATGATTGAAGATGTTGTTAGGAACTTAGTCTCAGGTTTTTGGAATGATCAAACTCGTCCATCATCAAATACTAGAGATGTTATGAGACACAAGATTGGACCTATTATTTATGATAATCATATCAAACATTGGCTAGAAATAACATAATTTGAGATGTATATGAACTTTTGTAATGCATATCCTCATATAAAGATTGGGAAAACAATGTTTCAAAAGTTAAAGCCATATTATGTGAAGATAAACAAGTTTTTTGAAACTTGTTGTTGTCGTTATCATATTGAATTTGATCTCTACTATCAGGTGTTTCGAAAGATGAGAGAAGAAAGATGTGGGTTTCAAAATGTACCTCCTAAACAGGAAAGTTTGTTCATAAAGTCTATATTATGTGATCAAGAAAATGGACCTCAAATAAAATGCATAAAAGGAATTTGTGAGACCATGTGGAAATTTGGCTAAATTTTCTTCAAGAATTGAGGATATTGACCTAACAAAGAAAGTAAATTACAAGAGGTAAGTATTATTTTTAGAGAGTATATTTGTTTCAATTTCTCATAGATTGTTATTTGGATTCCCTTTGATGTAATTTTTCATTGATCAAGTGTGGTTTATTAGTTATTCACATATTTTACTGACACAGGTACAAGTATGTAAATTTGCAAACAAATTTTGGGAAAGGATCCACAAGGTTGAACTATGTAGAAGAGGAGATTCCCATTGGAAAATTTATGGAAGATTTTCAAAAATTGATATGACCATACATACATAATTCCTTTTTTTCTAAGTTGCAAGCACAACAATTCCAAACATTGAGAGATACATTCCCACGTGGAATAGTTCTATCAGTAGTTGACTTTGCAGAAAATTACTCCTTTGTACATCAAAAGGAGATTCAATCAGAGTATTACTTTTCAAAGCAGATCACTATTATGGTTCATGTGTGTTATCGACATGCACAATCAAAATTGGATGGTGTTGAGAGTACAGATGAAGAACGAGCCATTAAGAAAGAATATCACTTTTATATTAGTGATGATAAAGAGCATGGCACACTTTTTGTCCAACATTGCTTTACAATGTTTTTTGAGAATTTGAGAAGCAAGGGTGTAAAATTTGAAAATCATTTTGTATGGTCAGATGGATGTGTGGCACAATTCAAATCCTCACGGATATTCTATGCACTTTGTAGATATCATAAAATCTACAAAATACCACATGTTTGGAGTTTTTTTTAGAGTGAGCATGGAAAGGGTGAGCATGATGGAGAAGGAGTTTGCATCAAACGAGCTTTAAGAAAGCATCAAATGAGTTATCTAGAAGATCGTCTAGACAATGCACACGATGTTGTTCAATGGTGCAAGAAACACTTTGCATCAAAAGTGGTCGACACATCTTCAAGAACAAACTGACACATTCCACATAGAGTGTTTTGGGAGATATCGGCTATGTATAAATTACATTAAATCAAAAATTTGAGTTTATTTAAATTTAAAATATATATATATATACATATTTGTTCACATAAGTTTTTTTTTGTACATGTGTATCTAGGTGTGGATAGAAGATCGATGCATGGATGCAAGAGGGTAGAAAAAACAAGATCTTTGCATTGTGTTAGGAGTTCAGATAGTCGCCATGGATGGATATTAGACACAAGGGATTACTCTTTTTTTTTTCACTGAGTGCATTGGGGGAAACTCTAATTATGCATGCAACAATCAAGAACTTGGATATGTTGGTAAATGGGATACGATGCCACTAGTTATTTTCGAAACATATGATGAAAATGAGGAAGAAAGATTTGAAGACATTCCTTTGATTTCAATTGATTATGACCATATTTTAGGATTTGTTAGAAAAGGTACACGTGTAAGTTTTCCATAATTTAAATATTATATATATCTAGTTAATGATCTTTAGAGACATTTCTAAAATTTTTAGAATTTTAATGTGTAAATTTGTTGTACAGGAGATGTTTTTGCAGTCACAGCAGAGCCTAGAAACATCAGAGGTGTTAGCTATTATTTATTGTGTTGCAGAGAAGAGAGGAATAAGCTAACAGAACCTAAAACAAGTGATGGAATTTCATTTCCCACAGGTGAGTTTGAATTTAAAATTTTATATACATTGTATTCACGTGTGCACGTTACATTATAAACATTAAATATATATTGTACAAACCTTTAGCACGAAAATTTTGCACACGTTCATAGGTCTTACCTTAGGTTCATGTTTACCATGTAGGTTCTATTGTAGTACAAGGGACATATCTAAAACAAGTCAAAGTTGTTTAGCATGGGATTCATTTTGTTGACTATCAACCTGATAACAAGGTATATGAATATAGTCACTTAATAATTGCTACCACTCTACATCTTCATGCAGTTCCACATGCATGTGGCCAAAGAAAATGGAGACTAGATAGTGATGATCATCAAAAAATTCTACATGTTATTGAAGAGCGGGCTGAACCAAAATCTTTGACTTAGATTATATCCATGGTTTTCAAGTTCACTTGTAACCCTATACATGTACAAATGAGAACTTATAGTAACTTGTACATAGTTGTAAATCATTTTCTGTAAATTACAATTATATGTACATATTTGTTCCATGGAAAATTATTAAGTTCAAGAATCTTTGATAGCATCATCTCACTTTTTTTGGTTGCATGTAAATCCATATATATGCTTTCAATCCTTATTTGAAACATAGTGATTTTTTTTTAAATCATTTTGCCTAAATTACAATTATATGTACATATTTGTTCCATGGAAAATTCTTAAGTTCAAGAATCTTTGATAGCATCATCTCTCACTTTTTTTGGCTGCATGTAAACCAACATATATGTTTTCAATCCTTATTTGAAACATAGTGAAGTTTTTTAAAATCATTTTGCCTAAATTACAATTATATACAACTTATATTTGTTCCATGGAATTATTAAGTTCAAGAATGTTATATACACTTATATACAACTTATATAATTTGTTCCATTGAATTGCTCCATGGGAAACTATATAAATTTTAAAATTAAGTATTATCTAATTATAAAATTATAAAATTATTATCTCTCTCAAGTCTCTCCCTCCCACCCCCTCTCTCTCTCTCCCCTCTACCCTAAACCCTTAAACCCTACCCTTTATCTCTCTCCCACTCATCCCCTCTCTC
>VDFB02000007.1:169593327-169643661 GCA_007258455.2 Sequoia sempervirens
CCCATTCGACCGAACATTATTTTTTGTTCGACCGAACCCACTTATTTTCACCCACATCCTCTCAGGCACCAAAATTGCTCAGAATTTTGTACTTCGAAGCTCGATTTGAGAATGAAAATGGAGATCTCAAAAATCCAATTGGTATAAGGTTTCCCTCAAAATGAGCTATCCAACGAATATAATTTTAATATATTTTGATTATATTATCTATTTGTTTTTTAAGTTTTATTAAATATAGGTTTTTCACTGAAAACAAAACTCTCTGTTCTGCACATGTGGAAAAATAGAAGATTATCAAAAGAAAATTTTCAAAAATATGAGTGTACTAGATATTGGAGTCCTTGATCCAACAAAAAAAAGAAAGAATTTTGATACATATAGTAAAAGTTATGCATTATACAATGACGTTATGTCTAAATTCTAATTGATTTGACTTTGAAACTTGATTAAAGAAAAAATATTCAATAAAAAACTATCTAACTAAGTAGAAGCACTAGATATCAGAGTTACAATTCTAAATTAGAAAGAACTAGAATTTTATCTTTCAAGGAAAACAAGTTATGTGTTATACGGTGTGCATCACTTTTTAAAAATGCTGTTTTTTGAAAAAAAAAAGAAATTCGTTGGAGATAGAAAAAGAAGTGCATTCTAATTCCAAATTTTTTTAAAAAAATATTTTTAGAATCTTCAGAAAAAATGTGATAAGACTCTAGTTTTCATTATCTTCAAATTCCTCACGGTTTAACTGCTATAGGTGCTCGAATGTGGAGATTTAGTTAAAAAAAAATCAGTGTCGAGTTTGGCCAAAAATTGTAAACCACTATTGTGAGATCACCGTCTGTAGAAAAAGTTAACACCTCAGCCCATGGCATTCTGAACCACTAGTCGAGGAAGGAAAAAAAAGGAAGCACGTCATCCCAAAGTCGAGAAAGCAAACTTCCATGAGCCATCCGAAAGAACCAAAGAATAATCAAGTATGTGCAAGATCATGATGGGCCAACAAGTGGCGATATGATAGTTATGTGTAGGGTATGTGGTTGATGACTTTTTTTTTACCCAAAATTGATGAAATGAAAAGGGTTTTTAAAGGAGATTCTCAAATTTCCACCAATATAAATTATGTTTTACTTTGAATTAAATAAATAATTACTGTTCATTTTCTATTTGAATTATGACTAAAGTCCTGATTGGCAGGTTGATTGAAAAACATCTATAGCTTTCAAATGGTATCACATTTTTTAAATCTTAAACATGTGTCACATTCTATGCTTTGCATACTATAGGAATAAAAAAAAATGAATTTCATGAAGTTTTGACCAAGTTAAGGTGGTTAGACATTTGAATTTTATATTTTTTAAAAGTTGTAATAAAAAAATTAATTAATTATTTACTTGGAAAAAATTACAAAAAAATATGCATCACATCGGGACACGAGTCCTCTACTTATATTTAAAATATTATAAAAAATATTATCATTTTATTGTGGTTAGGGTGGTCGGACCGGATTGACCTCCTTTTATTTTTTCCAATTTTAGTATTACAGATTGAAATATCAAATTTTCACCATTTGAATTGATTTAAAAAAAAAAAAACCAAGTAGTTTAGAAACTACATTCAATTTGCTACAGATGCTATACTTATATATTTTTTAAATAACATAGATAACTTATTCAAATTTTTACGTCAAGTTGCCTAACTCTTATTTTTCTGAATTTTTTGCCACTTAAGGGCCTTTTCTTCTATGATGATTTTGCACATACCCAATCTCCAACCAACAGAAGGCCATAATAGGAGCATAATCATCCACCAAGGAGAAAGCAAACCCAAACACCTTCACAAGCAACATAGGAAGAATACAAAACCACCACTATGAAGAAAGCTCAAAACTCTCCACCACACAGCCCTCATAAATTAACCAAGGGAGGTCAAAGGAAAACTTAAGTCTCAAGAAAATAGTCGAACCCTACACCAAAACTAGAAGCCAAGAAGACTTCTACGAAACAACAAGAGAAGACACCATCACAAGGGAAAAAAATTGCCAAGAGGAAGAGAGGATCATCTCCTTAGCAGTAGAATGAGGTAGCCAAAATACCAACAGACAACTAGTAGCTTCAATGTCAGCAACAAACCACAACAACATTGAGTTCTCATTAGAAACCAACACACCAACAACAACTTCCTCAAAATCCAAACCATCTCCATAGCTCCCCTTCCTGCCCAAATAGTACAAATCACAATTCAAATTTATTCCTCCAACAACCACCAATAGAATAACAAAAAAGTGATGCTACCCATGGAAGAGAGTGTGTATAGATTGTTTCCAATAAAGCAAAAACCAAACACAAAAAACCCAATAATATCACCCAAACTGATGCCCTCAAGGAGAAATTGCAAAGAAACTAAGCATAAGGAGCAAATAATCACCACAAAAGAAACTTGAAGGCTCAGTACAGGGCCACCCTCGCCAAGAACAAGAGAGGTCAAGAGATGAGCCAAAGACATGAACCCAACATCAACACCATTCAAGTCTTTAACAAAAGTCTCAAGCAGACTTAAGTCTCCAGGAAGCAACCAGGAACACAAAAGAAGAATCAAATCTTCCACAAACTCAAAAAAATTCACCAACCAGTAAAAGAACGAGTCAAGGGTCGGAACCACCAACATAGGAGCACTCAACACATCAACAACAAAAATCACACCACAAAGGGACTACCATAAAGAGCCACAAAGAGAACACAGGAAAAAGTCAACCATGTCAAAGGAAGAGAAAGGAAGCACATGGGAAACAATAAGCCCCCCATTCAAACAAAATTTCCCCAAGCACATAGAAGGAACCCGCCAAAGGTTGGGGCAAAGCTAGGGACTAGCAAAGACAACCCAAAACACACTTGTGCACAAACCCACATAGGTAGAGGAGGATAACTTCACAATAAGCAACCCAAACTTCGTAGAAGCATAGAAGACCCCTCCTAGAAGCAAGCACCATGTAGGAAAAAGATGGGCAAAGCCAAGGCAAAGAGATGTAGAGAGGAGAAAGGTCTTCTCAGCTCTAGCAGAAAACCCAAACTCCACTGAAGCAGAAAGGCCAAAAGTCTCGCACCCTCCCAACACTGCCCCAGTCTTAACAACGCCAAGCACAAGGAAAGAATGCGGCTCAAACCAACCATCTTCATTTGATTCATCATCCTCACCATCCCCTCCTTCGCCCACAATAGAATTCAAAATGCAACTCCTACTCAACGCCATTGTGAAACAGGGTTGACCATAATGGGTATTTGAAATGGTGAATATTTTTTGGGTTTACAATTTCTTCTCAGAATTATGGTCAGAAAACACTAGTTGATATGCTACAAGAAGAATAGGAACCATATGGTTAATTTTTTTAATGGATGTTTGTTAGGTGTATTGGTAGGAAATTGACATTGGCAATATTGGAGTGTCTATATTTTTATCCTCTTTGAAATGGTGTTGTGACTATAAGAAGTAATGTTATTTCAAAGAAAGTAGATATAAGCATTTGGTGATGGAATATGACTGAAGTGTCAAAGAATAATGAATGATTGATTTGACAATGTTGTTGATATGGGAAGGATGCATCTTGAGAAAAAATTGAGGATTAGTTGAGATTAGATTTGACGAATGTTTCAATGCTTGGAGAGACTTTATATTAGTACTAGATAGATTATTGGATTCCCACTCAAGAGGATGAGTAGGTTTGTGTGTTATTAAAATGGAGGAAATAAAATTAATTAATGGATGAATAATTATGAATTGGGCAAGTATTATGGGGTCACTAGATGAGGTTATTTTATTATGGATTATATTTTTAGAAGTGGAAATAGAGTGAGATATTTTTGAAGTACTTTTAGCATTAGTAGATGCTAGGAATTTACAAAGAGATTCTATTATGTTTGAATAAAAAAAAAGATTTTGTATAAATATTGCAAATCATGATATAATGACCATGATGATGACATACCGTTTATGTATCAAAGTAATAAATTAAAAGATAAAATGAAATAAAGACACAAAGTTACATGAAAAAAAAACAATAAAAAATAAACACACAAATGGATGAAAAACAACAATTGCATGAAGAGCAACAAAACAAATGAAAGTAAAGAAAATACTCATATCCCAAAAATCATAACCTCAAGACACAACATAGTATAAAGAAATATGGAATCCCTAGGGAAATATGTTGTGGGAACTAAAACAAACATGGTATTTTATTTTTGAAGTTTTAGATTTTTACTACAAACAAAAATGAGAAGACACACACACACAAGCAAGGAAGCATGTATAAAATATTAAAAGAAAAGAAAAAAAGGCCTTTACCCCTGATCAAGCTAAAATGAAACATTTGATTGATTTGATGATGATGATGGTAACATTGTTGATGGAGGAATACTATATTATGAGAAAAACATGAGAATTGGGAAGGATATATCCCAATGTTGATGATTGGTTTCCTTTATTATAAATACAAAGGATGAAGCTTATGGATTCCTCTAGATATGTGTTATCTTGTATGGTTAGATTTAGCAAGATTGTTCTGTAATGTTGCTTGTGTTTTGTGTGGATAATTAGGAGCTTTGACTTGATGGATTGGATGAATACATATGATTAGTAGGTAATTAACCACATGGATTGGATACAAGGTAGGGGATCCCAATATTTATGGTTTCATCTAAAATTTAGGATTATGAATCTTGTGTTCATCTTAGATGTACTATGTTGTATGATTAGGATTGGCTAATGTTCAAATTGTGAAAGAGAAAATTTGTTCTAGCACCAAGGAATTATTGATGGAAATTATGGATGGAAAGATTGATTGGAGATGGAAAGGGGGAAGGAGATACAGGATACAATTTCTAAGGATTGTACTATATAGGAATGATATGTTCTTAATCTAAGTATGCCACTATGTATTCCATTATACTTAGAAACATTGAAGGATTGCTAATTCATTTTTTCATATGTTATCTACATTTTTATCAAGGTTAAAAGTAGGAAATGAGGATAGCTACAAATAGATGGGGATGAATACAGATGGGATTAGTGGGTGGAAGAAGCTTTCCAAAAAGGGTAGGGTACACATAAGTAATAGATTTATGCATGATTCCCATAAATACGTTTTCATTATGGTACTTGCCAAAACAACCATTAAAATGGTTTTCTATGTGAAGTTTGGATTGATATCTTCCCCATAATTTTTATCAAAATTAATTACAGTAAAAGTCTTTGGGGTTGGCCATCTGCCTAGTTGATAACCAATGACTTCTTTATTTAACTCTTCACCATCTAACTTATATGTGTGTTTCTTTTTCAGTGCGTTCCCTTGGGAGATGTTCTTTTAACATATAACTTTTTTCTCTCATCTTTGTAAATTTTTCCCTTTTCCTTTTCTATCTTGATGTTCATCTTCTATAGGAGTTAAAGCTAATTTATGAGAAACATGTCTAGCTAAATTTTCCATTAATTTTGAATAACTACTAAGGTGAGATAATGTGACTAAAGAATATTTAGAGTGATATGGATTTATAGAAGGATAGTGTATCTAAATGAGAGATGGCTAGAAGACTCTTAGCTTCTTCAAGGTTATAGTCTACATATAGATTATTGTCAAATTTTGAAAAGAAATTAGACAAAGAATAAGATTTGGATTGAGTAAAGACTGGGTCTACCACTGGGTGTTGCCAAGGGTTTCTCAAGAAGAGTTTCTTCTGGGATAGATTTAAGGTCTATGATTGACACTCTTTTGATTTGGATTCTTTGTTTATAAAAAAAAACTCCTAGAAGGTGTTGGTAAATCTTGGAACTTGGATTAAGATTGATGAATAAGTTTTTCAATCACTGGAAATATATTATATCAAACCTAGTATGATCTATATGTATTCCATACACTAAAACATTAGAGTTACCTTCTGGATAACTTACCCCAGCTGAAAATTTTGATGGTGGAAACATGGTGTTTTAAAATCTGTATATACACCTACCACCTACAATGGGTTTTCAACATTGGAATTTTTCACTTTTTATTTTTTTGTTTATTTGTTAGACATGATGCTTGTGAATAGATTATAATCATGGTGACTTCTTCAAGGCACCATAAAAATGTTTTTCACTAGAGGATGATTTGTTTCTTTACTATTTTTTATATTTTTAAATATATTTTGGTATTTTTTGAAATAAAGTGTTTGATTATGTTGCAAGATGATAATATTCCACTATATACATGAGAATTTAAATTAGATCAAAATTTTAGTGTTATGCTTGATGGATATTGTTTGTGATTTTTGAGGATTACTAGATTGACATCTCTTAGGGTACTACCAAAGAAAATTAAGTTGGGGGTAGGATATACACAATTTTGAATGAAAGGGGTATGTAATGATGGGTAGATATGGGATAATGGAATAAGATAGGTAAATGAGGTGAGTGGGATGATGGGAATATAAATAAACATGTAAATATTTGAGGACCAATGAGTTCGCAAACCTTGTTGGGTTTGAAGATGGATTCTTTTGTTGGATGTGATGGTGGATTTTTGGTTTTGGCATTTTTGGATTTGTTGGTTTAGTCAATCACTTTTTTTATTCTCATGAATAATAGGGTATGTGGAGGATAATGATGGGCCAAAAAGTGGCAATATCATGTAACTGATATGATGCTCCATGCTGCTAGCGAATTTCTTTTTACCCAAAATTGATGAAATGAAAAGGGTTTTTAAACGAGATTCTCAGCATTCCACCAATATAAATTATGCTTTAGTTTTAATTTAATAAATAATTATTATTCATTTTCTATTTGAATTATGACTAAAGACTTAATTGATAGGTTGATTGAGAAACATCTACAACTTTCGACTGGTATCACATTTTTTGAATTTGAAACACGCGTCACATTCTATGCTTCACATACTATAGGATTAAAAATGGAAAACTTGAATTTTATGAAGTTTTGACCAAGTTAAGGTGGTCAGATGTACGAGTTTTTATATTTTTTAAAATTTGTAATCAAAAAATCATAATTAATTATTTACTTGGAAATTTTTTCAAAAAAAATATGCATCACATTGGGACATAAGTCCTCTAATTATATCTAAAATATTATAAAAAAATATTATCATTTTATTGTGGTTAGGGTGGTCAGACAGACACCTACTTCTTATTTTTTCCCTGAAATTTAAGTACTATTGCATTGAAATTTCAAATTTTCACCAAATAGATTTTTTTAAAATAAACCTAGTAGTTTAGAAACTACATTCAATTTTCTATAGATTCTATTTTTACATATTTTTGAAATAATATAGATAACTTATTCAAATTTTTACATCAAGTTGCCTAACTCTGATTTTTCTAAATTTTTTGCCACTTAAGGGCCTATTTTTTCCATGATGATCCTACACATACCCAATAGGATTTTTGATTTTCATGTGGGCATCCATATTGATATATTTTCAGACCAAAATATTGTTTTTGGTTCAACTTTGTTGTGCATGTTTTGCAAACATGCCCCGCCGTGGGCAGGGACCCCCTCTTTTCGCTCCCGACATGCTGCTTTGCTCCTATCTTGTTTTGTGTGCCCCATTTTCCAAGCCCAAATTGGTAATGTGCTTTCAAATGATCAAATTCCCTTGAAAAAATTAACCCACTTGGGGTATTCAAATCCAGGGAGAAACAAAGTCCTCTTCCCTTTTCTGCCTTTTGTCTTGTTCCTGCTGACTTGGTCCTTGATCGCTCGATTCACTTTTTTCTACATTTTTGACTTTGGGGACAAGTTTCTTGTGGATTTGGGATGTTTTTGTGGTGCCTAAGTGAACTCCCAAAATTTTGTTAAGTTTCAGGGGTTTCAAAAATTTTCTTTCGGAACTTCATCCCTCTTTGAATGTTTTGAACATCCGCCGCCCCCGACGACCCGACCTCTGGAACCTAGCCCCTCTATGGTCATTTTTGGGACTCCATCCCTCCATGGCCATTTTGAACATTCACCGACCCCTAAGGACCCGGCCTCCGGAACCCGGCCCCTCCATGGCCGTTTCTGGAACTTTGTCCCTCTTTGGCTGTTTTGAACTTCTGTGGACCCCTAGCGGTCCGCTTTCTACATTTTTTACTTTGGGGACAAGTTTCTTGTGGATTTGGGATGTTTTTGTGGTGCCTAACTGAACTACCAATGTTTCGTTAAGTTTTAGGGGTTTTTGAAATTTCCTTCTGGAACTCCATCCCTCTTTGGCTATTTTGAACATCCACCGACCCTCGACAACCTGGCCTCCATAACCCGGCCCCTCTATGGCCATTTTTGGGACTCCATCCCTCCGTGGCCATTTCTGGGAATTTGTCCCTCCGTGGCCGTTTCCAGAAATTTGTCCCTTCATCCCTGTCTGGGCCCCTGTGTGCTCATTGTCATTTCAAAAGGGCGGTGACCCTCTGACTCTCCCCTTCCAAGCTTCTGCTTTTTTTAAATGAGTCCAATCTTGAGGAAGTTTTTCCTGGCACTCTTCCTTCCCCTTTTCCCATGCACTATAACTGAAAAATATCAGTTTTGCTAAGTTTTGTAAGGTCCAGGAACTTCCCTTCCAGTTTATTGTCTCCCATTTGCTGCCTGCCCTCCTGGGCCTGCATTAATGTTTATGGTCCAAATGAGCTCCAAATATGGATATTATGATTTTTTGATGATGCATGGATGGATCTAACAAGGATTTTGCAAGGTTTGGCTAACGTTTTCCTTAATTTATTTATGAAAGCACTTACGACGTTTCATGTACGCAGGATTCAAGGAGCCTACTACAGGTTCATCCGGAGACCCATCGAGAAAGCTGAAGAAGGAATGCGCATAGATCCTTTCACCATTCATTTCATGTTCACCTCTCCCCTACCACCCACCAATAGGGTCAGTGTTAGAAGAAGGTCTGTGCCAAAGGAGTCAATGACAAAAATGCAAGGGGGTGACCTTGAAGAAGGCATGAGGGAGTTGTCCTACTTTTCACCAGATGATGATGACTTGTCCCCCTAAATCAAGGGAAACCAATCCATTGATGTCAGTTGTCGACAGGCTCGTTTGATCCAATTGACAACACTGCTAACAGATCAAGCAAAAGACAACTTTCAGACGGTTTCAGCTACAATGAAAAGGGCAATCAACTAAATGACGAAATTGCTACAGTGACTGGCACTAGATGACAAAATAGAGAAAAGACAAGGAATGTATTTTTAATTTCTAAATATTGTGGGGTAGGTGAAACCCTATTGTAAAAAAGACTGGGCCATTCATTTGAAATTGATACTAGCCATTCATTTGGGCTTTGGAAAACTATAAATAGGGGCTTGCCCCTCATTTGTAGGAGGTTGGAGAGCTGTTGTAAAAAGAATTTGCAGCAATAGAAGAAAAAATTGCATGATTTTATGGATGTTATCTTTGAGTTTTCTCATCTTGCATGCATGGTTTTACATTCCATAGTAGTTTTAGTTGTAGATTCTTGAATGGAAGTGATAATGGAAATTGTTGTTATGGTATTTGATGAGCTTTCAGCCCATACTTTTAGCACTTGTTGATGACAAACTGTTGTGTAAAGTTAGCATGTACTTCTTGATTTCAATGTTGCAACTTAGTTCAATCGCATGTGCATGATGTGCATGTGCATGTGCAATCTGAAAATCTGCAGTCCTTAGAAGATTGCACTAGTTTTATGTAGCTGTAGGTTCTCTTGGTCAAACAAAACTTAGTTTTAGGGAGTTTTTCTACTGTAGCAGCCACCATGATCACTGTTCATTCATAGTTTCAGGTCTAGGAACTTCCTCTCTCCCCTGCCCTTTTTTCCTTTTTTTTAATGAGTACCTTAGGAAAGGTTCATTGCACATTGTAAAGCTAAATCCAATGATGAAATGGAGTTCAAGACTACTATTTGAACCTACATAAAATGCACAACAACTTCCCCAACTTAGGAACTCCATTTCAAGACCCAACTTCCCATGCTTTGTAACTCATCTGTAAGTCTGCATTGTGATTCCAGCAAAATCACATAAAACAACTGAGATATTCCAAGCACTGTCAAGACCTAAGATTAGAGACCTTGGGATAGTGTTCTGCAATTTGATTACGAAATATTTTCTTTCAAGAGAGGTGATGCACCTATGGATTACCTGTGTTGAGAAGTGCATAAGAAACACATCAACAAAATTTTTGAGTCTCTACTTGAATATTTGGATTTCTTGAATTTATGATTACCAAATTTGGTGGTCTAATTGGATTTCCATTTTTTGGGCTTCGGGTAAAATAAATTATGCTACAATAATTCTATTAATTATTCTCTTGATTGCTCTTGATTTCTCAATAATAATCTCAATTTCCTTGTTAAACAAGCTAGGATTAAAATGGTGAAAATGTTTTGTAGTTATATGAAATTATTCCAATTTCTTGAAAATTAAATATTGATAGCTGAAAAATAATTTTGAATTTTCAAATAGTAAAATATCAAAATCGACATATTTAAATTAGAGCCAAAAAGGGATGGACACGAGCACTAGGTGTCGTAGTCTAGACCCATCCTTGTTAGGGCCTTGAACATCAAGGGTAAATATTCAATATTTATTTTTAATCCCATCTTTAAATTTTTGGATGATATTCATAAATTGGGAAATTAAATGCATACTTAGGTCCGAGAACATGGAGGGTACTAAACCTAGTGTGGAATTGCTAAGCGTGAAAAATTTCAACACTACATTTAGCCCCCACTTTAGGGATAGTATGAAATTTTGCTTTAACTCACACGAAAGTACGAATAAGCCAAGAAGGGTTGAATTATCCAAACATTGAAGAGATAGGAAAACATAAAATCTAGGGGATGTACTAGCCCCTAGATTCAAGATCTTATGGTGGGACAATGTAGGGACAAAAGAACACACAAAACATGTACGATTAAGACACACAACATAACATAATATGAACATAACACAATTGAAGGATGATGTAAACACAATGGAAACACAATACAAACATGCACAAAGGAGGGGGTTATGATAATCATAGACTACAAGCTTTACATAAATATTACTAGGATCCATACCCAAGGTGTTCATAAATCATAGGCTAACAAAGTTTGATATTTTCTAGGTGACACATGAACCAAATCACCATATGTACTATCCCTTAGATTCAAGATCCTATGATAGGATAATGTAGGGACAAAGGAACACACACATGAAGTACAATACAACATGGAAAACATAAAGTGTACATGATGAAGACACATAAAATAACATAATATGAACATAACACAATGCAAACATGATGTAAACACAATGGAAACACAATGCAAACACAATGCAAACACAATGCAAACATGTAAACAGGAGGGGGTATGATAATCACATACTAGCAAACTTTACATAAATATTACTAAGATCCATACCCAAGGTGTTCATAAATCATAGGATAACAAATTTTGATATTTTGTAGGTGACTCATGAACCAAATCACCATTGACTAGTGAAATCTGATATTCACTAGGTGACCTTTGACAAGAAACAACACAGGCTAGGGAAGCCCAATATTCACTAGGTGAGTTTTTGAAAAAGGTAGTAAATGAGATACATAGAAGGGATAGTGAAGTCTAATATTCACTAGGTGCATTCTTATGTCAATCATAACAATAATTATAATCGAAATAATTATCATAAGGAACTACCAAACATGATCAATATGCAAAAAATGCATCAACAAGTTCAACACATGTAAACAAAGTGAACCACATAATGTAATGCATGCCCCCACCTTAAAGTAGTTGCTAACACCATCTGTAATAAATTGCCTTTAAGGTAGAATAAAACAATATATGCAACATGAAAGGGATCTTGAGAGCTTATTGGAAAACCCTATGTCAATGATATGTTCCCTATAAAGCTAACTCATAACAAGGGATTGCCCGAGTAAGTGCAACAAGTTGGGTCCACAAAATGTTCAAAAAGTGGAATTCCTTTCCCTGAGTTTTAGAAATTATCACAATTGGAAAAAAATTTTGAATCACTTACACATTGAATCTTGAAAAATTCCTATACTATGAAATTTAGTATTTTGATACTAGTTTTCAAATATGTAATTTTTTCTAATACACGAATGATACAAAATAATTTTTAATAGACATGTATAAAAACCAATTGTTAAAAGTTACCTTTTTTCGGACCATACCATGCATGTGTACGGACACCATAATTCAACCTAAATAAAATTATTTTTTAAATTCTTTTTGGGAAAGATATGTATTATACTGAATATTTATAAGTATATTTTCTTATATTTTTTTCTAAATATATTCTATTTATGAATTTTATGTTGGCCCTAATTAGTTATTTTGAAAACCCTTGTGTACAAACACCATAATTTGACCTAAACTAACAATTTTTTTAATTTATGTTTTTTAATTGTGTAAATAATTGTTTGTAGATTGATTCCATATAATATTTTTTACAAGAAAATTAACAAATTAAAAGTTATTAACAAAATATGAAACCTTGACATTTCAAGTTTATGGACCAATTTCCTCAAAAATTAACTAAAGAATAGAAAATATATATATTTGAAAACTAGACATCATCACTTATAATGGGTTTAATTTTACAAAACAATTCTAAAAACAACTCGTTAGCCATATTTACAAAGTCAATTTTTTCTCTTGACATTGCCATGTGAACTTGTACTTACTAGGTCAAGGCTAAGATTTAGGCTACCATGCCTTTTCTAAGCCTAAATCCAAATGAAAAAAATAAATTTTGAGTTTAAAAGGAACGAGTACTCACTTCAAGATGGGTACCTATTCTAAAAAATAAATGGGTACCTACTTTAAAGTTGAAAAATGACACTTCCCCTAAAAGTGGACCCAACTTCTTGCACTTACCCGCCCCCAAGACAAGACCACTTAGAAAGAAAAAAAATATAATGTAAGGGATCCATGGATCTGGGGTCAGTATATACCATAGATAATATATAATTTGATTATATGCTTAGAATTGACATCATTCCCTGGGTACTAGTGGAACTATGAACATAATAGATGAATGACACATGAAAACAACATAGAATATTTTGGGTTAAAATGGAAGAGACCTAAATGTCTCAATGCCTTGCATCATTCTCAAAAGGAAAATAAAAAATAACAATGTTCACGAGATAAATAAGAATGGAGATACAAATAGATGAATGTCACAATAGATAATTCATTTTCTTTGTATCCTTGTGCCATTGAAAACAAGGTTTATCCAAAGAAAAATAACAACCATAAATATACAACAAGAAACATAATGGGAGATCACGTAATGTATAAGAAAACACATGAAAACAAACATAAATGTACCATACATGTGAGTTGATCTAAAGAAAATCATCTGCATCCCACTATTTCTCATCATAAATAGAAGGCAGACATTACACTAAAGGGACTACAATAATTATTGTACAAGGAATAGCATCAGGTTCAATGCATTGTGAATCACTCTCATAAGGAGGATCATCACAACTACCCCCATTTAGATTCATTGACTTAGAAAAAATAAGAGCTAATTCATTATGATCTTCTTTTTTTTCTTCTTGTTTATCTTCTTCACTATCCAAATGTATAACAATAGGTTACATATTATCGTCATGATTGAGTAACATAATTCATATGATTCTCTTTCATTCTTTTCTTAGGTTGAGATAGGTAAGGTTCAACTTCATGGTGTGGTAAGGGTAGCGGGGTGTCTAGAGTCAGGTCATGATGATGATGGATGGGTGATAGGCGATTCATTAGAGTTGGATTGGATGGATGGATGATCATTGGGTAAGGTTTTAGATTTTCAACAAGTTGATGAGATACAGCATGATGTCTTCATTTACACTCTTTTGAAGTTCTATTTCTTCTTGCATGAGTTTCAAATTGTGAAGGGGTAATAATGGTGTTCCCCAAAATTAGTCTCTTTTCTTTCTTTGGAGGAGGAACTAAAGGGACCATCACGGGCTACAAGACCACTATATTTTTAGGCCTACATACTTGTTTTTCTTTTGGAGGCACAAAGTGAATCATACAATTATTTCTTGTTATATTATAGGATGGTATAGGAAGAACTACTACATGCTAGGTTGACAAGCAAGGGTCCCCAGTTTGGACTTAGGGTCATCCACCATCTATGGGGTAGGATAAATATCCATCAAAGTCACAATAGACCAAGGAAACTTGGGTGAGATATTACTAAGGGATAATTCAGCTATACACTTAGCTTTAAATTTTTTATATAATATAAAGAAAATGTCCTTGCAAGGCTTAACAGGTTCAATGGGAAAAGGATAAAAATAATCTAGCAAAAAATTTCTATGAGAAGACAAAGGCTTAAACCCACTATGATAAACAATGTGCATTTCTTCTTAAAATGAGAATTTGATACATTCTTGGATAATCGATGGGATCACATTCATGGAGCATAGCCATGCATAACCTAACTTCACACAAAACTATTCCAACATTAGAATTATGGTAAATAAAACATCCAATTGTTTTGACCAGTCCAACTTTTATTATAAGAGTTATCAAACCTATTGTAGGGCATATGAAATAATCATGTATTTTTAACCATGGTTTTGAATTTTCATAGTTATCTTTGTAAATTTAATGCACAAATAAGAATTCTTTAGTGATCAATTCTCTACACGCATGGGATCAATGAGTATCCCCCTTATGGGTTTATCGTTAATTTGACTAGTGATATAGAGAGGACCATTATGTGCATTTATGGATGTATCAATATGTGTAAAAGTAATATTAGGCAAAAAAATGGTTCAACCCTTACAAGGTTAGACTTCTATCATGTTGATAATATTGGGTAAATTAGTATCATCTTCTTCATTATCACTATATTGCACAAACTTTCATGAATTAATTGGCAGTGGGTTTGTAAATATTTGAAAGTTTGGTTACATGGTGAAATTGATTTATTTCCTTTCTCATTAACACCTACCAACTAGATTTTATTAGATTCGATGAGGTCCTACACTTGGTTGTTAAGATGCATACACCATTTTGTATCATGTTGAAGTGCACGATGATATTGAAAAATTCTTTTACATTAAAGTTTGGTGGTAAATATTTAGTCATGTCAATAGGAATAATTTGAGGGAGTTGAATCATGTTATTATTTAATAATTGCAACATTATCACATGGAGAGAAACTAGAAATTGTGAAAACTACCTATCTCTTGGCCTAAATTGATAGGGAGTTGTACTTGTGGCAATGATGTGTTTTTCAATGTTATTGGTTGTTTGAGGAGGGTTTATCTTAATGAAGATTTTGTTTTTATTTTTAAATGACTAGTAATTGTTTTGATGCATGGCTTTAGATTGACTAGTAGGAGTTGATGAATGTGTTCCTTTATATTGAATAACTGATATCTGATAATCATAGAGTTGTATATATAGGTGTGTAAAAGATGGATACTTCATCAACAATATCTTATCTTGAATACTATGTTGCAAGTTTCCTATAAACACTTGTTGAATGTCAACAGTGAGAATACTATAGTATATTTGTGAGTAAAGTGATTGGTATCATCCTATACATTAAATTATTTTTTCCTTAGATCCCTATTTACAATGCATTAAGTCTATTAACATCACTTGAGGTTCAATTTTTTCTTGAATTTTTTGGAGAAATGTGCTAACAAGTTGTGTGAATGAGGTTATTGAGTTGTTTGGCAGTGAGAAAAACCATTCCAAGGCCATGTATTTCAATGATTTGGGAAATATTTTTTCTAGGAGTGCATCTTCAAAAATGAAATCAATACATAATGTGCTAAAAGATGACACATGGTTGTTAAGATCTCCCTTACCATTGTTACTTCTCAAATAAGGGTATTTCAATGTTTTGAGGATGAAAAGAAAAAATAGGTTATATGTGTAAGGTAAATGGTGGAGTTTTACCATTATTTTTATTTTGGTGTAAGTTTGAAATTTGTTGTTGAAGTGATGTCATGTTTGTAACAATTTTTGAGAGTTTGTTGAGTATGGAAAACTAGTATGAGTGACTGTAGGGTTATTGTGTTGCATGTTTATGAAGGGTGACAAACATGGCAATGTTATGGATGAAGTGAAAAAACTATAGGGATTCCCACTAGGAAGCCCTAATATTGAGTTTATACCATTGCTATATTGTATTGGGTATGTGCAGGATCATCATGTAAAAAACAGGCCCTTAAGTGGCAAAAAATTTAGAAAAATTAGAGTTAGGCAACTTGACGTAAAAATTTGAATAAGTTATCTATATTATTTTTAAAATATGTAAGAATAGAATCTGTAGCAAATTGAATGTAATTTCTAATCTACTAGGTTTTTTTTAAAAAAAGAAAAATCTATTTGGTGAAAATTACAAATTTCAATGCAGTAGTACTTAAATTTTAGAGAAAAAATAAGAAGTAGGTGTTTGTCTGACCACCTTAACCACAATAAAATGATAATTTTCTTTTAGAATATTTTAGATATAAGTAGAGGACTCATGTCCTGATGTGATGCATATTTTTTTGTAATTTTTTTCCAAGTAAATAATTAATTATGAATTTTTTATTACAAATTTAAAGAAATATATAGAACTTGTATGTCTTACAACCTTAACTTGGTCAAAAATTTATGAAATTGATTTTTTCTTTTTTTAATCCTATAGTATGCAAAGCATAGCATGTGACACATGTTTAGGATTCAAAAAATGTGATACCGTTTGAAAGTTATAGATGTTTTTCAATCAGCCTATCAATCAAGACTATAGTCATAATTTGAATAGAAAATGAATAATAATTACTTATTAAATTCAAAGTAAAGCATAGTTTATATTGGTGGAAAGCTGAGAATATCCTTTAAAAACCCTTTTCGTTTCATCAATTTTGGATTAAAAAAAAGTTGTCAGCCACATACCCATCATATTGCCACTTTTTGGCCCATCATGATCCTGCACATACCCTATTATCGATGCTATGGTTGGAGGTGTAAATTTTGGAATAAAAGGAATTGTTGTGGGAGAGGAAACTTGTTTTCCTACTTGGCTTTGAGAATTGGTAAATTCTTGAGCGGAACTAGCTATCATAGGTATGTTAGAATCTACTACGTGAGATACAATACACAACACTTCTATTCCTTGGGAATCATTTATGAACTTCCTAAGGTTGCCCTCAATAGGCACTGTCTCTCCAGCTAAGGGTTCAATACATAGGTAGTCTTGAAGATATTTGAAATCCTTATCGAATTGTTTTAGTTTCTCTTCAGGCACATGAGAAAAAATAGCTTCCAAGTCCACATGAATATTAGGTTGCAAGGAAGTCATAGGTAATGTAGGATGAGGGATGGAATCCAAAATAAATTAAGTAGAGGAAATACCTTGTATGAAAGACTTATAGGACTCAGGCTCCACAACAATTTTGATTGCAATATGTGAGGCCATAAGTCTGAAACTACATCTCACAGGGGTTTTAGTGGTATGAAACTAGGTTGTGAAGGTCATATGAGAGTTAAAACAGTTTTGTAGTCTTAATATGAAATGAAAGTACAACATAACCACAACAATTTTGAAACAATTTGCAAAAACAAAAGCTAGAACAACACAGGAAACATAGAAATAGAACTGTGATCCAACTATGTGTCAAAACTAACTAGACAAGGGTAGTAGGTGTCCTGGACCAATGGGTTAAGTTTACTAATTTCAAGATCTCAATGTGTTCTATAGTGTCTAAGTGTCCTGATTTGTAACTATTCAGGTAAGAAAATAAACATATTTTGAGAAATACACAAAATTATAATTTTATTATTTCTAACACAATTAGGCATGCAATTTTTAGAAATTTCAAGATTAATGTAATTCAAAATATAAATTTTAGATTCCACGGTACAGTAATTGATTAATCCTAATTTAAAAAAATCTGGAAATTGAAATCTTTCTATATTCTTGCCACAACAACAATCCCATTTTCTACTTTTTCCACTATATACATATGCCTAAATGATCACTTAAATCACTTTTAGATTTAAAAAAAAAAATTAGTATGACCCAATGCATATTTGTCAATGTAATTACATGGTAGATCTACTTTGCAATGACTAAAATAAACCCTAATTGTCTTTTGAATGAAAAATGTAACACAAATTTAGACTTTTTCAATGTTTTTTATAAAAAAATATGTATTCATAAATAATGAATAAAAAAATGGATTATACATAGATTTTAAAATGACATTCTTTATATTTTAGAAGATTTAAAGTATAAAAATAGTTAGGTTCACCAAAATTTTAGATTGGAAAAAGGGATCTAGATCCTAAACCACACTTCTTCCAATTAGGGACATTTAGAGAAGGATTAAAACTGATCTCAATATCCACTTAGCTACAAAAATCAATGGAAGAGCTAGAATGGTGGATCATGGTTTTAATCCTTGTGGATTTTATGTTTGGATGTAATTATTTGATTGTTAATTGAATGCATTTTATAATGCAATGATATTCATAAGTTAATTATGAAAATGTAGCAAATGGTTGAGATTTTTGAGAAACACAAAGATAAAAACAAATTCTAGAAAAGAAGAACGAAAACACAAAGGAACTTGGCATATAAATTTGAGCCTAAAATAGTTGGATAGGGAATTGGGAATGATAGAATAGGTAGCTGCTACTCAAGATCTAACTTTACATTCATGATGCTCTTGATCTGCAAGTTCTTCTCTTCTAGGGTCACTGTCAAAACTTTATTTGTTGTTGATAAAATCCAATTTCCTTGATTTGATAACTTTAGGTTTTGAATTCATGAATGAGAAATTAGTCTTCAAACTGCCTCCAAATTTATTTAGGTCTAAAAGACATGCACACATGAAAGAGGGGGAAGGATTGTGCCTTATAGGGGCTTTCCTTAGTCAAAACCCATTTTGGTATTTCTACCTCCACAATGGCTATGATGATGTACAAAGAGAGCTTACCCTCGGTCAAGAAGAGGCTAAAGGAGAAACAAGGGATAAATTGACTATGGTTACAACTCACCACTCAAGTATGCATTCCTGGATGGAATGAAGTCATGTACTCATCACCTTCAAGGAGAAATTGATAATTGATGTGAAGTCCTGCAAGTGTTAGTGTTCACATAACCAATGAATAAAAAACATGAATAAACTTATATAAAAATATAATGCATGGCTAACATGATGATTGACTATGCTGCAATAGTTTTTCTAACTTCTCTTGACTGAGCCACTCTTGATTGCTCAATAATAATCCCAATTTTCTTATCAAATATGCTAGGATTAAAATGTTGAAAATGATTTCTATTTATATGCAATTCTTCTAATTTCCTAAAAATCAAAATTCCAATAGCCAACAAATGGTTTTAGATTTTCAAATAATAAAATAACGACACCAACATATTTAAATTTGAGCTAGAAAGGGCCTGACAAGGGCACTAGGTGCCCTAGTCCAAACCCATCCTTGTTGGGGCCTTAAACATTGGTCCTGAAAAATATTAAATGTTTATTTTTAATCCCTTCCAATTTTATGAAGATATTCATAAAATGAGCAATTAAATGCATAATTAGGTCCAAGAACATAAGGAAATCTAAACCTACTGTGAAATTGTCAAGGGTGACAATTTTGGTGCTATAGAAATATAAAAGAGAAATTAAATATCAAAGCTAATGTAGAAGGAATAACCTAACATAGTCATGGCCAAAGAGTGCAATTAAGGATTATCTAATGATGTACCAAATACATCAATATATACATATTGGAGCTTAATAGGTAATGAAATAGAGCCTCATTAATTAACAGTCATGAATTTTAGTACCATCTCTCTATGTTCTTATAACATTAGGGATCAACCTTCAAAGATATAGGAACACCTTATGTAAGAATATTATAGTTTTCAATACCAAATTCTTGATGTAATACCAAACTTTAAGTGTCAATATAATTCAATAGTTTAGAGCTAGGATCAAAGATAACTAAATTTGAATAATTATGAATGATGTATATAACGGTTCTTATCCTTTAAAATGATTTTGTTAGCTATAAGGTGTCACATATATTGAAGAAATATTAAATAAATAGTTAGATAGTTCATGTAGCAACGAAACGTTTTAGAATGATAGTGGTAAAGGATATTTATTAGATCTTGATTCCTTTCATAATAAGAACCTCTGTAAGACCAATGAGCTTATAAATGTAAACAACTTTCACAACAAAACTTAGACAACTACAACGAACTAGAAATGGTGAATTTGGACTATAAATTTAAAATGTTTATGAGTGAGTTGAGAATTATAATATTTTAATTTGTATTAAGAACCAAAAATTTAGGTAGACATATGATGAATAATATGATTATAAACCTATGAAATCTATGAATAAATTATCAAATATAAATAAAAATTATTTTTGTTGATGTAAGACTATCATTACACCTTGGATGCTCCTATTCTAGAAACTTGTAGTATTCTGAAAAGTGAGTCCTATTGTCACAAGGAGTTGCACCCGCATACAAAGCTACAAAACTTTGCAATCCTATACAACATTGGATTAATTTTAGGTTGTGGGTAACCTATATGAAACTAGACCTCTAGATTCTAGGTCAGCTTCCTATTTGATCTTCAAATTAATTATGTGTACTTGTTTGGAAAAGGGAAAGAGATTTGAAATTAAAAGATTAAATTGAAAACTAAACTAGGTGATGCACCTAATTGGAAATCTAAACTACAAATTAACCCACAAATGATTACTTAGTACTTTAATTTTCACAACCTAATTTGATAGCCTAATCACCTAAATGTTTTAAACAGAGGCTTTGAATCAATACAATCTTGAGGGAAAACATGGTTTTCACAACTAAATTGATCAATCAATTACATGCACAGTGTATAACCAGTGATCTTAAACTAAACTGCATATAGATATTTATGAAGGAGATAGAAAAATCAAAGGTCTCAAAACTAAAAACACAATAATCCTTCGATCGAATCCCTCACAATAACGATGCCTGAAATCTTGAAGGAAAAACTTGAAAATGCTAGAAATTAGAAGGAATCTTTTGCAAATCACAAACTAATTAACCTATAAAAACTATTGCATAATCTATTAAATTATGAAAGTTGAGTTACATGAAGTCTCTTTGCTGAAGGAAAAGGCAAAAAACAAGAACTAGTGAAAAATGACTAAGTCATATCACTTTATACAAAAAGCCTCTCCAAGGCATGAAGGTGAAATTGAAAGTCAATCTTAGTGTGAAAAATGATAACTCCAAAGCAATCCACAAGAAGAAATAAAAATCTCCAAAAAGAAGGCCCAAACTCATGCAAAAATGAGTTCACTCAGGCTCAAACTAGCTGTCAACTCGTAACTGATCCATGGAGAGCTCAAATTGAACTAAAAAACTCTCAAAAAGTGGGTCCAAGCATGCAAAAATCATCTCATTTTTGTCAATCCGCCCATGATTACTGGTACTCCATTTGTATTGTGTATGACAATATTTAGTTGATGACTCTAATTCTTCCAGTTACATTTACATTATTTGCACGATTTTACTTAACGAGGATTAAGTGATTAAATATTAAAAATAACAAAATGTATGATTATTTTAATATTTAAAATGTGGAAATGGCCTCCTTTGTATTTTAAATATTAAAGTAATAATACATTAATATTTAATTACACATTTTCTCCAAATAAAATCATGCAAAAATACATGATTTAAAGTGTTTATCACTTGTAGAAGGAAATAATGACTTAGTCATTTTTAGTCTACTCCAATAATACACATGGACTCATGCATTATATCTCTCCCTTCTTTGCATGAAAATGAACTACATGACATGGGATATTGCAAAGTTTATTTCTCATATGGCATGCAAAAATAAAGGACTTTCAACTCTAATCAAAACTTTGATGAATTGAAGTTGATTTTCCATCTCACAGGCTCCAATGATAGGTATTTTTACTTAGGAGATTATAGACCATGGGGAACCAATAAAGCATAATGATTATTTAAAATCATTTGCAAAAAAAATCCCATGTCGAATTAGGGAAAATAAAAGCTTTTGAACCCTAATCATTCATCATTTAGCATTTAACTTTTTAGTGAGGAGATATGTTGCACTGCCATGGTGAGAGCAAGGGTTTCATCTTGGAGCCTTGGATCCATGTATTCAAGCTTCTGTAGCTTGATTTCACCTTTGTAAACAATGGTAAGTTAACTCCAAACTGCATTATGGTTTATTCTATTTATTTTGAAGACAAAAATGGCCTTCAAGGCCACAACTATGTATGTATTTCTCTATTTTTTATTCATTTTTTTGTGGGTAATATTCATTCTTTTATTGGTCACCATGAGAAAGTTTATTTGAAGTTTTGTTTGTAGTAAAAGATGATGAATATTTGTGAGCTTTTAGCTCCCTCCAAGCTATGGGATGATGTATTCTTCCATGATATTTTTCAACAAATTCCTACGTTTAGAAAACCTCCTTGCTTTAGATTTATGACTTGATAGAAACTTAAATGGTTTTTACCCTTTGGTGAATAACATTGAATAAAACCCTCCTCATACCACAACTTTCTATGCTTGATCTGGGCATTAAAAAAAGTGTATTTTTATGTCAATCCTTTTGTGTTTGAACTCAAAAAATGAAACTATGAAAGCATTGTATTTCTCCATCTCTTGGGGTCGACCCCTGGTAGTTTCTTACAACATCTTTGTATTTCTAAAACAAAACCTCATGTGGGTAAATTGTAATAATGAGGAATCTATATTTTTCTCATTGAAACCCCATCTAGGTATTTGTAAAATGATCCCTCCAAACATGGTTTGATTGTTCCTTTTGAATGATGAGAAATAGGATACTTTTCTCAATCTATTTTCATCATGTTGAATTAAAGTTGAAATGTATATTTGTTTTCTGCATATGTTCTCTTTAATAGCATGTTATGCCTAAATTCCACAATGATTGTGCTCTCGATGGATGACACAAATAAGATCAATTATTTGTTGCTCATGATGAAAAACATCTAATATTTTAATTGATTGAAAAATATCCTTTGTTTACCACTGTCATTTATGGCTTTTGAGCCCCTTGCATAGGATTAATATGCATGCCTCTTATCTAAAACCTTTTTCAATTGAATACATTTGTATGTTGTTTGATATGGTGATGCTCCATTGTGCATAGATAAATTCTATAGTACTCCATATATATCTTATGTTATTGATTTGTACCTTGTGAACATGTTGATGACTTTGTAAAAGCTCCCTATGCTCATGTAGGACTTGCATGATGTGTGTGCTCAAGTGATAAAACTGGGTATCTCTTTTTCTTCAGCTATTATGATGAATGATCTTTGTATAAGATAGTTTATTTATAATAATGGCTACTTGATCAGCTGATCATTCATGGAGAATGATGATTACTTTTATTCCATACTATTGTCCCATGTTATTTTTTATGAGTTGGGCTCAACCCTCATGGGGGCCTCATTTCTCACCACTCATAACAATATCTGTTAGTTGAAATAATCTAATAATACGTATTCTTGCACATTAAAAAAACAAATTAGCAAAATAATTGAAGCTGAAAGCTTCCATTGAACTTCGCGCTCCTTGAACATTTTTCTTTTGTATGATTTGAAAATATGGTGAATGCCTGATTGGATGTGTATTACATTCCTCTTGGTAATGTAGGCATGAAGTAGGATGTGATTTATCATTTCTCTAACATCATCTTTTAAGAATATTGTAGGAAACCATGGAGCTTGGAGTTGAAACAACCTGCAGGCACTAGAGACATAACAACTTGAAAATTTTGAATAAAAAAGATTCATCATTACAGGAAATGATGAATCATTCCCCTCTTTCATGTTTATATTATCTTCAGTTGTGTAGTTTACAACCTTATTTTGTATTCATTATTTGATTATGAAAAATCAAATTAAGTTACTCCCATGGCTTGTGTGGGACTTTGGTTTTTACAATATGAATAAAGTAGCATTACTATGCAAACTTATGAGTTCCTTTGTTACAAATATTTTCATAATAACACTTGAAATTTACAAGTAATCAAAACTTGGAATGTAATGAATACTTAAGCATATTTTTTTTGTACCTTCCTATGATGAATGCAATTCAGCTCTACCTATTTTGAGCTGTAGCTAAAAATAGGTAACAATTCCATTCAATTTTGGATGTGTAGTGGAAAAAATTAATGTTCTATGTTAGATTTTGATATCCATGATTAATCTTTTATAAACCCTTCTTTAAATTTAGCCAAATATTGTTCATACTAGATTTGATCGCATTACTTCTTCAATGTACACTATCCAAAATATCCTCGATCTCTTATTGCATTTCTCACAATAAATATTTATTCCCTTATAATTATATTATTCCTCAAATTACAATTATACCTCATAATATTCTTGTTACTCTACCTCATAAACATTTGTAGAGTCAAAATGTCTAACAATTCTACAAAGATCAAATTTGTTCATCTTTAAATTCTTATATGTTCTAGCTAATTTTTTTCTTTCGTAATCATCTTCTATTCACTACTAATGTGCCTTAATTTTGAAATCTTTAATGTACTAATTTTGTATGATGCTTTAAATGAAATATTCCTTGTGATCCTATTTCCTAAATTATTATATGAGAAATTAGTTTGTGCTAAGAACATAGCCTAATTTCTTATTTTCTCTCTTGCTAAACATCTCAAAAATATTCCCGTGTTATTATTTATTACTTTAGTCTATCTATCTATTTGTTGGTGATATGCTAAAATAAACTATAAGTATATATGTATCTTCTTCCATAATGTCTTCCAAAATTATGGTCCAATTTTTTTTGTGTCTATTGAAACTATAGTCCTTCGTAGCCCATGCAATTTGAAAACTTCCCTATAAAAAATGTCAACATGTATTGCATACTTTTTATTACATGCTATGAAATATACCATCTTGAAGAATCTTTAAACTAACATAATATGTTAGTGTATTGTACTCTAGTTAAGATAACTTAAGCCTAGTTAGGTGTTGGAGTTGACAACTTGACTCACTTCCCATGAGGTGTCAAGGATGTTGAGAGGTGTCCAATCCCTCTCGACATCTCTCCCTTGCATTGAGGAGAGCAACTTGCCACCATTGCAAGATGAGGAGTCCTCTCCTCAATCCATGGCATGATTTTTATCATCCTTATTATTTACAATGAGGGTTTGAGATGATTGTTGAAACTAAGCTAAATACAATTTTATGCATTGTTCATGTGCTTGTTTCTTACCTCCTAGATCTTCCAACACCTAACTAGGAAAGTAAGTTATCTTGACTAGAGTAGAATACACTAACATGATATATAATCATAACCGTTTTGTGTTCATAAATTATCCTAATACAAATTCCATAATTACGTCCTCCCATTTTTTCAATAGAAATTTTAAAGGTTTGCACATTTCAAAATTTTGATTACTTATTTTTATACTTAATAAATTCTACTACCTTGAATTTATTTTTCACATCCTTATACAATAGTAGTCAAAACTAGTTTTTACTTTAATTTTCATTATCTTATCTATCCCAAAATATGATATAACAACTTACTATATTTCTTCATGATGAGATTCTCTCTCATTGAGGTTCTAGGATTATGTAATTGGTTACCTTTAGAAAACATGTAGCATTCTAAATAAAATAATCAAGCCACTTATATCCATAGTTATTGGATCTCTAAAAATTTACCATGATTTTAGAAAATAAACTAGATTACCTTCATACAATCTCTCCAACTCAATTAATCCTATGAATTCCACCAGGTCATAAATGTTACCAAGTAATACATCCTACTCAATGCATCTACAACCTTGCTTGACATTGTACTCCATTTTTCAGCGCACAAGTATAAACCTATATAAATTCAGCCAATTTAAAATTTCTCTAGCTTAATGTACCTTGGATATTCATGTACTACAATGCTTGATGGTATGGACACAAAAAAAATTCCTTTAATGTCTCTACTTATTCAAGGCTTGGATAATGGCATAAAATTTCTACACATACAAGTTAATTTTTTTTTTTCTTGCATCATTCATTTTTTTTATTGAAATAGGATGTTACTCTACCTTCTTGGCTTAGTTTTACTCCTATTGTATTTCCACTTACATCTCAGTCTACTTCGAACATTTTGTTAAAATTTGGCATGGCTAGTACTAGCTATTTTTTTATCTTATTTATATTCAACAACTTAAATATCCTATTAGATCCTAAGGTCCACTTGAAATATTTATTATCTCTTCTCATAGTCTCAATTAATTGTGAATAAATACCACTATTTTTTTCATGAAATTCCTATGAAAAATTATCAAACCATGAAAAATATGGCCTCTTCGACATTCACTAGTCTAGGAAACTTAACAATTTCTCCAAAGTTCTTTGGATCCATCTTAAAACCTTCATTTGGGATTACAAATCTAGAGTATACCAAATAAAATTTCATGAAACCACACTTCTTGACATTAGTCAACAACTTATGTTCTCTTAATATTTGTAATACTAGTGTAATATGATCTAGACATTCCTCTTTAATTTGACTAAATATAAAGATATCATCCAAATCAACAATTAAAAATTGTGTAAATATTTCTTAAATACCTTATTTATAAATATTATTATTTTACTAAATTTATTATCCAACCCAATGGGAGTTAAGAAATCACTCATACAATCCCTAAACTTCATCTTAATTGTATTCTTCCATTAATCTCTTCCATTGATTTTGAGATTGTGATAATTGCTCTTCAAATCAATCTTAGAAAAATAATTTTTTCTACTAAAACTATCCATAAAATCACCCATCCTTGGTAATGAGAATCTATATTTTATTTTGATCTTGTTGATTACTTTGGGGTCTATACAATTATCCACTTGCATACTTTTTTGGGTGCTAGTATTGTTAGTACCACATGTGGATTCAAATTCTTTGGGATGAAAACTTTATTTAGTAAATTCTACACTTCTTTGTTTAAATTTTAATTCTCTATTGGAATCATTCTATGTGTAGACTAATCTAGTAGATAAAATAATACAATCAAATACATATTGTGATTAATTATTCTTACTAATAGTAATCTATTTGGAATCTTATCCAACAATATATGTTTGTATTCTATTAGAAACAGTAAAAATTCTAGTTGCGATGTTTCTCTTCCATATACACTATTGAATACCCTAAGAGTAAATGTAAACCACATATTCTCATGTTGTAGAAAATCGAATAAATTCATTTCATCAACTAATGTATATCTAGTATTACCACAAAAATTCTCTTTCTCACTCTTAATACAACTCAAGTATGCTTCTTACTATCCTTCATCAAAGATAAGTATTATCTCTCCCATCATGTATTGATTTCCTATTATATTTCCATGTTCTACCCAACAATAAATTCCATGCATCCATTGTGTTAATATTGTATAAAGCTTCATCATGATATTGGTTGTAAATTGGATTGCATCAAATGGTTGTCATTAATGGCAACAGGTTGTCATTGATGTCAGTACAGTACTGAATGAATGAGATAGTTACTAGAAGCTATTTTCTATTGAAGATGATCATTATATTTGGTCTGGTATGATTAGTCTGGTGTGTTAATTATTAAGGTTTAGTTTTCTACTGTAAGATAAGCTATGATTATGATATTCAAAGATCTTGGTTGACTCAACGTATACAATATATTATGAAGGCTAGTTATGCTTTATGGATGTTAGCCAACTTGGTATAAGGCTTAAGTCATATATGGTGTCAAACTAATTGATGATCAAGATATGCTTGTATATAAATAAGATTTTTTGAGGAATGAATTGAAGAAGGGATGAGAAAGAGCAAGAAGGAGAAGTGTGTGTGTGTGTGAAGGAGAAGAAAAGTATGAGAGCCTAAATGCTTTATCAGTTGTGATCAGTACAATTATGTTGAGCGATTAATGTGTGCGAAAATACTTCATATTATGAGTTTTAGTGGAATTGAACCCTACACATTGAAGATGTATTCTATCAGTTCAATCTTTTGGCCCAGTGAGCCTTAACTTTTGTACTATGGCGGTGAGCCATCTTTTGTATCTTTGTGTTGTAGCCCTATAGACAATGAGTCCTTATTTCAGGTAGTGAACCTTATCTCAGGTAGTGAGCCTTTTTGTAATCAACTTTGATATTCTCTATAGTGTAATTTAATCCTCCCCTTGGTTTTTCCTTTATTGGGTTTTCCATGTAAATCTAGTGTTACTGTGTTTATGTGTTGTATTTGAGTTTCTACATTGATGTTTCGATGATTAATCATTTAATAAGTTTCATGTATTAGTTTTGGTGATTGAATTAAAGGTTAAAATCTATGAAAACTGATTCAGCCCCCTCTTAGTTTTCCTATTCAACAATATTCACCTATCTTGAATTTTACCAAATATTTTTCACTTACCAACACCTTATGTTCTTCCAAAAATCATGAGATTTTTTATGGACTAGGATGTTCTAACAAATTAATTTTAATATTTTCAACCATCCCATTTTACACTAGAATTTTTTATGTTTCCACTATCTATTATAACTCTATAACACTTACCTTTAATCTTGCTCATATTATTAGGGTAAAAGTTAAAAACTATGTCACACTTTATAAAGGAAGTTACATGGATCACTAAAAAAGTGGTATATATGTTTTGAATTTTGAAATCATGTAAACTAATAAAATGTGTATTTTTTAGTATATTTTATGTTTTTATTTGTTTTTCTAAATTAAAAATATATTTGATTTTTTAAATAAATTTACACTATATTTTTTTGCTAATAAAATGTTGAAAAATGAAGTTACATGAGACGTCAATATTTATATAGTAAATTTTATTTTTTTCCTTCAATTTTGTTGTGTGTGTTTATAACTTGAAACTTTAGTGCATGGATATATTTTTTTTCCAATTTTAATAAATATACATTTTTAAATAAATATTAAAATGTGTGTGTATTAAAATAGAGTTGTTTCCACTTGATGTCAACATTCATAGTAACTGTTTATCTAAAATAGAAAAAAGAGTATGTATACCATCTTGATATAGATTCTTTTATCTAGTGCATCATATTTTTTTCCAAATTTTTTAATTAAGTTTTAATATTTTTCATGAAATGGTAATCAACCTAATATTTTTGTGTTGATAACCCAGTTTTAGTAAAAATAAAAAATAAAATATAAATAATAGTTAAACTATATATATATATATATATATATATATATATATATATGAAAACTACACTTATGGATCTACAAAAAGGTATTTTTTATATTTTTTGAAAAAATATTATTTACATGACTAGGAGTTGTTGAAAATCAATTTTTCCAAATAATTTTATTTTTTTGGTAAACTAGCTTCAAAGTGGTGCTACATATGCATTTATCTAACAATTTTAGCTAGAAAAGTTGTGGACATATCTAACTTAGCTAGAATGAATCTTACTAGATCATATGTTTGACAAAAAATGTTTTTTAGTTAGAAATTCTTAAATTTAGTTGTGCTGATAAGTTAGCCAAGAAAGTGTGACATAGATTTATACTTTTACCCATTAAACACATTTTCCCTTGCATTGGTTCCTCTTTCTCTACACTATCTAGTTTAAAAAATACTCATTTCATGATCCATGAGTCACCTCTTTTAGGTTCATTTGTTTAGCTTTGTGATCCATTTTATCCTCCATTAGTATATGTCGTTCTTCTACTAGTACTAGTTTGAATTGTGGAGCACTTATAATGTATGTGAACTTTTTCCCCACATCAAAAACAAGTTCCTCTAAAAATTCTTCTACCAACTATGTCTTATTTTATTCTACCTATTGGATATGCATCAATGGTATTATTATAGTATGAACTATTCTATTGTGTCTCATTCTTCTACTAGTTCAATTTTCCTTAGTTCAACATCTTATATATATGACCTGTCATCATAAACTAATGTCTACCTTTTAGGAATCATCCTCCTCTTCCTCTTTACCAGTTCTATTTGATCTAAAATAGTTTTAATCTTTTCTTCCAATTTTAATGTAATTTTCTATGCTTTCTCAATTATCTATGATATTACCATGCTCAATTATTCTTGAATAGTTCATCTTAATTTCCATTGATGTATATCACTAATTTTTCTTGACTAGGTTCGCTATGTTTCACTTATGATCATCCTATAAATTCTTTTGTACATTCCTTTATATTTTTCTTCTATTTCTTTAATTTTGCAACCTCTTCGGTAATTCTAACTAGTAGCCAATACCTATAAATTAGTTTTTCAAATTTGTAACCCTTTCCCATCTTTCTATATTTTCCTTCTTCTATTTCTTTCTAACTGTACTTATTTATTCCAAATAGAAATATGCCTCTTCACTTTATTCTTTGTAAATATAATCCTTTTAGGATATATAATTTCTTCATATCAAATTATTCTTCTAGATCATCTTTCTAATCAATAAATTCTAATAGATTGAAACTATTGGAATAAGTAGCAATATCAGTTCTTGGTCTCTTACCAAATTTAAAAATATCCTTCAACATCTTTAATTAGATTATTTCTTATTCTTCTTCTCCTAGATTTTCCATATCTTGTTTAGTAGCTAGTGTATTCTCTACCATGTTCCTTCTTCCTTAAATTCCCTCATCATCACTTTAATCATTTCTAAGGGGTATATCTTCTTCTTTTGTCTACCCTTATGGATTTCAAATGGATTAGCATTGTGCTCTTCATTTTAGATATTTCTTCTATCCTTGTAGGAACATTAAAAAACTCTATAGTCTTTGTACATGCATCTTGTCCTTGGATTTTATGTAAACTACTTTAGATTAGTGATAACTCCACAATATCCCTTGTAAACTACCTCAAACTTGACACTATATTTAGAATCTTCTTACAAACTACTTCAATTCAACAATGTACTTACAAGAAAGATCGTCTTCATGAATTTCAAGATTCAAAACCATGCCTTAATATCAAATAATATAACCAGAGGTTCTAGGGTTCAATGAAATATTATCCTACCATACAATAAGTAAACAAACACATATATAAATGACCTTAATAGACAGTAAAATAAAGTTTTATTGATTCATAGTCATGAATTGTATTACAATCTACCATGTAATGGGATTCTAACATAAATCTTTAGCCTCAAATATACATGGACACCTTATGTACACAAATTATTTAATTTTTAATAGAATATTATCAATGTAGAATAATCTCTAAGTGTTAAAAAATCAATATTCATAGAGAGAGGATGAAAGTTAACGAACTTATAATAATTATGAGTGATGCTTATCTAGTCATTCTTAGCCGTTAGAATGATCTATGTTAGCCACAATAAGAAACTACTAAAAAATTTAAAAAGCAGAGTGGAAAACTCAACTTACAGTTTAGCTAAAAGAGACTTCGCTTATGACCAGCAATGGCTTTTTTGTTTTTAAACCGTGTTTGCAGTCATATTGGTCAGAGCTATTCATTGGTGACGGCAAATGTTTAAATTGCCTCTTATGTTAAACTAATCAGGAAATATATTTCCTGATCCCACATTGCAACTTTTTATTAAATAAATATTTTAGGGAGATTACCAGATCCCTGGTTGAGTTCATGGGAGCCGTCCTTTGACTGGTATGTGGAAAGCTCAGTATTTAAAAAAAATGCCATTTTCTTTGCTTTGTGCTGCAAAATGACCGACTGCGTGAGAGGCTTCCAGGAAACACATGAGGAGCCCACGTGAAGTAGAATTTTCTTTTTGAAAATGAGATAAGACCAAAACCTTAGTCATGGTGATTAAGGAAACACTAAAGTTTTCCAGATATGTTTTCCATAAAATGATAAAGTCCACTGTAAGAATGAAAACTTAGAATCTTTGTTTACACATCTTTCTACTAAAACTTTTGTTTTTAGAGAGCTTCTAGAAATAGTGGAGTAAAAAAGTAGACAATTTTAACAACATATTTTAATTCTAAATAAATATAGAATCTTTCTTAACATATTTTTTTATTCAAATTTTTGTTTTTAGAGAGCTTCTATAAATAGCGGGGTCAAAAAACAGACACAATATTGACAATATATTTTAATAGCAAATAAATATTATTTTTTTGACAATTTATCAAGATCAAAATTATCTTTTTGATTTCTTTTTAAAATGAAGTTTACAGAGATCAAATTCACTTGAATGATTTCTTTTCAAAATGAATGGATCAATACCATTATTCTTAGAACCATTGCCCCACCTACAACCACTACCCCCAAACTTTTGTTCTTAGAGAGCTCCTATAAATAGTGGGGCCAAAAAGTAGACATTTTTTGACAACATATTCTAATAGTAAATAATTATTATTTTCTTGACAACTTACCAATATAAGTTTACAAAGATCAAAATCACTTTTTTGATTTTTTTTAAAAAATAGGATGGACCAATACAATTATTCCTAGAACCATTGTCTCAATATATTCACAATAAATGAAGAAAAGATATTTAAAAACATATTATGGTCTTAGTGGCTTTGAATTCTTTTTCTCAAGACTAGATTTTTGTAGTCTTTTGAATGTAAAATATTAACTTTGAATTAAAATTTAATTTTTTCCATAAGAGAGGAAAGGTTGCTACATATATAGTCATCTTTTAGGTTATAAGACTATGAAGTGTGGATGAAATATTGTACCAAGTTTTGTTGTCTTAGGTGTGTCAAGCATTAGAAAATAAAGTATGGCTTGTAGTGATTCAATGAGTGTATATATTTTATCTTTATTATCAACTGCAAAAAATGCAACTAATAACAATCAAGTGTATCAAAAAATAAGCTCTATCATTGCTAGCAAATAATCACATGATAGAACACACATATCAAAAAATAATGACATACTAGGAAAATACACATCTTTCACCTAAACTATTACCTCTAGGTAATGACATTAATTTACCTTCATTATCACTTGAGTCTAGTCTCATTCTTGAAGCTACTCTTCAAAATAAAAATTTCTACACTAGTTTTCTATATTAGTTATAAAATAAATTGAAAAAAATATGGGTATTTCAATAGTGTGGCAAAATAAAGCATGGAACATTAAAATAACACAAATAGGAATGAAAATGAAACTAAAATTGCTTTCTCTTACACCACATGCAAACCTTATATAGAGAATTTTCGATATTATTTGTATTGGTATTGCTCATTATGATAGAATTTACTTGCTCAAATGAAATTATAAATTGTGAAAGATAAGGATTTGATCTCAATTTATAGGTTTTTGAGGATGTAGATCAGGAATTTAAAGGAATGGACAAGAATTTAATCCTTTTATTATTAATCAATCAGCATGATTTAATAATTGTGGACATGGAAATTGTACTTCCTTCTTGGAGATAGTACAATCTATGACCTAATTTGGATGTATCTTGGGTACCTTTACATTAATCACCCTTTAAAACAACATTTATAGGCCCCTGAGACCCAATATTTCATACCTTAAGGCATATTCCACTCACAATTCATACAAATCCCGACAAACAACATTCAAATTATTCAAATTCTAGAAAACCCACCTAAAAAAACCCTTGTGGGACTAAGTCACCTAGGGTAGCGACTTAGTCCCTTTTGGGGTATTTTTCAATTTTCAGTGGGAAAATCATCGACTTAATTCAAATTTTTTATGGATGTTGAACTATGAGGTCTAAATAATGAATGATTAGTTATTGATTCCTATAAATACAAGATTTTAGGTCATTTTTCACAACATTTAGTCATTTTCAACAAAAAAATTTAAGTTAAGTGTTGAATATCTTTCACAAGAAGATTTATTGGTCTATCTACAACAAAGTTGAAGCGTTAGGGCAAGAGGCTAGGGTTTTCGTAGGTTGTCAAGCTCACTTTTTGTCCAAAATATTGCATTGTCAAGGTTTGATCATGGATGCCTATGGAGAATCATGGAGAAATCTAGGTTGAGGAGATGCAACTAGCTATCAAATCAAGCCTAAGGACTTGTTTTCAAAGTGATTCCATCTACCATTTTCTCTCTATTTTCAGCCTAAGGAAGGTTTTCATGTCATTAAGATTCATTTCTAATGTGATTTAGTGTCTCTTGGAATGAATCTTTCCTCATTCTAGTTTCATTTGTAGATCTTATTCTTGCATGTTAAAATAGGGTTGCATCTTACTTCAGATTTTGTAGTCTTAAACACACTTAGGGATAGGGTTTTATGTAGATTTCATTATCTTTTCAAGTTTTAAATACTAACCAGGGGTTTGACCAAGGAAAACCCCCCATTAGAAACCAAATTATATTATGTTTTGTAGGTGTTTCCATAGATTTGGAATTGGGTTTCATTTGGAGAAAAAAGTGTAGATCGAGAGCTTTTGTTTCCACTTTCAGATTTTTAGAAAAGCCAAAGTGGAATAAGTCACCAACAGTGGCAACTTAGTCCCACTACATATCTTGGTCAAAATTTTCTTTAGATCTAGATACCCATTTGGCTAAAATGGGTTTCAGAGCAATTTTCTATATCTAGGACTGTCTCCCAGCTTGGCGTAAGTGTCAGACTAGTTGACTAGAAAATTAGATTTTCCAGAATGTCAAAGACATCTGTAGTCTTCATTCTAGCCTCTATCAGTTTCCAGATGTACTCTTTCTATTTGGCTTCTTTATTTTGTTTTATATTGCATTCAATCTATCTTTTTTCATTTCACAATGTCTTTTTGAAAACTTTAAATTTCTTTAGTTTTCATTCATTAGTCAATACCTTTTATCAATTTATTGCATCTAGGAAATTACATTTAGGCATAATTCATTCATATTTGCATTAGTCTTGAGTGGGAGCATTGCACATTTTTCGCTACCTCTCTACTTTTAGGTGAAAAACCCTAGAAGTGTTATAGAGCCTTGTGGTGCCAAAATCTTTGTCCACATTTTGGCGAACCTTTCATTGATGATAAAATGAAAGAACTTTTAATGACAAATGAGGAAAACTTGAGTGAATGGTATAATACAATATTTAACTATTTGAAAAGTAGTACCTTTCCCGAGCCAACAACTAAAAACCTATGTGCTCGTTTACGAAAGCTTGCACCTAAATATATAATTCTCGCCAATGTGTTCTATCGAAGGTCATTCCATGGTCTTTTACTTAGATGCTTAAGAAAATATGAGATATCTATAGTACTTCACCAAGCCCATTAAGGTGCTTGTGGTGGACTTTTTCGAGGGCAAACATTGGTTCAAAAACTTATTTGTATTGGGTACTATTGGTGAAACATGGAACGTGATTGCTTCAATTATGTTTGAAAATGTCATAAATACTAGGAACATAGCAATTTGAATCATGCTCCTACTAGTGAAATTCAAACTCAAGTTTTGATATGGCCCTTTGTAGTTTGGGGATTAGAAATTATAGGAAAAATATCACCTCCTTCTTTCATTGGACATACCTTTATCATCACTGCAACTAATTACTTCAAAAAATGGGTAGAGACCATTCCTCTCTAATCTACAATAGTTGAGGTAATATGTCGTTTCAACCTAGAACACATTATTGCTCACTTTGGACTCCCTTCTGCATTAGTCTCTGACAATGGTACACCATTTAATAATAATGATGTGAAGAAATTCTTGGAGACCTTTAATAGCCAACATTTTTTTTTGACACCTTATTACCCACAATCTATTGGTCAAGTTGAATCAACTAATAAATTCCTTGAAATTTTTTTGAAGAAAAATGTTAATAAACATCATATAGGGATTGGCACACACAATTACACTATGTGCTTTGGGCTTATCACACAAGTGTTCGATCTTCCATAGGGACCACACCTTACAATCTTGTCTATGGCAGTGAAGCAACAATTCCCTTGGAGTTAGAGATTCTCACACTAAGAATTGTTCTTCAAGAACTTATTGATGATAGACACTATAAAGAGCAAAGATTATACCAGCTTGAGATGCTCGATGAACAATGCATTAATGCTCTTGAACATCTTCAAGCTTATTGCAAAAGGAAACAACGCTATGACAATCTCAATGTTATCCCTCACACATTCCACAAGGGTGGCTTAGTTCTATATGAAATTCAACGCAATGTCAATGCTGACCCAAATTAAAGAGGTAAATTTAGTTCTAATTGGTTAGGACCATACGTCATTGACAAAACTTTTGGGTCTAGTGCATAAACGTTAATAGAACTAGATGGCACACCCCTTAAGGAACCTATCAATTTTGTGCATCTATGCCAATATTATGTCTAATCCCTTTTGAATAGTATGAATGATAAAGTAGTGTTGTTAGAGCTATTGGGTCATATCCTATATGCTTTCGCATTGCTTTGTTCTTGAAAAACAATTACGTGTATGTCTTGAGCACTAAAGTGATTGTTTTTTTTAAGTTTATAATTATTTTAGGAATCCTACTATTCAAATTCGCCTTGTGTGTTATGTTGAGTTAAATAATTATATACATTATAAGTGCATTTAATTTAACATAACATACTTAATCACAATGTTGTATCTAGAAAGAGAAGCTGAAATATGTTTTACTTAGATCACATAAGATGTGTTAAATCATAAAGACATTAATTAAATAATTTCACAAAGGCTATTTAATTAATCACATTGCTATTTAACATTCAAACACATTAAAACAAGTGATAAAACATCAAATACCCATATATATATATCAATGTTTTTTGTACATGCCATCAATGTATACAATCTAAATAAGGTCTGTAACTACCTAATCCCTTGGGATCTAGTACTCATGAGGGGTTAGTAGTGGGACGATGGGGGATAGTTGTATGTGATCATGATTGAGATCTATTGAATCTAAGAGAAAAATATAAACCTTGTATCCATCCAAGGGCCTCCTGCTACTCCCTTGCTATCTGATCCCTCTTCGCCTATAGCCACGCTACCTCTACCTCTATTCTCTCAACCTCTGCTAGGGTACGGGATGATTGTGCCTCTACTATAGTCTTAGCTTAGTGGAATCGTCTCCATAGACTCTCATATGCTTCCTATAATCTCATGAATGGCCTGAGTGACTCTGGGTGCTCATCCACAATGGGTGGGGGCACATAATTTGACTCCATCTCCTCCCCATCGATAGATGCTGGCACTATTTCTATAGTCACTTGACGATAGAACTCTCGATAGTCTCTCAGGGCTCTTGCAAAGTAGAAATAATACATAATTAGTACATGTCATGATAGATATATATAGAGAGCATAAGAAATAACATAAATTACATACGTAAAATTAAATATCATCACCTATATCTTTGGAAGGCTAAGAAACATGAACATCATCCTATGTAGGGGGCATGGAAGATTTTTTTCCTCCTCTGTGACTATGGGTACTGATGTCTATTGCGGCTACTGCTTGTGATTTAGTCATACAAATGGGTGAGAGCTCTCCCCACTCGTATCAATCCTCAACTGCTACCTCATCACTCTCACTCAAGGGTGGCTCCTCCTCCTCATCCTCATCTCCTCTATCCTACCCATCACAGTTAGGATTTGTATCTTCATCATACTCATCATCAATGACATTGATAAATATGTCTGCAACCCTATACCATTTCTCCTTGGATCTGTCCTCTCTATCATCTCCCTCATCTAGTAGTGGTCATGTGTCCCCTATAGGCTCATCAATCAGAAATACAGGAGCTGGTTGTGATACTGTCCACCACTCCTCATAATCATTTGTGCCACTGACATCATCAACGTTAGAGACTGGAGGCTAATCATGATCTAAATAATCAAAGTCACTCTTGACAACATTGTCTATAGTGAGTCATACAGTATCACTAGGTCTCTGGGCACTCCACATTGATCTCTTAAAAGAGGGTTGTACATCTAGTGGTCTCTGAATTTTCCCAAACTACCACATGACCCAATCGTAGTAGAAGGGATGCACTATGTAGTCATGTCAGCCAACAAAAAATCTTTCTATTTATAACTTGTTCAACTACCTCATGTGATCTGGCCACTGAAGTGTTAGCTGATAAGGTCTCCACAAGATCTCATCCTCCTCCAATTGGTCAAATATGACTCTCTAAAAATTTAAATCGCCATACTGCCACAACCATTGTAGAGAATAACCAAAGGCCCAAGGATACCCCATTGTTGTAGGACATGGGAAGCTAGTAGGACTGGTGCATGTGATATGCTCAAGGCACCAAACCTATAGAAGCATGCAATGCAACATGCTATCTACCTCCTAAAAGCAAACCAACCAAGATCATAATATAAATGCGCTTGGATACAACACCCCCAGGCGTATACTATCCTGTGCTTTGCCATCCTGCATAGCAGGTGTACTAGTCCTCCCTCTAGGTGTGTTTCCCACCCATTTGGGATGAGTACTAGTGCCACTGTGTGGTGCCACTGTGTGCATCATGATCCATCTCACAACTAGGGCTCATGAATAAAACATCTCTAGATCGATCCGTCTTCTCACCCCCTCATCGTGCATTGGCCCATCTAGACAATACTGCATATCAGCCTTCTGCTCATAGAAGGTACGATCTCTTTGGAAGCATACTTGCTCTCCCCAAATAGGAATTCAAATAATGCAATGCACTTCCTCTATAGTAATTATCATCTCACCAGTCAGAAGGTAGAATTTACACGTCTCTACATCCCAATGCTCACATAGCACCATTAACATAGCATCATGGTACCTTATGGGGGGCATGAGGTACACCCAATATATACCCACAACCTATAAGTGCTCTGTGTCCTTTTCTATAAGTGCATGGGATAAATCTTTTAGAAAAATCAGCTACCTACCCCCCCAGACACTGACACGAACAAGCGGGTACCTATAAAAAACATAACAATATGCTCTATAAACAATCTAACATCTTTAATTTTTACTTTATTCATTGTGCAAGTGTACTAAAGTCCATCTAGTGTGCTTTACTAATGGCCCTAGACACTTTAGAACCCTTTTGGGACAGTTCATGAAGAAACATGACACTTTGCGAAAAAGTGGACACTTCGCGAACAAAAGAGATACTTTGCGAACAAATGAGATAGACTGTGAAAAAAGGGGACACTTCACGAATTTTTTTCCAAGATCCTAAATTAACCTATGAATGCATAGAAATCATCAAATCACTACGTAAACACAAAGTGAAGGTAGCAGAATTGACTCACCTTGTGATGACGCTCATCGTGTGCCACCTGGTCTTGTAACATGTCTAGTCTTGTAGGTTCGTAGCCCCATCTTCTCAACATCTTTCACTATTCTATTATCACTCTCAAGCTACAAAAAGGTAAAATAACAAAGTAAGTGACAAATTACTTCACTTTTAACTCTTTTAATTCTTTTAACTCTTTTAACTCTTTTCACTCTTATATATGAAAATACGGTGTTTACTATCTTAGAGTTAATAAAGTGTTATTCATTAAAACTACCATAACATGTGCTATTGAACTTCATTTTTGACATCGTTTGTTGTGTTGGAATCATGATTCCACACTCGACATCATCAATTATCCATTGTTATGTGGCATGGTACTTGGAAATTCCCTAGGGTGAGATTGGTCTTATTCGATGTCCACTTGGCTAGACTGCTACCTTGATTCCACCTCTGTAAAGCAAGCAGAATCAAGGGGGAGCATACATCTACCTCAAATTTGATTTCTAGAAGTTAGATAAAATGATTTCTAGACAAATAACAAATTTTTGTTGCAGGATGTGGTTCCTAATATTGTGGTTTTGCAGATAACGACACTGGGGGTTTCATTCTCCCATCATTTGAACGAGTATCCTTTTATGAGATAAAATGTACTGTTTAGAGTCCTTTAGCTTGCATATGCATTCAGAGTTGTATGGGCACTAAAGTGGGGGCTAAATGTGAACATGGTAATTGTACTTCCTTAGAGATAATACAATCTGTGGCCTAATTTGGACCTATCTTGGGTACATTTACATTACTCATGCTTTAAAACAATATTTATAGGCCCTTAAGACCCATTATTTTGGACCTTAAGGCTTATTTCACTCACAAATCATACAAATCCTAACAAACAATATTTAAATTATTCAAATTCTAGAAAACCAACCTCAAAAAGCCCTAGTGGGACTAAGTCGCCCAAGGTGGTGACTTAGTCCCTTTTGGGGGATTTTTCAATTTGGAGTGGGAAAATCACCGACTTAATTCAAATTTCTAATGGATGTTAGCCTATGAGGTCAAAATAATGAACAATTAGGTATTTATTCCTATAAATACAAGTTTTTAGGTCATTTTTCAAAACATTTAGTCATTTTCAACAAACAAATTTAAGAGTCAAGTGTTGAATATCTTTGACAAGAAGATATATTAGTCTATCTACAACAAATTTGAAGCTTTAGGACAATAAGCTAGGGTTTTTACAAGTCTTCAAGCTCACTTTTTGTCCAAGATATTGCATTCTCAAGGGCTGATCATGGATGCCTATGGAGAATCATGGAGAAATATAGGATAACGAGATGTACAACTAGCCATCAATTCAAACCTAAGGACTTGTTTTCAAAGTGATTCCATCTTCCATTTTCTCTCTATTTTCAGCCTAAGAAAGGTTTGAATGTCATTAAGATTCATTTCTAATGTGATTTAGTGTCTCTTGGAATGAGTTTTGCATAATTCTAGTTTCATTTATGGATCTTATTCTTGCATGTTAGAATAGGGTTGCATCTTACTTCAGATTTCCTAGTCCTAGACACACTTAGGGCTATGGTTTGATGTAGATTTCATTATCTTTTCTAGGTTTAAATACCAACCAGGGGTTTGACCAAGGAAAACCCCCCATTAGAAACCAAATTATATTATGTTTTGCAGGTGGTTCGATAGATTTGGAACCAGGTTTCAATCAAAGAACAAAGTGCAGACTGAGGACTTCCATTTCCACTTTTGGATTTTCAAAAAATCCAAAGTGGACTAAGTCACCAATAGTGGTGACTTAGTCCCATTGCATATGTTTTTCAGAAGTTTCTATAGATCTAGATACCCATTTGGCTGAAATGGGTTTTAGAGAAGTTTTCCAAATTTGGGACTAAGTCTCCCAACTTGGTGTAAGTGTCGGAGTTGACTAGAAAAACATATTTTCTAAAATTTCAGAGAAATTTGCAGTCTTCATTCTAGCCTTTGTTAGTTTCTAGGTGCACTCTTTCTATTTGGCTTCTTTATCTTGTTTTATATAGCATTCACTCTATCTTTTTGCATATCACAATGTGTTTTCAAAAACTTTAGATTTCTTTAGTTTTAATTCACTAGTCAATACCTTTTATTATTTTATTGCATCTACGACATTAAATTTAGGCATACTTCATTCATATTTGTATTAGTGTTGAGTGGGGACATTACACATTTTGGCCTACCTCTCTCCTTTTAGGTGAAAAACCCTAGAAGTGTTAGAGAGCCTTGTGGTGCCAAAATATTTTTCCACAATAATTAATTAATTTTCTTGAACAATTAGTTGATTCACTTTATTAATTTTCCTTTTCAAATATTTATTAACCATTTTAAGCAATTAGTGTAATTTTTTTATAGTTAAATAACTACGTTATGGGGCAACACCTTGTATTGCTTTCTAAAAGATATTACAATGGATAGTACATTGATAATAGAATTCACATACTATACTTCACCCTACTAACCACCTATCTTGATATTTTTAGGACAAAAATTCTAGTGCCAAATACAAAATCCTGGAAATGTTACATATATTGTCCTAGACCAGACTGCAGATTAGCTGAATTGACACCAAAAACATCCTATTGAAACTTACTAACCATACTGGATGGATAGACTAGAGAGACCTTTATATCTATAGCAAGATTAACAACACAGATTATACAAAAAAACCTTTGGATACTAGAATACCAACACTACTCATCGATGTCCTCGTCCGAGTCGAAGCGCTTTTGTGAGGCTTTCAATACTGCAATTACTGGGAAATCTGGACCACAATTGGCATGAGTCAAACTCTTGGCCTTCTATTCTAGATGCCTCTCATCATTTTTACGCCATTCCTCTCCCAACCCTAGTTCCCAATCTTCGTCATCATTGACCACAATCTCATTCACCAGCTATTCGTCCTCCACATAGCGTAGATCCCAACTGCGAGGCAAATTGGTAACCAACTTCACAGCACAAAGCAAGAAAAAATGCTATGCTCACAAACGTCCTAGAGCTTTTCATAAATTTTAGGCTCTATGGTTCTAATCAAAGGAAACTTCATGATCTCCTTGCCATGCATGCAAATCATGTAGTAATTTTCAGGCATGGGAATCAATTTGTTTTCATCCACATTGTCCAAAGCCGCATTGATTTCTGCTAACCAGGCATACTTGAAGATCATCTAAGTCAGCTTTTTGGAAATTTCCTTCGAGACCTCCATCTACAATATAACTGCCAAAAACATTGCAGGAATTTTAGAATTGGACCTTTCCCTATGATAAGGTTGCAGGAACTTGAGACCTAGTACTCACTTTACTGCCCACAAGATTACTAGATGCAGAGACCAAAGCATCCCCTGAAGACGCTTATCCAAGATTTCACCTCTAAAATCCTGTTGTTATTTATCCGAACTAAGAGCCAACAGAGTCTCCATTATAAGCTAAATGTTGACTGCTAACACCTATTGGAGAAGAAAGGCACCTATAACCCACCTGTCGTTCTGTCGTTTTAAATATAATTTTTTATTTTTGAGAGGCTTCCTTAAGGTAATAAAGTTGGATTCCACACTAAAACAAATGCCTAGAATCTCATTATTAGGAAGTAAGTCCTTTGGCTGCCTGACTAATACAAATGGGATCTTTTGGCATATGACATAATTATCCAACTCATCACTGACAGAAAGGCCATATTAGGTGTCCTACATACTTCACACAATTAAGGCTATATCCTTTTGGATTCAAAATTGTTGATTTACAAGGCACTACCCTAGGCCTTGTTGGAGCCATGGTCGGCCCCAAGAAAGAGTTACTTTGCACTTTCCCAGCCACATGTAATCCACATGAGCACATACTAGGGGTGTCATGTACAACCAATACCAATAGAAAACTAACAACACTGCAAACATGTGTGAGTAGATCCCATAGTAATTTAGTTGTTGAATTTCAAAATTTCCCAAGTATTTGAAAATCTTAGCCTTAGATATTGCTTACTGCCTCTTTCACCAAGAAGTCTGCTCTTTGGTTCCCTTCTCTGAAAATATGAGATACTTTATAATCTTTGAAACCACTCAAAAGGTGTGTTATTTCTTGAAGCCAGTGATTTAGTTTCCAATTGGGACAAATGATATGTCTCATCGAGTTTATAGTGATTAGGGAGTCTCCTTCTAACTGAATCTTTTTTTCCTTTAAGTTATACCTAACTAAATTCCCATTAAAGCTGCTTGGAATTCCACCTCATTATTTGTACAGTTTCCCAAAGGTTTGGAATTCTCTACCATTGTCTCCCCCTTCTCATTTTTGGCTACACATCTAGCACCACCCTGGCCCAAGTTGCCTCAAGATGACCCATCAAAGTTGATCTTGATCCACCCTCTTTCCAGAGGTTCCCATTTAACTTCCCTTCTCTTTAGCTGGGAAGCCTTGTGACCTGGCCCTGCAATTTTAGGAATAAGGAGCCCCTTGAAAGAATACTTCATCTGGTCATCCCCATTTGAATATGTACCTTTCTTCCCCAAGTTTGATTTGACTACTTCATTTACTATTTCAGTGATCATTCCATCAATTTTCTCACATAGCTTTGCTGATTGCATTTCTTTGTTTTGAAAGATTCTTCTGTTGCGCTCCTTCCATATTTCCCATATTATTATTGAAGGGGAAATGGGCCAAATACTATACAAAACTGCCTTCCTTCTAGGAAGAGGCCACATATTGAACCATGTAAGTAGGCATTTTGGTAGGGGGCTTTGCCAATTGAGTTTTCTCATGAAATGTTTCCAACATTACATTGAATAAGGGCAGTTGAGAAGTAGATGATATGAAGTTTTATTGTCCTTTTTGCATAAAATACACCTCCCTAGACCCTAAATTATGAAAGTGGTTAATTTGTCCTCAGATAAGATCTTCTTTTGGATTGCCAGCCAAGCAAATACCCCAGCTTTAGGTAGACAATATCTCCCCCATAGTAGTTTTCTCAGCAAGTTTTTCCTAGCCTCTACTTGTTCCTTAAGCTTGTAACCAAACTTCACTGCATATGTCCCAGTCGAGGAGCCACAATACCTAATAATGTCATCTTGATTAGAGGGAAAAAGGTTCTTTCTTTTAATATTGTCAATAAAACATCCTTCTAGTTTTGTGGGGCTTCTAGATCTTGTAGAGAGTTCCATTCCCATTCTAAAACTCCCTCCCTAACTATCATCCTTCCATATTTGCTTACCTTGTCACCCCAAATTCTTTGGGTTTCTATTATGATCAAGTCCAGTCTAGGAAGAGTTGCTAAAGCTTCTTTTCCATTCCATGAATCCTGCCAAAAATATGCAGACTTGCCATCCCTCAACTCCCAGGTCACATGTTTAGTGATTATATCCCTACATTCCAACCAATAGTTCTAGATGGCTAAGCCTTGAGGAGGGTTCACAATTCTAAGGATTTGAGTTGGAGAGTCTGAATCTAGATATTTTCTCTGCAAGATCTTGACCCATCTTTGATTTCCTTTTGCATGCATTTCCCAAACCAGTTTTGCACCTACTGCCATGTCCATAAGTCTTAATTGTCTAAGCCCTACTCCACCAGCCTCTTTAGGGGTGCAAAATTTTTTCCAAGCCACAAGTGGAAATTTTTGATGATCTCCTGTGCCACTCCAGAAAAAATTCCTAATAAATTGATTAATCTTTTCATCTACTACTGTTGGAATTTTTAGGCATGCCATTGAGTAAATTGGTATTGCTGAAAGAACTACCTTTACCATCAATAATCTTCCTGTTGCAAAAATCCATTTCCCTTTCCATGTCCCCATGTTTTACTTGCAACTATTGATTATTTCTTCTCAATAGAATTTTTGATTGATGCCTACAAAAAGGGGGGTGCCCAAGAATCTACCTGGAAAGTTTGCCACTCTCAATCCCAAAATTCTTGCTAGATCTCTTTGAAGGCTTGGTTGAGAAATAAAACCTCAGATTTATGCCAGTTTATGCTTTGTCCTGATGCTTGACAATATTCATCCAAAAAGGATTTTATGGTTCTTTCTTCTCTTCTGCTAGACATTCCAAAAAGAGTTGTATCATTAGCAAATTACTGATGTGTTGAGTTTTCAACTCCATTGGCAACTCTCGCTCCTTTCCATTTCCCTTCCTGTCTTAGAGCTATTATGCCCTGTCCCATAACTTCTGCCATTATGATGAATAGAAAGGGGGAGAGGGGATCTCCCTACCTTATCCCTCTTGATGATGAGAAAAAACTCTGAGCTGACCCATTGACCAGTACAAAGAATTTTGTCATGGAGATACAACTTTTAATCCATCTAACCCAATCCTCTTGGAAGCCAAACTTTCTAAGAACCTCTAGTAGGAATTCTCTGTCCACCATATCATATGCTTTAAGAATGTCTAGCTTGATAATCATGCATGGATCTCTTACCTTTCTAGCCGAGTGAAGGGTTGCATGAGTTGATATTATGCCTTCCACAATTGATCTGCCCGGGGTGAAAGCACTTTGTTCCTCTAAGATAATGTTGTTCAGAACTCCCTTCAATCTGTTTGAAATTATTTTAGTGCTCACTTTGTAAACTGTGTTGCACAGGGAAATTAGTCTGTAGTCTCCCATCTTCGCAGGGTTATTTTTCTTTGGGATCAATGCCAGGAATGTGTGGTTTTTTGCTCCCAACATGGTCATCTTTTTTCTTGATTCTTCTGTTGCCAGGTATAAATCTTCTCCTACTATATCTCAAGATTTCTAAAAAAAGTAAGCTGGAAAGCCATCTGGGCTTGGCTATTTATCTAGATTTAGTTGGAAATTCACCTTTTTCATCTCTTCTTTACTTATTTGTTTGAATAGCATTTTATTTTGTTCCTCGCCTATGATCCTTGGGATTGAGGCTAGCATTTTGTTCCTGACTTCCTCATTATTCTCTGATGGTTTGTTTAATATTGTTTGAAAAAAATTAACAACCTCCTCATTTACTTCCTCCAGTGATTGGGCTAGCAATCCATCATCTCTTGTTATGGAAGTTATTGTGTTCCTACTCCTGTTGGTTACTGCTATTCTATGAAATTATTTTGTGTTGCGATCTCCTTCCTTGATCCATGTTTCCCTAGATTTTTGCCTCCAAAAACATTCTTCTCTTTTCAAGATCTTTGACAGTTCTTCTTTGAGAGCTTTTTCCATCTCAAAGTCCACCCCATCGATTCCTTTGTCTATGATATGTTCATTGAGAGTGAATAGATCTTTGGTCACCTGATCTTTCTCTTTAATGATATTCTTGAAGAGATCTCTATTCCACTCCTTTAGTTTGTTTTTCACATAGTTCAGTTTTCTGTTCATAATATATAGACAAGAATGGTTCCCAAGTTGGGGCTCCTTCCACCATTTCTTGATCAATTCTGGAAGCTTATCATCTTTGAGCCACATTTTCTCAAACTTGAAAGGGCAGCCAGTGGGGGCTATTTATGGCTGTATTAGTAGCTGCACTGGAAAGTGATCTGAACCCACGTAGCATGAGATAGTGGCTTCATATGTTTGGTTGCATCTCCCCCATTCACCAAACAAAAGAAATCTATCCAGCCTCTTGGCTATGTTTGTAAATCCTTTCGTTTTGTTTGTCCAAGTAAAGATGCCATTTTTTGTAGTTATATCCATCAGATAGTTATTGTCTACAAACTCTTGGAAGTCTTGTTGGACTGTTGTAATTCTCCCTACCCCACCTCTCTTTTCTTCATGGTTTAGGGTTTCATTGAAGTCACTTGCTATGATTCTTTTTTCTCCTCCATGGATCGAGATAGCCTAGGTGATTTTTTTCCAAACTACTCTTTTCTCACCAATTTGGGTGGGGCCGTAAGTGTTGATTAGAGTGAATTTCTCATTTCTTTGTAACACTCTACATTTTATTGCTAACCAATTATTATTTTCCTCCAAAAGTTCTCTTGTTACTGTGAGGGGGTTCTAGATAACATTTAGCCCTCCTGAAGCTCCTTCTGCCCTTACATAGCAGCCATCCCATTATTTCCACCATTTCATTTTGATTTTGATCTCTTCTAAGTCCCACTTTTTTTCTTACAGTATAAATATATCCACTTTTGATTGGTCAATGTGGCGCTTGACCATGCGCCATTTGTTAGGGGCGTTCCATGTTATGATTCTCATTATGCCTAGGGAAGGAGAGTCTCCTTCCCTTTCCAAAGTTTTGTTTTCCCTACCTCATTGGTTGCAATTTCCAGTTTCGCTTTGTTCATTTTGGGGCCTCTCCTCCCCATACCTTTTATATTTAGTTTATTTAGCTTGGATTGAATCTATTCCAGCATTCTTTCCTCCCACAACTCCCCTTCTTCAGCTTCCTTTGCACTCTCTTCATCTGATACCCAATCTTCACCTGATTCATTATCTGATTAGGCATTTTCTTCCTCCCCCCTTCCCTCCTGATGGTAATTTTAAGATGCACTGCCTTCTTTGACACCTAACTCCTCCTTTTCCTTTGATTCCTCTACTATTTTTCCTTAGGCATGCTTGGACTCCAAACTTGTGGTATCCAGGTCCTTTATGGTGCTCAAAACTTCTCCTATTTGTGATGAAATGATTTTCTCCAAGTCTTTGGTGTGTTCCAAGAGAGTCCCCAAATCCTTTTGATCCTACAAAGTTACTTCTTCGGCCTTTGACATATCTTGGCTTAAGATTACATTTGGTTTCCATTCAAGGTCTCCCAATTTTATTTTTTTGGGGCTCTTTCCAAATAGTTGTTATAATCCAACACACCTTAAATCTAGATTACCTCCATTTCCACTAGATTTCACTAATGGATCTATATTGACATTTTTCTTACTACCAAGAGTATCCCATCTGTTGTGCTAGAGGTTTTGTTCTTAATGTCCTCTCTAGAAAGACACTCCCCTAACTTGTTGACATCACTCTTAGCTACTTTATGAATCCAAGACCCAAACTCAGAGGTGATTTCCAAGCTCTCATAGATCCCTACTCCTTCCTCAATCTCTACTAGGATGTTTGGTTTTGCATCTTCTTTCCCATTTATGAAATCTTCATCTATTCGCAAGCAAACCCCTAAGGAGTCACTAATCTTAGTCATGGCCTCCACACTCCAAGATTATGATGGTAGGTCAATTAGTTTTAACCATGTTGGGGTTTGTTTGATCTTGTAATGCCATGGGTCAAAGTTGGATTCCCAATTTTGACAATGAAAGTTGTGACCATTAAAGAATAGGGGTTTACCAAACACTATTTATTGTTTTAGATTCTAGCCTATGCATTCTATCAAGTAGAAGGCATTAGGAAGGGGATTAATACTTACCTAGTCTTCAAAGTTTTTCTGCCAACATTTCATAATTTCTTCTTTCAGGTTGCCTGGGCCGCACCATTTCGTGAAGAGGGCTTGATCGCGTAGCCTCTCCACTCTACCCTTGATGATCTCTACTGGCATTATGAAAATCTTACTACCCCAAGGCTTGGTATTCATTTCTGATCCATTTACATTCCTTCTTCTGCTACCAAAAGGGCCTCCATTTTTCCATCTTCATTTGGGATTTTGATGATTCAGATCTCTTGGAGGTTCCTTGTTGTTCCAATAGGCTCCATGGTTTTGGAGATTGACCCTGTGAGTGTTGTCATCCCTCGGGCGAAAGTCTTGGGGTCTCTAACTGTTAAATTGGTGTCAATCTTCTTTTGGCACAAATCTTCTTGACTAAGGTTGCTATAATGGCCAAATTTATGTCCCCGACATTGCTCCAGTGACTTTCCCTTGATGCCCTAGGGCTTCCATTTTTCCTGAATTGCCCACTGCTGATAGTGCCATTGTTTAAATTTACCTTTGGTATCCAGCTGCCTAGATTTTGTGAATGCCACCTTCCTTTGTAATGATCACTGTGGAAGCCATTCCTCTGATCTATCCAACTTTGATTATTCCCATAGTCATCTTTCCAAAGCTTGTACTAGGGATTGCATTTATCAATCCATCTCCCATTCGAGAACACCCATTGAGGAATGTGGGTTGCTTCCTTTCCCTTGTCTGATACGAGCCCTACTTTGTTCAGAGGCTTAACCTCAGGTTCATCACCCCATCTCCTCTTCTTCTGAGTGGTTGCTTCCTGATGCAATTCGCCTTCTGCAAAATTTCACTTTGACTCTCCACCTTGCACCATTCCATTTTAAGCAATTAGTTAACCGAGTGTTAGATTTTATTTTATGTTATCATGGTTTTACTAAATTAGTTACACATAATGATTATTTGGATTTATTTAATAATTTGGATATTTATAGATAAAAAAATACTTAAATTAATTTAATTCAATAAAATATTTAATTAAATTAATTTTGACTATGGAATACTTTAATTAAAGCATGCTTTATAGTAATGTTGAGAGGAAATGAAGGAAGAGTGACGACTAGTATGTAGGGACCTATCACTATATCCATGCCTTTTATCTCTTTATTGGGAACTACCATGAGGTGGAGATGGAGGGACCTATGTAATAATACATTGAGCATTACCTGGAAATGATCTAAATTGGTATAAGGATGGGATATCTTTAGAGCCATTTTCTTTGCTTCTAATTGGATATGTAGAAACACAATAGAGATAACTAAAGATGTGGATTACAAGTTAAAAAATTCTTATCAACTAAAGTATTAAAAAATGATTAAATATTTATATAGAGATTGAAATTAGGCTAATTGAAAGACATTATAGTTTTCTTTATCAAGCGATCTCAATATGATCTACACTTAAATTAACTAGCCTTGTTTGATTTTAAAAAACTAATCTTCTATTCTTTAGAGTAGATTACACTAATTAATTTAAAGTGTTTTAACTACAAATAATTTAAGCTAACTAAAAAGGACAAAAATCTTGAATGGAAATAAACTATTATGTTTTATTGGGAAATGAATAACATAAATTATAAGATAAAGGTAGAACAAGAAACAATAAATAGAAAACCTATTATTAAGTATGAAAATCATTGCACTAGATGCCAATACTAAGTGTGGATGCTTGTGAGATGCATGCTATAGTTTCATATGACTAAAAAATACTAGAATGTAAATCTATTTCAAAATGTGACCTATATTACACAAGAATGTAATGGGAAAATGTAAAATTGATTACAAGTAAAGAGATAAATTGAATATTATAG